>ML777069.1:688971-755841 GCA_009831015.1 Picea engelmannii | reverse complement strand
CCCGATGTTGTTGATTCTCCACAATATCCTATACCTACCCAGGATACTATTTCTAAGGGGAATTTAGGCAACATTTCTTCTAGGGTCATTATTGATATTTCGATCAAAGAGGGTGTCGTGGAAAATATTAATCACGGTGCTAATTGTTCACCTAAGGAGGTGGTTTCTTATACCGCCTTATTCAAATAATTCTGCAATGTCTTTGCTTGGAGCTACGAGGAAATGTCAGGGATCGACCCGTCGATCGTTGTGCATGAAATTAAAACTTACCCAGGTGTAAAACCTGTTCGACAGAAACTCCGCCCGGTCCATCCTAAGAAAATCGCAGCTATAAAGGCAGAAGTTGAGAAACTATTGAAATCTGGCTTCATCTATCCTGTCCCCTTGACGGAATGGGTTTCTAACATTGTTCTGGTCACTAAGAAGCAAGGGACCATTTGTGTTTGTGTTGATTATAGGGACCTCAATAAGGCTTTTTCGAAAGACAATTACCCTATGCCCTTCATCGACCAGATCATTGATAATTGTGCAGATAGTGTGATTTTATCTTTCATGGACGGTTTCTCAGGGTACAACCAGATTGACATTTTACCCGCTGATCAACATAAGACAACCTTCATCTGCCCATGGGGAACTTTCGCCTATCGGAAACTACCATTTGGCCTAAAAAAATTCTGGTGCCACATTTCAGCGAGCCATGTCATATGCTTTCCACGATATCAAACATATTGCGGAACTTTACCTTGATCAGACCATTTTGGTCATCTATAGGTTATTTTTCTTTGATGTCAGTTCTAGCGTGTTCGTTTGAACCCACACAAGTGTATCTTTGTTTTCGAATCAGGTCAACTCCTCGGCTTCGTTGTTTCCAAGGATGGGATTCAGGTGGATCCCTTAAAAATTAAGGCTATCCTTGCTTTACCTCCACCTAATAATTTGACACAACTCCAAAGTTTGCAGGGGAAAGCAAAATTTCTTCGCCATTTCATTTGTAACTACCCTGAAATTACCAAAGGATTCATGTGATTGTTGCAAAAAGACACTCCTTTCATCTGGGATGACACTGCTCAATGATCCTTTGATGCTTTAAAGTATGCATTAACCCATACACCTTTGCTCCATCCTCCAAATTATACACAGGATTACATCCTTTACTTAGAAGCCTCTACTTCCACTATCGCTATGGTGTTAGTTCAAGAGGACCCTAATGGTGATGAACATGTGATATATTATTTGAGAAAAAGTCTATCTGGTCCAGAGCTCCGATATTCACATGTTGAGAAGTTGGCTCTGGTAGCCGTCATCATTGTCCAAAGATTTTTTCATTACATTTTGCTACGCACCACCATAGTTATCGCGGACTCAAACCCCATGTATCATATTCTGACACGTCAAGTTCTTGGGGGGAAATATTCCAAATGGTTTGTCATCCTTCAAGAATTCGATCTTGAATTTTCTAAGTCCAAAGCCAAAACATACTTGGTATTTACAGAGCTTATCTGTGACCTTCCCATGTTGATGAAGATACTGAGCCCATAGATTCTCTCCTCGATGAAACTTTGTTCCTCATCAGCACGTTTGATCCTTGGTATGGAGACATCCTTGTTTATCTCCAGGCCCAATGTGTTCAGCCTGATATCTCTCATGAAGAACGTCGACGTATTCGTCACCATTCTCGTCGCTACCTTATCATCGGTGACACGTTGTATCGTCAAGGTATTGACACTATCCTGCGACGATGTTTGACTCATTAAGAGATTGAACGTGTCCTTACTGACTCTCACTTTGGAGCCTGTGGCGGTCACCTTTCTGGGATGGCTACAGCTCAGAAAATTTTACGTGCCAATTACTTTTGGCCCTCCATATTCAAAGATTGTATTGAGGCCGTCAAAAAATGCACACCCTGCCAAGTTTTTCATAAAAAGGCATGAACTCACCCTGCTCCGCTGCATCCCATTATTGCCATCGTCCCCTTTGCCAAATGGGGCATTGATTTCATGTGGTGTAAGCCTACCTCAGTCGAGGGGTACGATTATATCATTGTCGTCGTTGATTACTTCACAAAATGGGTTGAGGCTATGCCTACCTTTCTGAACGATGGTCGTACTGCAACTCTTTTCTTCTTCAACCACATCATCACTCACTTTGGTGTTCCACAAGCCATTGTCACTGATCATGGTTCACACTTTCAAAACCAGATGATGAGTGAGTTGCATGCCAAGTTGGGTTTTCGCCACGAGAACTCATCCTCATACTATCCTCAAGCAAATGGACAAGTCGAAGCTATCAACAAAGTACTTAAAACCATGATTCAACATATGGTAGGGGAAAACAAGACATCTTGGAAACTACAACTTTTCTCCGCTCTCTGGGATTACCGTACTTTAGTAAAAACTACTAATGGATTCACTCCTTTCCAGTTAGTATATGGCATAGAAGTTGTTTTACCAATCGAGTGTGAAATTCCCTCATTGAAACTCAAAGTAGAACTCCTGCCTCACACTTCTACTGAAGAATAATGCTTCTTACACCTAACCAGGTTGGATGAAACATGTTGTGATGCTGCTCTCGTTAACGAGACGTATCAAAAGAGAATCAAGAATCAATACGACAAATCCATCCATCCTTGTTTTTTTGTAGAAGGAGACCTAGTCCTCGTTTATGACCAAGCTCATGATAAGTTAGGGATAGGCAAGTTAGAACCTCTATGGCATGGTTGTTACATCGTGAAACGTGTTTTACATAGAGGCGCCTACAAGCTAGTTGACTACGACAAAATCTCCCTGGGTGAGCCTCGAAATGGGATTTATCTTAAGAAGTACTATGCATAGGACATATAGCATGCATGCTTTGTACACTATTGTATTTTTAGTTTGGTGTGTCTTTTTCTCTTGCATGCACGAGTTTTGCCTTAGCCGCTTATACTTTGTCTTGTGTTTGCATGCACAAATGACATCTTCCTTTTCTATCTTTGTCAGGTTTTTGGATGGCGCTAGTCGACACACCCAAAATATTGCTTATGCAGCTTGGGTCATTTACCACTCTGACGAGTTGGTGAGTTCAGGAGGTATTTGCTTAGGATCGACAACTAACAACATGGCAGAATATCATGTTGTCATCTGACTTTTAACCGAAGCCTCCTCCCTAGTTATATCTCGTATGATCATTAACCTAGACTCTCAACTTGTTGTTTGTCAACTTAATCGAATCTATGCCATTCACAATCCTATCCTATTGCTTCTCCATCCACGATTTCGTCGTCTTAAAAGAATGTTTGATTTTATCGAATATAGACACATACCAAGAGGATTTATTACAACTTCATATTCATTAGCCAATTACATCATGGATCGGTATCTCGCACATAGATGAGGTTTCATAAAGGAAATAAATCATAAATCACATGTAAATTAAATGCATCACAAAAAGACATCATTTGGCACCATAAAAACTCAAACATGTATATATATACGGTGTGACAGAAAAAGTTTGATTACATCAAAAAATTACATAGAAGGGAAAAAAGTTGGGTCCTCATGCCCATAACATCATCATATAGACTATACAAAAAACATCAAAGAGGTCTTAGTCCTCTTGCATCACATTGTGCTCTGAGTAGCACACTACCGCATGGGCTACTCATCTTAGTAAGGAGTTAAGACCCTTAGGGACTCCCACTGTATGTCTCTGCAAATGCAAGGGTACATCTCGCCTCCTAAGAGGAGGGACACCCATCGTGAGACCACGAAGGTTTCTCTCAACCTCCCAGAGACCCCCTACTGCTACCTCATAACCTACTGATATTTGAGCGTCTTCGCGATGCCCCAGTGCCGGTATCTCTGTCGGACGTGTTGCTTCCCTGTCTGCACAATGAAATGATACATCTGTTAAAAACTCTTCTAGGTACCCCCCAAAAAAAATATAAACTTTAAAATCAAAAAACACCTTACAAGATTATTTTGGTTTCTCACCTGACATCTCCTAGTCCATTCCATCTGGAATAACTAGGTCCATGCTCCCCTGGAAGTCCACTTCGGCGTATGTGAAGTCCTCTATAATGATCAACTGGTGTCTCAGCCAAGCAAAGAAGTTGCTTGTAAATCTGAACTCTGACTCTATTCCCGGCCTCGGAGACAGACTTGTCCAACGTTCCATACAAGGTTCACCCGCTAGTCGTACCGCAAGTGCAATCTGTGGTTCCATTTGAGGAATGCGTTCTAGGAAGAACGAAACCAAAAATGAACCATATCCAAATTGTTTTTGTTGCCACATCCTGCATCTCAAAATCTTCTCCTTCACATTTTGAATGAATGTTGCACTCCAGTTGAACACAATTAGCTTTAAACACTGCAAACCATAAGCCACCTGCAATCTCAAAGCCAAGTGCGAGCTGGTACTCCCTGCTAAATTTGTGATGGAAAATCGAATAGATCGAAGAGGTAGATCTCTAACATCTTTTATTGCAATTCTACCTCCCACCAATCTCAATCCTGGGACACAATGATTTGCCAAGTACTCTTCTACAGGCATGAGAAGTGCCCTCTGTCTAGATAAGATAACATGAGCCCCTCTCTTTGAGAGGTCGGTTAGGAAATACACATCCTCCAACTCAATGGTAAGCAATTGTGTCCCAATTTGGAACCCTTGTTCCACAATGTTCCACAACTCGATCATGTACTCGAGAAGGAGAACTTCCTTATTCATCTTTTGCATCTTGAAGAACTTGAGGAGACCGCAGTTCCTCAATGTGGCCCTTGATCGGGGACTTTGCAAAGAAGCCACATCATTGATCCCATGCTCTCTTTCTTTCCACTCGATCATGATTTTTTCCAAATATAACCTGCAATCATCATCAACAAAAGTCCATTAGTCATTCCATATTAACAATTATTGGGTAATTTAACTTTAATTTTTTTTTCTTGTGTTTTTCATGCCACTGCTCCACCAACAAGCTTACCAGAGCGCTAACACTCCCCCAATGGGCTTACCAGAGCACTCAAATTTCAACTAGCACTCCCCCTAAGCTTTTAGAGGAGCGTCGACCCCTTTTTGTGCATTTTTGGGCAGTGGCCCCTCTATCATTTGAATAGAGCACTAGCACCCTCTAGATAAGCCTAGCAGAGCGCTGACCAAATCACTCAGCGCTCCCACTAACCTTTTGAGGGAGCGTCGAGCCTCTTCGACGTGTAGAGACTCCCAGGGCATCATTTTAAAAGCAAATTAATTACCTAAAAAAAAAATGTAAACCATGCAAAATGTTTGGAAGAAGCAGAGGACCAACCTAATCCAAACGACGAAGGAAATGGATGACCATAGCTCCGGCACCGATGAATCCAAGAATCGCCCTCCAAAGCCAATTTTCTCCACTACAAAAGTCTTGGCACAAATGAATTGGTAAAAGACATTTTTACCCTATATTACTATTATAAAATTTCATTTTTGCTAAAACCATAGTTATTTTGGGTTTTTTGAAAATCATTTTGGAGCCATTATTAATACCATGGTGTGCAATTTTATCATTATGTGTAGGTTTCAGAGCAGTTCTGTTCGATTTTTATATATTCATATTAGAGAGCATGATCTTCGTTCGTTCTCACGCTCAAAAAAACACGAAAATGCACCAAGTAAACTTTTATCTCTTTTTCGGACTCGCATGGATACACGAAAAAGGAAACCCCTGGAGTCGTCTTTAAGTTCTTTTCAGACTCTCTAAACATGAAAAGATTGTCGAGTGATCTTGCTTCCTTTCCCACTCCTTAAAAGGTTTGAAAGGGCGTCTTTCGAGTGATAATTTATCTCTTTTTCAGCCTCGCGAGACTAACATTACGAAAAAGGAAAACACTAGAGTCGTCTTTAAGTTCTTTTCAGACTCTCTAAACATGAAAAATCACTGAGTTTACCTTCTCTGGACTTGTTAAAAATATACATTGAAGGGCCCATACAGGACCAAACCCTTACTTCTTCCAGTTCATTAAACAAAGGAAGAGGGACTTACCAAAGGTGAGTTATATCAAGCATGTGTTATCCTCCTCGAGCTCGTTAAATCAAAAAGAGGTACTTGTCTATCTGGATGGGGGAAAAATTTTAAGGAAGCAAGCCAAGCAATTTTTGAAAACATCGCCAGTCACCCTTGAACACGACACTTTGTGTTTGCATACATTTTAATCCGCTGAACCTCTGCACTGAACCAATCCTCTGAGTTTCTTTACTCCTTTGGGTCACCCAACGAAAGTCATAGTGTCCATTGCATCATCATGTTTTGGTCCATGTCATGTTTCTGCTGTTGTGCCTCAGTGGTCAAGGGAAGTATCTGCCTCGACATTTAACCATCACAAATATCCTGTTTCAATACCCGTGTCAGTCCATGTTCATTTGATCCACCAATTTATATCTATGTGTCAGTTTTGTGTCGTTGATGGGGGATACATCAGCGCCCTCCTTCGACGAGTTTATTCCTGTCGACTTCAACACATTATCTGGGAACTAGACTTAGAAATCGTTTAGTACCTTGGGACCTACATGCCTCAATGATAGGCCTCTTCACTTCCGACAGTGGATTTACATCATTAACCTCTGATTGGATGATTCCACGGATGTTCGATTTCAGCTCATTTATTCACATTCATTGGAATGTACTAGGGTACCTTGGGAATCATTGACATCAATGGTGATTTCCCTCGCACTTGTTAATGGTTTACCTCATCGATCGGTAATCAAGTGGTTTCTTCCATGTTTGACATCAGGACATCTATTCACATGGTTAGATTCGTACTACATCGGGATCGGTAGGAATACCTTGGGTTCAATAATCACTCTGTTATGCACTTTTCCCAGGTTGCGACAGAGTTTCTCTTGAATATTGACACATATACTGTCACATAGATCCACTTTGTATTGGTCTGTGGCTATGTCTTGTCATCTTGTAGGTCCATTGTGTATTTTTTGTGGCTACGATCAGTTCATGTCATGAAAGTATAGATACACATTGTATCTTCAGTGGCTATACCTTTTTGTCAATATAATTATGGATCCACAGTGTATCTCATGGCAGTCATATCTTGAAAGTCTTTATCACTCAAGCATAGGTATGCTTGCCTTGGGTTTGAAACATGTCATAATGTTTGTTTGATGGTTGTGTGTAGCTTCTACCAGGTTCTCCAAGTCCATACCCTTGCTCAAAAAGTCTATAAAGTACTTAAGTGATCAGTTTATGTCTTCTAACTTCGCACTTTGGGGGGCAATCTGTTACACATCAAAATTACTCACTTCAATGATGATTTATTGTCGTCATTACAAGTGTCGCAAGTGTCGCATTTTGGCCGCAAGCGTCGCAAGTGTCACAAACATCATACTGTCATATTTCCTATGTCGTGTCTCGAACGACATCACAAAGGACACTTCAAAGACACCCTCAAAGGCTAGTTTAAGAAAGAGAAATCACATGACAAAGAGTACAAAGATTTTACCATGAAAAAAACCACTTAAAATTCATTTTTGAAGGGCAGCGCTCCCCTACCCATTGTCAGGGAGTGCTAGCACTCCTTACCCTCCTTTGAGGGAGCGTTGCAATGCTCTGTGCCCCATTCTAGGGAAGCACTGGGTTGTTTGAGGAAATCTTGAGTTGTTGAGAAAAATCAGGGAAAAATCCCCCTCATCTCTGGAGTTAGTTTGATTCGAATCTGAGGTCAAGGTTGGATATTAGGGAGGATCCACAATTGATGGAGAAAGATCCTCAACCTATCCCAAGAATATCTAAGGTGGTTAGGCCTCTCCAAGCCTATATAAGGAGGCCTCCTCATGGTGAAAATGGAGAACATTGAAGGCATCAAACTTATGATCTCATAAGGGAGATAATTAGTGAAGCATAGTCATTTTGTTTGTGGATCATTTGAGCAAGGGGTTGGACAAGGAGAGCTTGGTGAGGCTGTTGCATCTGCATCAAAGGTCTGTAAGTATCTCTACTGAGTTCTCATTAATACATGTGCTTGGCATGTTTCCTTCAAAATTGTGTATGCCTACATGAACTTGTCTTTAATGGATAGATCTAGTTTCAAACTAATCATAATAGAATAGGAAGCATGCTTTGTCTTTGATTGGATTGCAGGACCTGTTGAAGAGCTTGTGGATCAGAGATCAACTTGGAACTGGGTGAGGACAAACATCATAAAAATGGTACATCTTCTTCCTCTTCTCTATAGATTAGTTTATCTAGGTTTAAAGGGATGTCAGTGACAAAAGTTAGCACCTTTCTGTCTTGATCTTAGATATTTAGGATCCAAGAGGGAATCCACCTATCTGCAAGGGGGTTTTCCTATAACACTCGTTCGTTCACCCTCCAAACAAAAGGGATTCTTCCTTTCGAGAACCAAATCTCGCTATCCTTCCTGAGCTTTATCAACTCAAAGGAATTAGACTCTGGTGCACACCTTGCACTTCTCTCTTGATCTTAATGACTTAACTAAGTCACCCATGTACACCTTGCACTTCTCCTCATTCTGGAACCTTGACTATTTTCTGGCGCACACTTGCACTATTTCTCTTGAGCTTGGAATTCTTTAACTTCAAAGGGACTCGGCACTTTGTCCCTCCAGATTAATTCTTATGCCCTCCTAGCACCCATTCTCTTCCTCCTGAGCTTGTCCAACACTTTAGATGAAATGTTGGCTATGTGCACTCCTTCCACTTACCTCCTCCTTGAGCTTGCGACTTATAAAAGTCTCTTGTGCACTCCTTGTGCTCGCTCTCCTTGGAACTTTTTCAACACTTAACTAAGTCTTGGCCCTGTGCACACCTTGCACATGACTGACCTTCGAGCTTTTATACTCTAATGAGTATATGTTCACTCCTTGCACTCGCTCTGCACAAACTCACACTATCACTCCCGAGCTATTGAGCCTATAAATGGCTTTACCTTTGCACTCCTTACATGGGAACTGTGCACTCCTTGCACCAAGATTTCATAAGAGAAACAATTGAAACGTACAGTAACATTAAGGATTCATTCAACTAACTATTTAGATGCACATACACATACAGACATAGAAATAAACAACATAACATTACCCATTTACTTAAAGACAACCATGCTCAGAGATCTGAAAGCAATTCTCTTCTTTTATATTCCTTCAGAAAATATTTACAAGGGTTTCAACAGCTCTCAACTTCTTTCCACAACTATCCAACAATCTTTCTTCAACAACCACTTATGGGCATACATTACATACATTTATACATGAGGGGGCTTCTCAAGCCTTCCCTCCAGACTATTCTAGTGCTATCATATCACAATTAAAGCATCCTACCACTAATTTTATTACATTAAATGGATAATTACAACCCATATATGAGTCGGCGCCCAAATATGTATAATCCTTCAGGTATTAAAAGAAAATTACAATTTCCTAGAGCACTCACAATGGCTCTAGCTTCAAGATCTTATGGGAACTTTAATTACAAGGTTTTCAAAATTTAAAGTGGCGTGCCCTCCTTGGAATCCAAACTAGTTAAGTGTGTTGCACTGGATGTTGAGTCATCCTCCACCTTGACTCATTTAATGATGATGGTGATGCTCCTGCATCAATGGGGGGGGTCTGCAGAGTCAGATGGTAGGTCTACGAGGAGTTCGATGAGGACGAGAGATTTCTTGCTTTTGGGGTGGCAAAATCTAGGTCCTATTCTTGGAGAATGACGATCCAATGAGAAAACTTGCCATTGATCTAGTGGTGACGCAAGAGGTTGGAGTCTGCGATTACTTTGGTAGTACGAAGTAAGACATAATATCACAACTTTTGAACTAGGAGAACGACTGCGAGGGATAGCTTCTCCTCATGATTGTACTTGAAAGGTGGCCTAGAGAGGTTCTTGCTAATGTAGTATATAACATGTTCGTATTGGTCATCGTCAACCTGAACGAGTACTCCGAACACCGAAACATTAGAGGATGATAGGTAGAGTATGCAATCCTTATCATAGTCTTGGGGACTTATCAAGGGGTATTTGTTGAGTGCCTCCTTGAGTGAACCGAAGCCGGCTTGGGCATGATGGTCCCAATGAAATGAGATGTCACGGGGGAGTAATCATAGGAATCTGTGGGCACGAATGGCATATTCAAGGACAAAACGTCGTAAGAAGTTTGATTTGCCTTGGAGGCTTTACAACTAGCGTAAGTTTTTGGGAGGGAGATCTCGTTGATTGCATGAAATTTAAGGGGATATATGGTAATTCCCTATTGGGATACTATGAAGCCCAACAGGTGGCTTGCAATGATGCAGAGGACACATTTAAGCAGGTTGAGTCATATGTTGTACCTTTGGCAGCGTTCAAAGATGATTTGTAGATCCTCTATGTGTCGGGAACGTTTCTTGGATCGAGCGGTGAGGTCGTCTAAGTAGGCCAAGGTGATGTGAGAGAAACAATGGAAGGCATATGTCATTGCGCATTGAAAATTGGCCCCGGTGTTTTTGAGTCCGAAAGGCATGACGCGATAGAAAAAGGTGCCCCATGAGGTTATGAATGTGGTTTTGTATTTATCCGCATGGCAGATTTGGATTTGGTTGTAGCCGAAGAATCCATTCATGAGGGAGAGGACTCATGACCGGTGCAGTCATCAATGACTTGATCGATGAAGGGGTTAAAGAAGTTGTATTTGGGACAAGCTTGGTTGAGGTCATGGAAGTCTGTGAAAACTTGAATGGTGCCCTGTTTTTTGTTAACGACAATCGGATTGGAAACCCGAGATGTCTATGCAATGGGGTATATGAAGCCAGTTGTACATAGTTTTTCGATCTCAACTTTGATCACAATGGCTTTGGAGGGGTGGAGGAGGCGTTGCTTTTGGAGAATAGGGGCAACGTCAGGCCAAGTGCCAATGCGATGTTCAACAATTGTTGGGTCTAATCTTGCCATTTTAGTGTATGACCAGGCAAACACATCTTGATATTCCTAGAATAGGGCTTTTTATGCTACAATTTCCTCTAGAAAGCATGTTGCCCCCAGGGTGATTTCTTCCATGACAATGGGTTTGATCGAAATGTTGATTTTGATTGTGGGTGAGATATTGGGCATGTTACCTTTTTCAAACGCGTCACGGGCAGGTATTGGGTTCTTCAACCAGTCTACATGGCCAGAAGGGATGAAATCTTTCGTTTCAATCGTACAAACAAGGGTGTCTTTTGATGGTTGAAAGGCGTTGTGCGCTAGAAAAAGGGATCAATGATGAAAAGTGTCCCATCGGCAATCGGGTGTGCATAGGACTTCTAATATGTCTTCATCGGACTGAAAAGTGATGGAGTATAGGGACTCTGTAACTGTTTGGAGCGGGGCATTGAGTTTCGTGGGGGGAATTGGTGAAGGTTGGATGTCATTAGTCATCCATAAGGTATATGGACCTATGGGAGGGGAAGGGAGACAATCGGTAGAGGCTATGAACCACATATCCATATATGAATTGGATGTATCATGGTATGAAGGAGGAGGAATCTCGTAAATCGGTGTTACAGGAGAGTTGGGGGGGTTTAGGGGGAATTCCTCACATCATGGTAGAATGGAAAGAGGGGTCAATTGATGAGGGTTGATACGTGGGGGAGGTATGCCATGACTGCTTGGATGGTGATCGTTCATTGTCAGGTTCACCGGGGTTGGTACACTTAGTGGAATGGGTGGGATGGAGGTCCTCCAGCATGTGTGTCCCTCAATGATGAGTGGACATTGATATGTGTAATGGTCCATCTGGTAACATAGCACGCAAGGGCATCACATGCACTCATTTACTAATGTAGAGACATAGAGAATATTAGTGATTGTTTGTACCAAGGAGATGGGTTGGGATGATTTGGGTATTCTGGTCTGGCACACTGTTGCAAGAGTGTCCCAAAATTGGGGGAGGGTCGGGCAATAGTGCATGTAATGGTCGTATTGAGAACAAATGGCACAAGCATGTGTGGTTCTCAAACTGGGAGGTTTGGAGGAAGAAGGTTCCGGGGAGGCCGGTGGGGTGACTAGTGTAGTGTTAAGTACCTTAGTAGATCTACAAATATAATCACCACAAATACTAACTACACAATAGATCCACAGAGAAATATAAAATAAACCACACTTTATTATAGAAAACCTTTGAGGTAGGGTAACACCATACAATGGATCTTATTATGGAAGGGATCATCTCCCATTCACTTGAGTCTTCGAGGGGTATTTCTCCTTTTAAGCTACCATGAGTAGATCTACAAATATTGAATACACAATAGATCCATAGAGCAATATAGAAGAAACCACACTTTATTATAGAAAACCCTTGAGGTAGGGTAACACCATACAATGGATCATATTATGGAAGGGATCCTCTCCTGTTCACTTGCCTCTTTGAGGGGGTTTCCTCCTATTGAACTACCACTCCAAATACAAAACTTATATTCATATCCCATTACATTTCTTGAACCCCTTTATATAGTGCTACCATCACCCAAGAACATTCTAGAGGAGGAATATTCTAGAAGCAAAACCTTCTAAGAAGTACTCTTACATTTATTATATATAACTACCATAGTGAGCCTTATTTAAAAATATAGTGGACCTAGTCCACCTTACATTGAATGGCCTCCACTACCTCTCTAGCTACCTAACACTCCATCCCCCTTATGAAAGAGTTGTCCTCAACGCTTGTTATGAGGGTGTACAACCATGTACGAGGGTCCCATGGATAAGTGTGGACCATAATGCAGAAGAAGACTAAAGAACCAAGGTCCCATGTATAAATGTGAACCACCATGTTGAAGTAGTCAAAATTCCACTGTGAACCTTGGTCCCATGTCCAAGTGCTCATATGAACTCCACGCAGAAGATATTGGAACTTTGGAACCAACTGAAAATGATACTCTAAAGATTGACAATGGTCATGTGGATCGAAATATTTAGAACTTAAAAAAAAATGCATCCACTGCTACTGGAGAATAATTAATTGAAGAATAATATGCAGAGAATGATCATGTTTACTCTCCAGGAATTTCTCTACCTGAGGGGGAGTAGAGTCATCTAATAAAAGATGGAACTGGTTATCATCCCATAAATGACAACTATCCATATACCAATAATCACAATCCTCCTCCAAAGCATACCAAGCATACACTTCTTGATGATATTCATCCATGATGTTCACCAAAGTACATTTCTCCTGCATGCTCGCAAAGGACTCATGAATACTACAAAAATTATCCTAGAGACCTTCTTGAAAGTTATGCAATCTGTCATGCATTTGGGATTTGAATGCTTCAATTGTGTGTAGAATTTCCTCGAGGGTTTGAGAGTGAACATCCATTGGAAACAACACATAAAATATACCAAAAGAAAGATCTAGAAATTCTCTATCCAATCAATATGATCTTGTGGCAATCTGAGCACCCTGTGAAAAGTTATGGACTCTGCATTCCCATCGCCATCACGAAGACCCTGGGAAATGACCGATTTTAAATCGACAATATCTTCACTTCCGAAGTTCTGATTTGGGTGATTGTTTTTACGAAATCAACTATTTTTTAAAGAGGAACTCAGATCTATAATTTGTTTTTGAAAATTCGGCCCCAGCTGCTATAGAAATCATAAAAATATTGCGGTCGCTTGCAAAAGAAACCCGGAAAATTGTAGATTTTAAAATGCAAATAACTTTACTTCTCAGACTTCATTTCAGACGATTTTTTTTAACTTGGGTGTTTTTCTGAGAGGATCTCAGATCTACAACCAATTTCTACAAATTTTTCACCAAAACATACATAAAGCGTCCCTCCTTTGTTTTCTCCGAAAAAATAAATCTGCAAAAAAAATAAAAATATTTTCCCACAATGTTTGCCAAGAAAAGTGCTTTGATACCAATTGTTAAGTACTTGAGTAGATCTACAAATATAATCACCACAAATACTAAATACACAATATATCCACAGATAAATATAGAATAAACCGCACTTTATTATAGAAAACCCTTGAGGTAGGGTAACACCATACAATGGATCCTATTATGGAAGGGATCCTCTCATGTTCACTTGTATCTTCGAGGGGGCTTCCTCCTATTAAGCTACTGCTCCAAATACAAAACCTCTCTTCATATCCCATTACATTGCTTGAACCCCTTTATATAGTGCTACCATCACCCAAGAACACTCTAGAGGAGGAATCTTCTAGAAGCAAAACCTTCTAAGAAGTTATCTTACATTTATTATATCTAACTACCATAGTGGACCTTATTTAATAATATAGTGGACCTAGTCCACCTTACATTGAATAGCCTCCACTACCTCTCTAGCTACCTAACATGTAGGGAATAGTGGTGTACTTATGGGTTTTGGAATGAGATTTCGTAACTCGGGGAAGGTGGGGTAGATATTGGTAGGGTGTCCAACGGTGTTTCATAATGCACATGGGGGTGGTATGCGGGGCGAGGAAAGGAGAGAAGGTTCCTTATTTTTGCATGTGTCAAGTTGGTTTGTGGCAGTGCCACCCATTCCTGAGGTAGCGTCTCATGTGATGGTAATATTTCCTCCAACTGTGTGACCGGTTGGGTGAGTGGATGGATGAGCCACTAATCGCGGTACTTGGATCGCAGGTTACAATGGAAGAGATAAACCTTGGTTGTAGATACCATACAGGGATGGCAATGACCATATTTGGTAAGGTGAGGGTAGGAGCAACTTGATATGTTACTACTCCTGGTGGAGGACAAAAAAAGGGTATTTAAGTGATGTCATGTGCAATTGTCTTCCAAACAGGGATTTGACCCATGGGTGGTAGACTCTATGATGTTCCGTCTTGAGGAGTCTATATGGGGAGTTTGTCAAGAAGTATAGGGGTGAGCTGGGAAGGAGTGGTACTGGGTTCCGATGAGTTCTCGATGGACTAGGGTCTGGTATCTCTACTCCATCGGTCGTGACAATGCACACGGTGGTGGTGGTGGGATTGGAGTGTGGGAAGTCTTGATATGTATCAATCAAAGACGGATCCTAAAACAACCCTAGTCAAACGTCTATCATTTGAACAAGGTTGGCACTCAAGTAGATAAGTGGTAGGATGTTATCAATGTGCCCTGATTAGTTAGGTTCATGGTGGGTTAGTTGATCAATGGTGACGACTTTACCATTGTGAGGGAAGAGCATGGTACGAAAGACCGAGGAAGCTACGACATCCATGGCGTACATGTAGCTTCATCCAAAGAGGATATTATAATCCAATTGGGCATCGATGAGAAAAAAAAATCCCCCTAGTTCGACCAAAACATTTTGACGCATGCCTTATGGTTGGGATGGGAGACCATCATAAGCTCGAAGCGTGATGGTGGAAGGGATCAACTCAAGTGAACCGAGTTGTTTCCATATTGATTTGGACACGATGCAAGTGGATGCTCCTTCGTTTATGATGAATCGATGGACCGTGATATTCTGGATTTTGACAGGAATTTGGAATGCGACTAACGATGGGAGTCAGGGGTCTACTCTATCTAAATCAAATGTGATTAGATGGGTGTCTGCAGGATCTATTGCCCCCAACTGTGAAAGTAATGCCTTTAGTTTGGAAGGGCATGTTTGAATGACTTCCATAATTGACACGGCAGTGGGTGATTGAGTGAGATCGTCGATAAGACTGTAACTATGGGCGGCCCTAGCATGAGGGTTATGCGCATTGCGCAAGGGTGCGCGAGGCATATGAACGATGGCTTTAGTGTTAGGACAAGGGATCATCAATGGTTATCCAGTTGGTGATGGGGGAGCATCCGAAGTGGTAGGTAATGGATCAAGGGATGTATCGTATTGGCAACTGTGAGTTTATAAGAGGATTTCCTCTTTAGTAGTGAGGAGGATATTGTGATCGGTGGTGTTCCCTAGGTGGGGTTGTTCATGTGGATGGAACTTCCCTTGTGGGTGTGGGCGTTGGACCCCCTCTGGTTGAGCATTAATGGCTTCTTGATGTGGGATAGGGATTTGTAATACCATTGGTGGTGGTGGTGGTATATAAGTGGGAGTTCCTTGAGTTATAACTTGAGGGTTGGGAGCCCGCTAAGGATTCATGGCATCCTTCATATGTTTATAGTCGACGATTTGAGGGCAATGTGAGTGTAATGGCCATATTCACCACATAATATGCAAGGGTAATTGGTTCGAAGGTTGTTATTTCTCCCTTGCCGCGGTTGGTTATTATTATTGCCCCCTTGGGGGTTTGGTTGGGTTGGTGTTAGTTTCCCCCAACTTGGGGGTTTTGTTGAGGGGGTTCCCTCCTCGTCTTTGGTTCCTATTCTTTCCTTTCTTCCAGTTATTGTTGGGATGGTGAGATGGATTGGCCATATTCAATTGTTCAAAATCTTGAACCTGTTGAAGAGGGGAAGGTTGGATGAAATTGACCCCGACCTGATGTTGTTTGTGTGGGGGTGCGACAGGTTGTGGTGGACCTAGGAAGGGATAGTATGGGTTGCCTTGTGGGGGTCCATATGGGTTGTAGGAAGTGGAGGTGGCTCCATTATTACTATGTGGGCAGGACATTGTTGGTGGAGGAACCAGTTGCAAGACAGGGATTGGTTGGGGAAGGGATGTGGGTAGATGAATATCCATGGGGGGAAGAGGAGGTGCCATGAATAGAGGTGGGGGAGGGTAATATGAAGCTCCCCCATATGGTTGAAGGTACATATTGGTTCCATATATGGGTACCATTTGTGTGTGTGGTTGACTATGAGCCATGGAGCCAATCAACCCATCAACAATTTGTGATGTTCCAGGTTTGTCTTGACCAAAGGGAAAAGGATGAGGAGCATATGGAACGACTATGTATAGGTACCCCGATCTGGGAGTAGATGAGGTCAAATTCTTGTGCCTTAGTGATGGCTTCATCTTCAGTTTAGGGGAGGGTTGTGGCTACATCTTTAGCAAGGGTAAGAACGAGCGATCGAAGGAACCAATCTAACCTTTTTTGTGGGGTGGTGTCCACTTTATAAAGATTGTGACATCTACACCATTCGTGAATATGGTCTGAAATGTGAGTAGTGGTGTTTTGTTTGCATTCTAACAGGATTTCAGACCTAGTATCATGATGGATGGGGAGTTGAAAAAATGACAGGAATGCTTTGGCTAATGATTCAAATGTTGAGTGGGCCCCAGACTTGTCATCCATGTACCATTTGGTTGTTGTACCAGTAAAGGTTCTCTTAAATAACCATGGACGAATGGAATATTCCATTATGTTATTGGAAGAACACCACAAGTGGAAGGACGTGACATGGTTGGTGGGGTCCTCTCTGTCTTTACCTTCAAACTTAGGGATGTTTGAAGGTAGTTTTGTGGGCATATTTGGCCAAGTGGGGTCATGTAATATGGGATCATTTGTTAGTTTGGTTAGATCGGGGATATTGTGTGAAGCCAAAAAGGGCATGATAGGAGTGGGTCCTGTCATGTTATGGGAGGAAGTGGTTCCTTGGGAGCTTGTACTTTGTGACAAAGATTGGGCACTGCCTCCTTGTGGTGGGGGGTTTGTTTGTGAGTTGCCTGAGATATCAGTTCTGAGTAAAATGGCTCTTAGTAATCTTTATCCTAGTACCGTAGCACTAACTGGTGTATGTGATGGTATTGTTGATGTCTCAGTGAAATTAGGAACACCGCCCAAAATTAGGGGTAAATTTCTCAAGCATCTAGAATGGCGGGGATACCGTGGTTCCCCTTTAATTCTAGCCTAGAAGTGGGTATATGTAAATAGTGTTGAGGAATGATAGGACAAATTGATTTCCAATTACTTTAAACAATGTATTCATAAGATTGCATGTGCTTCAAGTGGTGAAAACCATACATCAAGAAAATGTAAAAAGTGGTTTAAGTTTTTTGTAACTCCTCATGGGGGAATAAAAATCAAATAACCAATGCACATGTCCTATTCGACATAACGTCCTTCCTCTAAAATAACATTGGACCTCCAAAAAATCTCTCTACGGTGGGGCCAGAACCCACTTGAGGAGAAACTAGTGAAGGGACGAACAATCAGTTATAATGAGGGATGAAGAGGGTGTATCTTGGAAGTACTGGCGATATTTCCCAAAAACCGTTCAAAATATGACTAAGGTGCAATTGCAACCCACAACAGCCACCTTGGGTAGATAAATCCTAAGTTTTGGCTAAGCTACCTCCATCAAGCACGACATTTAGATTTTCAGCCTCAGAAATCAGTCATAGGCTGGATGTTTTCCAAGGGTTAGGTGACCCAAGGAGACACGCACAGAATAACTGGACTTCGGCCTTCAACCCTTCATAGGTGTCTCCCTGCCTTATGGTATAGGAATGCTTGAGTGGGAGGATTTTGGCACCCTAATTCACAACTTTCTAAGTTTCAAAAGAGAAATGATAATGGGGAGTTATTTGGATCCCTATAACCAAAATTGTAACTTAGACTGCCAAATTCTTTTGTGTTCCTCGTGTGGTGGTTAGAAAGTGGGTTGACTATGGTTTTTTTTAAAATGTGAAAGAGGGTTGTGAAGTTGGGGTCATGTACCAACTTCGTTGTTTATGATGGTGTGCACAAAGACCCCTTTCTAAACAAATGAAGCTCACAAGAGTTTCAAGTATCTAGAAAAAAGGTTTTTGGATGAGTGATAGTGTGTGCAAGGAGCGGTGATGGTGAAACAATTTTTTAACAAATTAAATTCAATATTTTAGCATGGTGGACATCGTGTGGTCCTTTACTTATCTTGTTTAGATAACTTACTAAATTTGTTCAAAATGACCCTTGCAAACGAAAGGAAATCCTAAGTTATCATGGCAGATATGATCATCCTTACTTGGACCCTTTATCTGCCTAAGGCATTTTGTAATCTAGAAAACTTGAAACTAGTCCTAGATTGTGAGCATGTGGGGATGTGTGGGCCCTTACAACTTCTTTAAACTCCTTAGGTGGCTTACTCTAAAAAAAATGAAAATTATCCTAGAATTGCATGCATGTGGGCATATGGGCCCTTGCAACTCTTTTAAGATTAATTTTCAACAAGTAAGTTGAGAGGATTGGCTTGTTTTTGAAAGTGATTTGATTTACAAAGGGAGATGGAGACTTATCTAAGCAACCTCCTTTTCTAATTTCCAAGATCACACTAAGGTGCAAGGAAAGAGCAAACACCAAGATTGGTTTAGATGGTCTTCTAGTCCTGTTTTAATGTGATGACTTTGTAAAATCAAAGCTTTGTTATGAGATTCAAATGCAAAAAACATTTTAATCCATCCACATGGCAACCAAGGAAATCAAAGATATGGTGGTTCTTTTGATTCTCCCTAATTATCTATGTGTGATGTGGGGTTTATGTATGCAAGAATGACATGTATACCAAGTAAAACACAAGAGATGTATACCAAGTAAATTGATCTTCAAATTGATATTCCCTAGAGAAATATGGAAACTTATGAGTCCCCTCTTCCTCCTTAGGAAGGCTCTTGAGTCCCCAAGTATAAAGTCTTCTTTCTACTATCAATGGATAACAAAGGAAAATGGTGAAGAAAAGAGTGATGGACTACTCAAGAGGAGAGATTCCTAACACTTACTATGGATGCCCAAAAGCTTTCTAAGAAGAACATCACTTCCCAAAGCTAAAAATTAGCAGCATAACAATACTTAAATCCTTCTTCTTTTTTTCATACAATGGCCCTTTATTTATAGGAGGATGGAAAGCTTTTTCTTAACTAGTTCCAAATGTGAATGGGAGGCTTTTGGAGGAACTTCCCATCCTTTCAGTGATCCCAAGGAGAAATTTGGGGGCGATTTTGGGTATGGGGGAGATCCTCTTCATCCTAAAAGTGGTTGAGGCTCAACCAAACTCATCAATGCGTCGTTTCTGTGTCCGCGCAGGTTTTTTGACTGTCAGTCACACACTCCACATACTGTGTGTGTCGTACACCGTGTTTACATAGTTTTATATTTTCACATATTTCCAAAACCACTTTTACATAGTTTTACATTTTCACGTATTTCCAAAACCACTTTTACATAGTTTTATGATTGTCTTGCAAAACTAAGTGTAATCCTTCCATGAATATTGGTAGTATGTTGTGTTTGTGTTAATTGTTTCTTCATCCATTGTCTGTATTTGTGGTGAGCCATTTTTCAGTGATAACAGTTGGTGATCAGTGTGAATAATGGTTTCCTTATCAATCAAATAGTGCTTCCACTTCTTAATAGCTTAATCCAAGATATAAAGTTCTTCATCATATGTAGGGTAGTTCGGGACTCCACAATTTAACATTTTAGAATAATAGCCTACCATCTTACCTCATTGCATCAAGATCATTCCTATAGCATATCACTTGCATCCATCTTCACCTTGAAAGGCTTCTGCAAATTAGGCAATGGAAGAATTAGTGCTTGAAGGATCTTCTATTTTAGCTCATCGAAAGCTTTATGTTGATTCTTCCCCATGGGAAACTCTTACCACTAGCTGTTATGGCATGAAGTGGAACAAATACAACTGAAAAGGATGTTATAAACTTCCATGGGTATTGCATTTCTCCATTAACAAAACTCCTAACTTCAATGACATTAGTAGGAATTGGCCACTCGAGGATGACCTCCATCTTTGTGAGATCTGTCTTGAGATCTCCTCTACCAATCACATACCCTAAATACACTAATGTTGTTAAGAAAACTCACATTCCTTAAGGTTAGCCAACAATTAATGTTTTTTCAGAGTCTTTGGCACCTACATAAGATGAGAGATATGCTCTTCCTGGGTAGAGTTATAAACCAATATATCATCTAAATACACTATGAGAAATGAATATAGAAAGGGACATAATACATCATTCTCCAACACACAAATGTAGTTGATGCATTACATAAACTAAACATCACTATTGACCATTCATATAGACCTTGCCTTGTCTTGAAGGAGGTCTTCGAGGTGTCCTATTCTTTAACTTGTACCTAGTGGTATCCTGATTTGAGATCCAACTTGGTGAAGTACTTGGAATGTTGTAATTGATCTAACAAATCATCAATCCAAGGCAGAGGGTACCTATTCTTGTGGGTGATCTTATTCAAAGCTTTGTCGTCACTACACATTCTCCAATTCCCTAAGTTGAGGTGCTTGATTGAATTATTCCTTACTCTAGTAGTTGTTGGAATTGTTTCTTCACTTAAATTGCTTCCAGGATGGACTATCTATACAACCTAATTTTGGCAATGGGGAATCAAGAAAAAACTATATCTTATGCTTCACTTCCCTCTTACGCGATAACAATTTAGGCTTCTGAAACACTTCTCTATATGCCTGTTACAACTCCTCCAACTGAAACATCTGCTCTTTAGTACATCCATCTAGAGATTCCTTTACTTTTACTAATTCATCACTTGGTTGATTCTCTCTTAAGAAAAGTAATACAAACTTCCTACTAGAAATGATCAATTTCTTGGCTTGGTTAGCACTTACCAAATAGATCTTAGATTTACCTTTGTGTGCATTGATGATGAAAGGCTTCCTATCCTTGATCAGGTGGTACTGGTTTTCTCTCCTTGTGAATATTTCATCCCTAATATACATGTAGGGGCTTCCAAACACTACACCACACACATCAAGTGGTACTACATCTACCTTCACTTCATCAATCTAGTTTTCACTTATAGAAAATTTGATCTTACATTGTTTATTCACCTTTAGCTTTGCATCCTTATTTACTAATCCCAATGGATGTGGGTTAGGATGATCATGAACTTCCAATCCAATCTTGCTAACTACATCTTCTACTATGATGTTGGCTTGTGAACCATAATTGAATAGAGCATTCACCTTTGTCTTCTTGACCTGGATCTTAATATGGAAGAGTTTAGTGGCCTCCTTCTCTTCCTTGTGATGAAGGATACTTAGGTTCACCTCCTTCTACATTGTAATGTAGACAATATTTTCATCTACATTCAATTCACTCTCTACCTAATTTCCTAAATCCATGCCTAGTGGGTTCTTTTTCTTGGTATCCTTATGGTTCTATGGATTCATCTCTGGATGTAACTTCGAACACTTATATTCGGTGTGAACATTGATATTACAATGGTTGCAGTGGTTGTTTGGGTCCTTGCACTGATGTGCAATGGTTGTTTCATTCCTATCCTTTCCTTTCCACTTATTCTTCCCCTCCTTGGAAGCACCTCGGTGGTCTTTTTGTTTGGGTCCACTTGTCTATCCTTTCTTATTACCTAAATTCTCCAAATATTATGCTTGCACACAGACCTCATCAATTTTCCTAGGTTCAAAGAGCATCACTTGATTCCCTAAATGACTATGTATACCCCCTAGATACCCAAGGACTATGTCTGGGTTCTTAAGAGATATACCAAACATAATCACATATTTTTTCTGAAATCAATGGTGTACTCTTGCACTCTTTTCCCTTGTCTCTGCATGAAGTGATGCCAATAGATCCACTAGTCCTTTCCATACCCAACAAGGAATAAATGGGAATTGATGAGGGTTTTAAATGCTTCCCACTTAGTTACCAGAGGATCACACTCCATGCTAAGTGTCTTTATGTGGCTTTCCCAGTAGGTTACAACATGGCCCTCTAATTTCAATAAGGAAAATGAAATACTTTTATGTTATGGACACTGAAATAAAATTCTAACTATTGCAACCAGTGATTCAACTTAACATCATGAATCTCACCTTGGTAGGGTTTGGTGTGTTGACTTGGTGGTCAACACCTCCTTCGAGACTCGTGACATTTTAACAGGCTCCCATGGATCCGTCAACTCTGGTCGTCGTATTGGAAACTAATAGGTTGGCCTTTTGGTTTAATGACAAACAAGGTCCAACAATTGGTATTGGAGTGAAAGGTCATGGGTTCGAGTCTACTAGGTTGGTGTTGAGTACCTCAGTTGGTGCTAAGGGGGATATTGTTGGCTTGGTGGTGAGCACCTTCTTCGAGACTCGTGACATGGTTTAACAACCTCCCATGGATTTGTTAACTTTGGCGGTTGTATTAGAAACTAATAGGTTGACCTTTTTGTTTAACAACAAATGTGGTCCAACATGATGTCCACTTTCACTTCCATTTTAAACATACACTGTGAAGAAGTGATGTCACTGGAAATTGATTTCTCTTCCTCTAGATATTTTTTTGGCCCCATCTGTGGGTCTTCATTATCTCTCGATTACTTGTTCGATCCAACTTCTAAATTAGAGACATCAACCTCACTAAAAGTTCCAAACATGTTCTCTAGAGTTGCCACGAGGAGGGCCATCTTGCAAGAGATATCGCCAATTCGTTCTTCCAGCTTCAAAAGTCTCTCCTTTGCTCATCTCGAGGGTTGTTATGACTAGACTCATCCACCATGGCTAGGGTTTCAAGACTTCTCTCTCAAGCTAATTCTTGGATCATGTAAATTTCCACATAATCCCAAAGAAAATTGCTTTAGTACCAATATGATCTATAAAATGTCATGATTATTCCATTGGAGCAGTTTGCACAATAGATCTTACAATACTATGAAATATTTTATTATTTAGTTTATTACCTTAGATCTCAAATTTAATATTACTAGTGTAACACTCAAAATTATGAAAATGACTAAAACTGAAATGAAATAATAAAGCAAATGAACACACCATCCACACAGATGAATACAAATTGTGACCTGGGAAACCCAATACAAGAGAAAACCCATCTAAAAGGTGAGACCTATGCTCCTGCTCTCTCTTTTTTTTTCTCAATTATTAAATATAGATAGATCATTTTTTATATTTTTCAAAGATTAAAACCGAAATAATGTTTTCCTTTTAAAATGTTATCAATCAATTTTTCTTAATAAGGTAGAACTCAAATTTTAAATATTTTTAATTATAAATATCATAAAGATGATACATCCCCATATTCATATTGAAAAAGCATTTAACTTTTCTGCATATATAAAAACATGTGAAAATTTCTCTGCATATATAAATATATTTAATAAATTGTAATGGCCCTGATCTTTAGGGCCTCATAATTTATCCTATCAGACTTAATTTATACATGCATTCAACTATGAGTGTAAATTTATGTTTCTATTTCAATTGTAAGTTTCTATTTTGAATTGTAAGTTCATCTATCAATGTAAATTTTTGTTTTTGTTTCAATTGTTAGTTTTTGTTTTGAATTGGTATCTAAGGAAAGACTTAGGAAAGAACTTGACTTTGTTGCAATTAGAACTTATTGTAATCAAATTTCTAAAATGGTAAGCATTTATAGTATTTTAACCTTAAATATTGAACTTATTAACAATCTGAATAATTAGTTTACAATATTTACAATAAATCAACTAAACAAATCTAGAAAAATACTTGTAGGTCTAGTTGGTTTAGTTACGGCTCCCTTGTCCACTATTGTTAGTTGACCACTGCCTGAAACTAAGTGTTTCTTCCCAGCTAGCTTGGAACATAGCCTCTCTGACTCCCTAGCTCCAATAATCCTTACGATTTCCTGGCCCCCGAGCCCAAAATCTCAGCAACCAACCAATCTCACATGCAAACCAGAATTTCCAAACCAATTTCTTTTTCCAAGATTTTCTACCCCCTTCTCTCTTGCATCCCCTCCAAATGACCAATATTCCCTCCTTTATCCTCTAATTCCCCCATCTCCTCCTCGACACTCCTCCCCTCTGACATACCTTGTCTCCCTTGACTTCCTTCCCCCATCTCTCATAAATTTATATCTACCCTTATAAATTCCCATCTACCCTTACCCCTTCCAACTTGCCCATCACACATAGTATAATAAATAGTAAGTTCATTCATTGTTACATAATTTAATCTATTAATAAAAAAATATATGATCAATTCTAATTAGTTAAATAATTTACTTGAGTTAATTAAATTGATGATTTCAATTATTTAATTAACTTTAATACATTAATGACCTAAATTGCATTACTTGATTATAATTATTAATTAATCCATTTGGGGTGTTACATAAACTCATATATAAATATACTTCATGTACTCTTAAAAGTATGTACATAGAGAAATTGTATAGTTATAATCTTTATGAGCTTTGATATGCCATTTAAGAAACATAGTTGAATTGGTTTACATAAATGAAAAAATAGGGAAGGACTAGAGAATGGGTATAAAAGAGGATAACCTGGATTATACAATAGACCCAATGGAGGGAAAACAAATTTGGTCCAACCGAGGGATTGGTAGATCGAAGACATGTTAGACTTTGGTAGGATTTATCAGCTGGGGTTTCACGTGCTAGAGGAGGATATTGTAGTCATTTTAGGTGAGCAAGAATAAGAGTTGATTCGTCAAGGTTTTAGGGCGATGGGCCATGTGGAGGAGGGGGTGAGGACACACTGTGTTGGTCCTTTCGAGGATCATCAATGCACAAGTGGTTCACCTCCTACAAAGACTTATGAATCTGATCTTATAGATATGAAGAACTTAATATTCTGGTCATGAGAGGACGAGGGAGTAATGTGTTCATGTTATGTTACTATAAACCCTCAGATCAAGGCTAGTAATGAGTTCAAAGCCCAATGCCATTGTATCATCGGAAGAAAGGATAGTTTCTTTATTTCTAGTTTTCTTGGTGAAATGTTGGATTGGAAGCTTACAAGTAGAGTCCCTTCCTTCGATTCTAAGGTTATAGGGTTACATTCTCAAGAGGGCTCAAGGAAACCTAAGTGACATAAGTGTATCAAAAAGGATAAGGAGATTTTTAACCTGAACTTAGGAGGAAAAAACAAATTAAATTATATAATGGAGATGGGGGACTGGGCACCATTAGGACGATTTCCTAGGAAAATAATGAGTAATGAGAAATTGAAGGCTTGGAAAAAGCTCAATTTTGAACCTTTGGAGGGTGCCTCCAACAAACTATGATATTGGTAAAAGGATGGCTAGTCTGGGTGTTTAGGATGATAGAAGAAGTGGAGAAAATTTTGGGGCTTGCAAACCCTATTCTTAAAGAAATGGCACGTCGATTTTGATGCGAGATTGGCTGATGTGGGTTTCAATTCCTGGGATGCCTTTTATTTTTTGGTATGGAGAGGTTTTCAAGGAAATTGGAAATACTTTTGCCATATATTGGTCTCTTTCTCAACAAGATTAGTCAGGTGATCTCTAAATCTGGTCATGTGCCTGGAGGCACCATTGTCAATTAACCAAGTATCATCATTAGTAGGAACCATACCTGCGAGTGTTAAAATGAATAAGAAGACTTCTTCTTTTATGTCTTCATCTCTCTAAAGTCTTAGCTTCTAGGAACTGTATTTTCTTGATCCATCAAGCTTATCTTCCATCATAATTATGTTCATCATATTTTTAGATTCTTCACAAACCCTTTCCAACTGGGCTACAAAACCTAACAGCTAGGATAGGATAGAAACCTTAGGTTTTGTTGGGCTTATGACTACCAAAAATAATCCTTGAAAGTCAAAATAACACTGATGAGGTAAAAATATCCTTCAATGAGCTGCAGAAACCCTAAATCTAAATTTTCTGCAAAAAATTGCAAAACCCTAGGGCCAAAAATAAAAATTTCTTGGAATTGCAATCTGGATCTTTTTGGAGGTGTGTTGAAGGAGGCCATACACTCTTATATAATTTTTATCTCCAACGTCCAAGTTTAAGGTGACAAAATCACTCCAAAGGAGAGGGTCATACGGTTTTTCTGGGAACCCTAGGAGGGTCGTACGGTTCTGCAAAAGAGGAGGACGGCTTGCTTGAAGCTTGTGCAATGGGTTCTTCAAGACCTATGCTCTGAAACCATGTTAAATTTTCACTATGATAGGCTCAAGCATGAAGTTTATTTCAATTTTAGCATTTACTTGAACCATAAACAAATGCAGCTACACCATTAACAATTGTTGCAATAAGCAAGATCACAAGAAGAAATACCATGCACAAGATTACAAGAAATATCCTAGGAAACCCTTCTCAACAAGGGAAGAAAACCCAACAATCCTTTGTTATATTCTCAAGAGGAAAACCTCCCACACCATAGACCTAGCACACAAAAGGGTGCTCTCCAAAACAAAGAAGCTAGCGCCCAAAAGAGGTGCGCACTTCAGCCCTAGAATATGTACTTGCTGAAATTTCCAAAATCACATGTGTGTTGTGTGTTTCCTCAATGGGGAAATCACCTTTATTTATACTAGACTGGACACATCAAAAGTGGTGTCTATTGGCACAACAGGGCCAACCTCAATAACTCAAAATATAATTAATAATTACAATATTAATTATCTTTTACAATAATCATTAATTATCTTTCACTTTATGATGGGGCCGACCTGTACCCTTTACATCACAATTAGGGTTACAAGTAAATCTTACTCTTATACAATATAACAAGGGATCTCACACACCCACTAGTGCTTAGCCACTAAGGGCATATCCACCTGTGCTCAGCCACAAGGACATCTTACTCAACAAATCTCTATCTCACTAAGTATCACAAGAGAATCATCTGGAGTACCACATCGTCTCAACTCTCTACATAGAGGACAACGATACACCCATCACATGGGCAACTTCACCCCTCAAAAGGGTACACATCATTTCATCTCAAACAACACACCCATCTCATGGGAATCCTCACCCCACACAGGGGCATACACATCAATACACCCATCTCATGGGCATCCTCACCCCACATAGGGGCACACAACGTCCCATCTCAGTCTCAAAGAGGAATGACACACCCATCACATGGGCACACCCAACTCATGGGCTCTCTCACAGACTGACTCACTTAGTCTATGTCCTAGAGGATGTCTCACGAAGTTGTAATCATCAACATGTAGATTGCAATTACCCAGGCTATCAAAATATTTGGGCACAAAGAAAGCATCCGAGAGGTTTGTAAATGGTCGAATAGGAAATAGTCAAAATTTCGAGTGGAAAGGAGGATGTGGGGTATAGGAGACCCTGGACAATCATCATTTTAGGCCTTTGGAAGTATATTTATAGACCTCATATCCAGACTAACACAAGGATCCAAATATGGATGTGATTAGCAACAACAATGAAACCAAGACAAAATCGGGTAAGACATCAATTTCACTCTTTAACTAAAAGTAATTCTTCTGAAAATCTCATTTTTGGATCTTGGGGAATGAGGTTGGAACAAAAGGTTCATAATCCCTGATTGATTTTCTACATATCCCTTTTGGGATAAACAACCCCAACCCCCCTCCCCTCATGCCCATTCTTAGAACTGTAAAGGTATTGGATGTTGGTAAAGGTAATGAAGGATCATTTGCAAACCCTAGCCTTGGATTTGACTTGGATTGGAAGTATATCCACAATACCAATCCCCTTGAACCTATGAAGTATAATTATGTTCTAGAAATAAAGGTGCTCTTGATTTTCCATGAAAAGTGGCAGGGGGATTGGGTTTATTTAAAGAAAAATGCCCTAAATCCAATCAAAGGGGAATGAAATCCTACATGTCCATGGCTAAAAACCAAGCATCTTAAATTAGATGTGGGAAACAATTACCCTTGGTGGGGGCTCTTAGAGAAAATTCCCCTTTTGAGGGTTCTAAATTAATTCTTCAACCCTCAATTGTAGAGGGTTGACTAACCCCTCAAAGAAGTTGGCCCTAAAGAGATTAGTTGATAGTATCAAACCTTTCGATTATCTTGATGCAAGAGATTATGTCAGATAGGGAGAAATTGACTCAGGATTTATCTAAATTATTTAGAAATTGGGATTTCAGTTCTATAGATGTCATTGGGAGATCATGCGAGAACATAACTGGGTGGAAAATGATCCTTTACCCTTAGTAATTCTTGGGCATTTCCCACAAGATTAGGGACCTTCCTTTTCTCCTTAGATTTGTGGAAAAACATCATAGTGTTGAATGTTTATGGTCCTTACATGGACAAGGTGGAATACTGGTACAACTTTTTCAAAAAGGATTATATTCAAAATGGATTACTAGTGATAGGGGGAGACTTAATTCACTTTAGGACCTTTAGAGGTTTGGGGCCAGATTGCACAACTGAACTACCTCTTAGGGTAATTTGTCGTAAAATTGGAAGAAGATGGTATTTTGGATATTGAACTAGCTAAATTATCCCCTACTCAAAGAAACAAGAGAGTGGGGGAAGCAAGAATTTCCAAGAGGCTCAATCAATTCTTAATACTTGAATCATTTTTTGATAAAGTCAATTGAATTAAACAATGGATCACCTCAAGAGGGGATTCTGATCACAATCCTATAGTGTTGGAAGTGGCACTGGAATTAGAGAAACTCGCCAACCCATTCAAATTAAATCCAAAATGGTTGAAGGTGGAGGAGTTTGTAGGAAAAATCTAGTTGCTTGGAAACCTTATAATGGAAACTTAAGAGAATTTTCTCCCATCCAATTTCACCAAAATCTGAAAGAAGAAGAAAAAGTAGTTATTAAATGGGAAAGAGACATAACGCTGAGAGGGGGGCTCTTAGAGAACTAGAGGAACCCATGTATTTAATCTACAATAGTGAAGGTTTTGGGTATATGGGTGAGGAGCAAAAACTAGAAGTAAAGCTTGTAGAAGACAAAAAGAGGCATATACTTATGGATAAAGAAAAAGAGTGGAGGCTCAAGAGTAGGGTGTTATGGCTATGGGTAGGTGAAGATAACACAAAGTTTTTCATAGATACCTAAACTATAGAAAGAATGTTAATTCCAAATGGAAAATTGATAAAGGAGATGGTACTTGGGAAACAAATTTCAAGGACATCAATTCTTAATACTTGAATCCTTTTTTGATAAAGTTATTTGAATTAAACAATGGCTCACCTCAAGGGGGGATTCTGATCACAATCCTATAGTGTTGGAAGTGGCACCAGAATTAGAGAAACTCGCAAACCCATTCAAATTAAATCCAGAATGGCTGAAGGTGGAGGAGTTTGTAGGGAAAATCAAGTTGTTTGGAAACCTTTTAATGGAAACTTAAAAGAATTTTCTCCCATCCAATTTCACCAAAATCTAAAAGAAGAAGAAAAAATAGCTATTAAATGGGAAAGAGACATAAATCTGAGAGGGTAGATCTTAGAGAACTGGAGGAACCCATGTATTTAATCTACAATAGTGAAGGTTTTGGGTATATGAGTGAGGAGAAAAAACTAGAAGTAAAGCTTGTAGAAGAGAAAAAGAGGCATATACTTATGGATAAAGAAAAAGTGTGGAGGCTCAAGAGCAGGGTGTTATGGCTATGGGTAGGTGACGATAACACAAATTTTTTTCATAGATACGTAAACTATATAAAGAATGTTAATTCCAAATGGAGAATTGATAAAGGAGATGGTACTTGGGAAACAAATTTCAAGGACATGGCATCTAAAGGAGTAAGACATTTTTCCTCCCTATTCAAATAGGACACTTGTGCTATAATAGCATAGGTTATTAGATTGACAAACACCTTCCCTAACTTTATCAATCATGAAGATAAATACAACTTGATAAAGGAAGTGGGGAAAGAAGAACTATTCTAGATCTTGCAAAGTTTTGAAAAGGGAAAAATCGTTGGGCCTAATTGTCTCCCTGTGGAATTCTTCTTAGGTTGTTATGATTTTATATAGGAAGATTTAAGAAGAGTTGTGGAGACTACAAGAACTCAAGGAAAAATGTTGGCATCCTTCAATACAACCTTCCTAGCACTAATCCCTAAAGAAGAGAATCCAACAAATTTTGAGAAATTTAGGCCTATCTCATCATGCAACTACATTTATAAAATTATTTCAAAGGTTATAGCTAGAAGGTTGAAGAGTGTCCTATCTAATCAAATCTCTGGAGATTAGTTTATGTTTTTAGGGGGAAGGGAGATTCATGAGGTTATGGGGATAGCTCAAGAATGCCTTTACTTTATTAAATTCAAGCACCAAAGATCGATGGTGATGAAAGTGTACCCGTCCAAAGCTTATGACAGGGTAAGTTGGCTTTACGTTAAATTTATTTCAATTCATTTGACTTTATATCATAAGTTCATTGTATGGATTATAAACTGCATATCATCAATATCTTTTGGTGTGCTAATAAATGGACCAACATCCCCTTTCTCTAGATCAGGAAGATGACTTAGATAGGGGTGCCCTTTATCCCCTCTTATATTTATCTTAATAGTTGAAGGATTAAGTAGGCTAATTAAAGAAGCATAAGGGAATGGTAGTCTCAAAGGGGTATCTATTGGAGCATTGTACAACATCACACAATTACTTTTTGTAGATGGCATCCTAATTTTTCTATTTGCATTCCCATCTCTCAGAAAGAGAAACTAAATTAAGTTCTGAGCTAGGTGAGGGGAGTGTTACTGCTCTACCAACAATTGAGACTCAAGTTGGAGATGTTTCAACTTGTATTCCCACTAATGCAATTTCCATTAACAATGGACAAATATTTTCATTGGTCAATCTATTCATTATCGAGATACGACATGCTATTAATGTGGGTATTTTCGTATCTATAGTAAGATTTGTGGCTCAGTGAAGGAACCATAAGGGTCATTGAGAAGTTCAAAGGCATCATGGATTTATTTTGTAAGGCTATTGAAATGGTAATAAATATGAAAAAATCCATGATCACTTTATGGGGGATATCTGAGTAGGAGGAGAATATTTGCTCAATTATTCCCTTTTTAGATGATAGAATTAGAACAAGGCATGAAAAATCTAGGTTTGTTTTTGGAGCTAAACCAATATAAAAAAATGTGACTAGTAGTGGCTAATAGCTAAACTGGAAAAGCAATTAAAAACTTGGTGCAATAGGTTTCTCTCCAAAAGGGGTTTTATGGTATTGGTAAAAGTAATCCTAGAAGCAATTTCGGTTTACTGGATATCGCCTACTTGGGTCCCAAAAGGAGTATTTTTAAACCATTAGGAAACTTTGTTACAAATTCATTTGGTCTAGAGATCAAAGAAGAAATGCTTAGTACTGGTATATTGGCAAAAGATGGCCTTACCAAAAGCCAATGTTGGATGGGAGCTTAAAAACCCCTTTCTATCCTCAAAGGCCTTAGCTGTAAAAAATGGGTGGAGGCTAATTCAAGGAACAATTATATGGGTTCAAGTTGTAAGAGCAAACTATATATCCCCTAGTACAGTGGAGGATAGGGTTATAAGCCCACTTAAACAATCAAATAATGCCTCACTAATCTGGAAAGTAGTTACCTATGCATTCCATTTGGTTGGCAATTGGTTGATGTGGAAAATTGGGAAAGGAGATAAAGTTCAAATCAGCCTTGACCCATGGGTAGGAAGCAAAGGTATGCATAGATTACCCTTTCAAATGATACACTAATTAAGAAATAAAGGGTATTGTAACTTAGATAGGTTGCAAACTGGGGAATGGCTACAACTTAGGACCAATAGTGGTTGTCTTGGGAAGAGCTAGGATCGAAGAAAGAATATGCAAAGTAATTGAATAGGTACACATACATGTTGAAAGAGTGTAATGTCAAACTCAAAGTTGAGGAGAACCAACCGATTTTGCCATTGAATCTAGCTAGAGCTTATGTTCCCGAAATAAGATACAAAGCACTAGTAGAGGAATGAAGAGAAGGTCATCATTTCTGGTGGTGGAAAATAATTTGGAAATTGAGATGCCTGACAAAAAACAAAATATCCATGTGGTTGATTCTATACAATAAGGCACCCACGTGGGAGATCACTTAGAAAAAATAATTTCATTGGGCTAGGATGGTGCAGTCATTTCCATCATGCAGAAGAAACTATATATCCTATCATCTTGAATGCCCATTTCCCAAGGAGGTATGGAAAGAGGTAGAAAGGATGATAAGGATACAAAATCTTTGGGAAGGTGAAAGCATTGAAGAGGATTTTCAAAACTAGTGTTCTCAAAAGGAGACACTCAAGATTAGAGCACTACCACTCAACATATCTTGGGGAGTGTGGCTTGCTAGAAACCTAAATTTGTTTGAATATAGACATTCCCTCTCAAATGTGCAGTTCAGGCTATAAATATTTTAAATGCCTACCCACAGTTGTAGGAAAAATCAATCCCTCATTCTTATTTTCAAGAGGTAATAAAAAGGACATCCCTTGGACATTTTTTGATGGTGCATCACAAGGGAACCATCCCAAGGGAGACTCCAGAGGAATTCTATACTTATCTTCAAATCACAACACTTCTTTCAAAGTTGGAATTGGTCAAGAATCCAATAATTACTATGAAATAACGGCTCTAAAATTGGTTCCAAGGCTTGCACTAGAGTTTAGTGTAACTCAACTACAAATTTTTGGTGACTCAATGATGCCTATTCAATGGATGCAAAAAGAAATTTATATAAGATTTATAATGTTTTACACTATATGACAATAGAAAAAATATTTATTATTATTATTTCTTAAATTAATGAGTATTTTTATGGATCATAAAAATTTAACTGTGGCTTTATCATTATACTCTTAATACGATTTTTAACAATTTCAAATCTCAAATAAACTTTGAAAATCAAGCTTTCTCCCCATCCTAAATGTTGAATTCCATTTGTTAGAAGTGTTCGTGACAACCCAAGGGCATCTAAGCCCTCAAAATCACCTAGGGATCGCACCCGGCCTAGGTTGCACCAACCCTTAACATGGTTGGATTTTTGGGTGTCTCCTCACGACTAAACATACCGTAAGGGTATTGAACTCAAGTCACCTAGCAAACGAAACACACACTTCAATCACTTGAGATAGCGAGAGTTGACCTCATCCTCTATACATTGAAAGTGAGCCAATTCACATATTTCAAAATGGATGTGAATATGAACCATTTCAACATATTTCAAAATGAATATATAATTACTTGTAGGTTTATTTGTTTTAAATAACAAAGATTTGGAAAATAATTAAAGATAAGAAATAACATATACAACTTTTAAATATTTGAACTTAATAAATTTAGTTTTAATTGTGCAATGTCTTAATTAACCTAATTTCATGAGTTTTAATCCTTAATTTAGCTGAAAATTTGTATTATTTTTAATTTTAAATGTATTGAAATAGTAAATGATATTATATCATTTTTAAATGAGGTTATGATTTTAAATCCTAAAATTACAAATTACATCATCATTTGAATTTGTTACACATTTTAGTCTTGGTTTCTTTACCTCAAAGTCCAGATCATTTCACTGGACAGTAACAAAGTCTTTATTTCTTTTATCGATTTTACAGACCAAAAAAACATAAAAAGCAGAAGCGGGTGCTTGCAACGATTATAACAAGTGTTGCATGGCAGCGTAGTCTCTGCTAGGTTGGAATGGGAATAAATGCACTGCTATGGCGAGACTGAGTAGAGACACGTGGGAAGCATCTTGAAGTACAGGTGGTATCCATGCAGAGGGTGACTTGTGGCAATGTGTCACAAGCCAGCCATAAGACATTGGGTTGGTAGATGACCCCCAAGGTTAATATACAAACGAGGCAGGTTTTTCCTAGGGTGTGTATAGTTCAAACATGGGACTTAGAAATTTTTTGTCTCAGTGACTTGAAATAAAGGTTCCTAGAAAAAAGGACCGGGAATTACACACATTAAACATTCAAATATAATAAACACAATTTCCTGACATCCAACATAGTTGAAGGAAAAAAAATTAGCATTCCGAAAGCAGAACACAAAAATTGTTCTCGAATTAGTTTTCTTTGAAATTTATCAAATATTACTAATGTATGTTACATATTTCTGGAATCTATTCCATATTTCTGGAAATTTAAATGTTTTTGTCATATAGACTGGGATTGGGGCTCCTGCGGACCATAAAAGAAATAAGTACAAGAAATAGGACTGTAGAAATAAGAAGTACGTAACGGTAGAGAGGAAGACCTGAAAAGAAGAAATTGGAAGTTATGAGTCTTTGGTTAGAGATTTCTATTTAAAGAGTAGAATAACTAGATTGATAAAGAAAGCAAGATGTGATCAGCATAGACTTACTATGAAGCCGATGCATTTTTTTTGTTGTCATTGACGACCACTGGAATCGTGCCAACCGGTTGTTTCCATTCATCGGTGAGCTTGTCCATTCTCCGTTGGAGCCATTCTTCAATGTAGCTTCTCATGGGGGCCACGTTGATTTCATCCCGGATTTCTATGTCGAAAATATCGTTTTCTAATTTCCTTAGATCCATAGAAATACTATACAGTGCCTATTCAATTTCTTCATTGTGTGTCGAATAGTCCACTAGCCAGTTCTCGACGCCATCTTCACCATATTCAAGGATGTCGTAAAACTTTTCTAAAGACAACCCCTTTAAAATATCAAGTTGTTCATCAAAGGCTTGCTTGGTCAAGGTCAAGGATTTGAGGATTAAGTTTGGGTCTTGAACCTCGTTGGTACTTCTAGCTAAGTCTATTTGGTACAATCCATAGGGCAATTTGTATATCATGGAAGTCCAGGTAATGTTTGCAGGACACAGAACAATGGAAGTGCAAACGTGAGCTCACCTGTCCGGGAACCCGCAATCGAAAAAGTAGCTCAAGTATGGAATAGGGAAACAGTTGGGTGGATTCGTTTCCGTTAATATATTGAAACTTGTAATATATATCCCATTACGTGGCAAGCTATTTTCTGCATGTCTATGGGCAGAAAAGAGAAAATAAATTCATTTAAATTTGAGGAGTCAAGCTTCATTTAAATTCCACTGTCTCATCAAGCCTTTTGTTTTTTAATGATGGTCTGCATGGTTGTTTCATGATGAATTATTAGCATTAAACCTTGGTCATTGCATACTTTGAAAGAAGTGCAAAGTTGGCAGGCACAGTAAAGAGTGACGAAGAATTGGAGATTTCGTGAACCCGTGAACTCGAGGATCTGCGAAAGAGATTCCATGAAATGGGCAAGTATGGAAAGCAGTCGAACGGGCTTCAGAATTAGGGTGACAATGGTTCCTCATGAGATGTGACTTCCCGAGGGTCAAATTGTATGTCTCGGAACTTGAGTGCAAAATGTGTACCAAGGAAGAGGGGATGATATGGGAGTCTGACAGTCAATTTGTATATGGCAGAAATGTGGGAGATCTCCTCGAGCCTTTCACTCATTAATGACATGTTTAAGGTTCATGCATGACGAAGTTCTAGCATTAAAGCTTGCCAATTGCATATCTAGAGAGAATTAGGAAGGTGGCGGGGACATGGAACAACAATTAAGAAATGGCTAATTATCGAAAGTGATTGGTAGCGCTTCGAAATAGGGATACAAGATAAAACCAGCAGAGGTGAGGGCATGAGGGTCAAATTGTATCTCTCGAGAGTGTTGACCGCAGAACGTGTAACATGGAAGAGGGCATGATGGTGCATTCCTGCAGAAAAATTGTATATCGCGGAACTCCGGGTACTGTTTGCTAGTCATGGAACAGTCTCATGACGGGGCATTCCAGTGGACAAATTGTATATCGCGGAATTCTGGGCACTGTTTGCAAGTTGCAGAAGATTAGAAACACAATTTTGAGCTCGTCAATCTGAGAACCCGCAATCAAAAAAGTGTCTAAGTATGGAAGAGGAAAATGGTGGCCCGGACTTGTTTTCGCTAATATATTGAAATTTGTAATAACTTTCCCATTACCTAGCAAGATCTTCTCTGCATGCTTCTGGACAAGTTGTGTAGGGATAACTAGTCCTCGAGACTTTTTCTTATTAATGACGATCTTTATGGTTGTTTCATGATGGTGTCTTAGCATTAAACCTTTGTTTTTGTTTATTTGGAAAGAAGTATGAGGATTGTCGGCACAGGAAACAGTGACTAGGAATTGGATATTTTATGAACCCGCCAACCCGAGGATCCAAAATAGGGTGACGAAGTCTCCCCAGAAGACGTGATGCCCCGACAGTCAAATTGTATCACTCGAAACATTTGAATGCATAATGTGTAACATGAAAGAGGGGACAATGTCGGAGTCTGGCAGTCAATTTGTATATGGCAGAGGTTCGGGTGCTACTTGTAGGTCACGGAATAATGGAAGTTAATTTAGAGGCCGTAATAATTAATGTGCATTGGGAAGGACGCGATTGTGGCAGGGATGGAAGAGAGCCATAAATGGTTTGAAACTTTTTATGAATTCGAGTAAAGTGAAGCTTGCGAGTTGGAGCAGCACGGGGTGGAATTGCAGATCGGGGAATTTTTTGGGTGAAAGATGTATATCACGGAACAGGTGGAAAAATTTGGCTAAGTATAGAAAGGAATGACGGTCGTTGCGAGTACTATAAATGGCAGTTTCATCCATGTTAATGGGAGATGTCCTTGAGGATTTTTTTGCTTGTTAATGCCAATTGTTTCGTACCAGTGTGTTCAGTTGTCACTAGTAAGACCATAATTAATGTGCATTGGGAAGGGTGTGAAGTTAGTGGGGATCGAAGGCAGGGACAGATGCTTTGAAAAAATTGTGAACCCTGGTAGAGTGAATCTTGTGAGTTCGAGTCTGCGGTGGAATTATAGATCACGAAAGTTTTCAGTGCAAGATGTATATCATGGAACAAGAAGCAACAGACTTTGAAAGCACCAACCCGACAACTGCGGCCATAAAATTGGCTAAGTATGGAAAGGAACAACGGTCGGTTGGATTCGTCATGTTAGGATATAGATGGAGATGAAGATCTGTCAGCCCGCCAACCCTGGAACACACGATCATAGAAAGGCAACTAAGTATATAACCAGAAAGTGATAATAGACAGGAAGAAGAAAAGGGAAAAAGGGCTAAGTATATCACAGAAAAACATCTACTGTTCATTTATTAATGCCAGTCTTTTTGAACCCCTGGTGAGTTCTCACTAGTAAAATCATAAATTGCAGATGACAGAATTTTTTGGGTGCAAGATGTATATGACGAAAAAGGGGACATAAGTGTTGGATATCGCAAACTCGAGACCCAGTGGTCAGATAATTGGCTAAGTATTGAAAGGTACCACGGTCGGTCGGGCTCATGGTGTGAATATATAGATAAATATGAGCATCTTCCAATTTACGAATCTGGTAGGTCGTGATCATAGAAATGCGACTAAATATAGAACCACAAAGGGATAATAGAGGGGGAGAAAACAAGGAAAATTTAAAGAGAAAGTGTTTATATTTATTCCAATAGTATTCATATTAATACATCTTAGCCCTCAAGGCTTTTGCTTATTAATGACAATCTTTATGGTTGTTTCATGGTGGCGTCTTAGCATTAAACCTTTGTTGTTGCATATTTGGAAAGAAGTACAAGGATGGCCGGCACAGGAAACAATGACTAGGAATTGGAGATTTCGTGAACTCGCCAATCCGAGGATCCAAAATAGGGTGACAAGGTCTCCCCAGAAGACGTGAGGCCCCAATGGTCGGAATAATTAATGTACATTGGGAAGGGCATGATTGTGGCGGGGATGGAAGAGATCCATAAATGGTTTGAAACTTTTTATGAATTCGGGTAAAGTGAAGCTTGCGAGTTGGATGAGCACGAGGTGGAATTGTAGATCAGGAAATTTTTTGGGTGCAAGATGTATATCACGGAACAGGTGGAAAAATTTGGCTAAGTATAGAAAGGAACGACAGTCGTTCCGAGTACTGTAAACGGTCGTTTAATCCGCGTTAATGGGAGATGTCCTCAAGGATTTTTTGGTTGTTAATGCCAATTGTTTTGTACCAATGTGTACAATTGTCACTAGTAAGACCATAATTAATGTGCATTGGGAAGGGTGCGAAGTTAGTGGGGATGGAAGGAAGCGATAGATGCTTTGAAACATTTGTGAACCATGGTAGAGTGAAGCTTGTGAGTTCAAGGAGTCAGCAGTGGAATTGTAGATCATGAAAGTTTTGAGTGCAAGATGTATATCACGTAACAAGAAGCAGCGGAGTTTGAAAGCGTCAACACGGCAACTGCGGTCATAAAATTGGTTAAGTATGGAAAGGAACAACAGTTGTCGGATTCGTCATGTGAGGATATATATGGAGATGAAAACCTATCAGCCCGCAAACCCTGGAACCCGTGATCATAGAAAGGTGACTAAGTATATAACCAGAAATTGATAATAGATAGGAAGAACAAAAAGGAAAAAGGGCTAATTATCTCACAGAACAACATCTATGCGAACGAGGCAATTTTTTCTTGGGGCCTGTATATTTCAAACATGGGACATAGAAAATTTTTGTCCCAATGACTTGAAATAAAGGTTCCTGGAAAAAAGGACCAGGAATTACACACAATAAACATTCAAATATAATAAACACAATTTCTTGACATCCAACATAGTTGAAGGAAAAAAAAAATTAGCATTCTGAAAGCAACACACAAAAATTGTTTTGGAATTAGTTTTCTTTGAAATTTATCAAAAATTAATAATGTTTGTTACATATTTCTGGAATCTGTTCTATATTTCTGGAAATTTAAATGTGTTTTTCATATAGACTGGGATTGGGGCTCCCACAGACCATAAAATAAATAAGTACAAGAAATAGGACTATAAAAAGAAGAAGTGCGCGACAGTAGAGAGAAAGACCTGAAAAGAAGAAATTTGAAGTTATGAGTTTGTGGTTAGAGATTTCTATTTAAAGAGGTAGAATAACTGGATTGATAAAGAAAGCAAGATGTGATCAGTATAGACTTACTATGAAGTCGATGCATGTTTGTTGTTATCGTTGACGACCATTGGGATCGTGCCAACCAGTTGTTGCCCTTCGTCGGTGAGCTTGTCCATTCTCCATTGGAGCCATTCTTCAATGTAGCTTCTCATGGGGGCCACATTGATTTCATTTTGGATTTCTATTGTTTTATAATTTCCTTATATCCATAGAAATTCTATGCAGAGCCTATTCAATTTCTTCATTGTGTGTCGAATAGTCCATTAGCCAGTTCTCGACGTCATCTTCACCATATTCAAGGATGTCGTAAAACTTTTCTAAAGATAACCCCTTTAAAATATCAAGTTGTTCATCGAAGGCTTGTTTGGTCAAGGTCAAGTATTTGAGGATTAAGTTTGGGTCTTGAACCTCATTGGTACTTCCAGCTAAGTCTATTTGGGTCAGGTTTCTGAATAATTCTTCTTTCTTTGATATGGCTTGTTCACATGATTCGACAATGAGCTCTAGGTTATTAACTTTCTTTTTCCAGCATGCTTTTAATTGTTTGATCCACTTTGGGGAGGGGATATCCTCTTGTCTTCTTTTCATATCTGAGTTGTTGATGGCATGGTTGGAAATAGGGATCACCGTCTGTTCATAGAATCGTTCTTCATTTTTTAAATTCGTCTGCAAATGTTAGTGCAAATCATTTTCCCTCTTTTAACAGGAAGCTACATTTTGTGATGTTTCCTAGGCTTCAGTAATTAGCTACATTCTTTTCTTGATGTTCTTCTCTACAAAGGCTCTAAAGGAAGTGAGGAGGCTGGAGGATCCTTTTAACTTGGTTGTAGGGGTAGCAGGCATGGTTTTTGCTAAAGGACTGGCAAACACTAGGGTAGCAATGAAAGCCTCCTCCAATTCCTTGATTCAGTCGTTCAGTCTATCATTCTTCACTTCAATTCCTCCAATGGAACCATCAAGAGAATGAACAGTTGCACAGTGAAATTGGGAGATTTGGGACAGCTGCATTTTCCTAAAGTTAATCTTTATACAAGATTTTTCTTTCTTATTTGTTACATCTTTCTTTTCAATCATTAAATTTTTAGATTGGCTGTAAAAAACAACGCTCTGGAATACGAAGGATTCATCTTTGTCAAAAAAATCGGTCTCGTCTATTTCCATTGTGGAACTATGGTGCATCGCGTCCTCAGGCAGATCAACTTTGTCAAGTTGCATGTGCTCACTTTCAATTTCGGGTTCTTACGCCTGCCCTACAATGTTTTTTCTCTTCTTCGTCAAGGGAAGCTTGTGAGAACTATCAATTTTTCCGCTAGGAGGGTTCTTATCTCCTCCTCTGTTTGAAGATTTTGGGGTTGCTTTCTTACTAGGGTGGGTCGTTGAAGTGATGCTCCGTGATGTCGTGCTCTTGGGAGTGTTGGTCGAGGACTGGACATTCTTCTCATCGGATACTTTTCCCTGTTGTCTGAACAATTCAGTTGTGCTTTGTAATGTCTCTACGTCGCAATCATCAAAAGCAAGAGTGTTGTCGTTACTGCCTCTGTCTTTGGTCAGCCGCCTATGGACAAAAGAGCTGCTAAAGCCAACTGATAGTAAATGTTCTCGAAAAATCCCATGAGGGTCAAACCTTTTTAGCCTTTCAACATATTTTAGGTTCAAGTTCTTAAAATGGCCTGCGAATTCGTCAATCTTGTTGACATTTCTGCACAAGAAGTCCCCGTCTTTCCAAGGCAGAGGAATGAGTTGTTTTTTTTCTCTTGCCTTGGAAAAAATGCAACCAATGGTTGTATTGCCTTGCTATTTCTATAACAAACATCTTGTCTATGATGTGACATGGAAGGAAAGCAGGATTTTCCTTGAAGCCAAAGATCATTATTACACTGTAATTTTCCTTTTGTTCAAGTGTCCCCTTCCTGTCCAAAAACTTGGTTGCTTGGCCAGACATATGGGGAGCATCCTTTCCTAATAATAAATCTTTGAAAACCGAGACAAATCCATTAAAAACGTCATAAAAACAATGGGAGGCCTCGTGCCTCCACAAGGCCTGGTACCAGAATGTTACTGGGTCGAATTCATAATTTATTTTCTTGGACATAGACAGTTTTGGAAATGGACAACAATGCACTATTGCAAAAATCAAGTAGGATGACATATAAAATTTATTTGATTCTTTGAATCGTGACAGTTGGGAACACATTTCAATGGAAATTAGCTTCCCCTAATAAAAAATGAATTGTTCCTTGACTGTGAAGTACAAAATATAAATAACTATACGGGAAATGCTTGTCGTGGATTCCTGTCTCGTTATTCTTGTAAACAACCAAGCAATTTCCCAGAATGGATTTCTAAAGGAACTGACCTGAAACTTTGTGATATCTTTAGGAACTATTGTTGGGTCTTCGAGGAACTCAGGTAAGAGGTCCAACCCGTTATCATGTTTTTCTAGGAATTTCTTACAGTCTTGTCCTCTGAAGGTCAATGTTGGCTCTGACAATCTTAACATCTTACGGAAGACTTGAGGTGACAAAGAAACAAGAGAATGGTCGCCCAATGGAATAATTCTTTGGTTTGAAATACATTTTTTGGCGCACCAAGAGACCACCTCCTTATAGTCAAAAACCTCAGGGATACAACTTGCACGAGCGATTCCAGAGGTCCAAATCACTTCGTTATGGTCAGAATAGGATGAATATTAAGAGTCTGCCCTAGACCACTGGAAATTCTAGTCCTCACATCCGAAGATATTCACTGTATCTTCACAGAACTGTTGTCAAGCTGCTTCCATAAGTTTACGAGAACGTTGGTTTTCTCTAGACGATTTTTGAAATGAAGAGTTGGAAGGGATAATATAACCTTGCACAAATCTTGGTCCAATGCGTGTGAATGGGAGATCTCCTCGAGACTTTCATTGATTAATGACAATCTTGATGGTTGTTGCATGATGCGTTGTTAGCATTAAAGACTAGTAATTGCATACATAGAAGTGCAAACATGGCGGGTACGGAAATGAGCAATTAAGGATTGGAGATTTTGTGAACGGTCCAACGCGACGACCCATGTTTGAGATGAACAATCAAAAGGGATAATATAACTCTCTGTAGATCTTGGTTTAATGCGTATTAATGGGAGATCTCCTCGAGTGTTTCACTCATTAATGACAATGTTGACGGTTCCTGGATGGTGATTTGTTAGCATGAAAGTTTGCTAATCTCGTATTAAGAAAGAAGTAAGAAGGTCGCGAGGATGAGAAAGATCAATTAAGGAGTGTCTAATTATCAAAAGTTGTCGGGCGGGCTTCAAAATAGGGTTACAAGGTACAACTGTTAGAGGTGAGGTCCCGAGGCTCAAATTGTATGTTTCAAAACTTTTTGAGTGCAAAACGCATAACACGGAAGAGGGCATAATGGGATAGTCCAGAGGGCAATTTGTATATTGTGAAATTCTAGGTAATGTTTGCAGGACACAGAACAATGGAAGTGCAAACGTGAGCCCGCCTATGAGGGAACCCGCAATCGAAAAAGTGGCTCAAGTATGGAATAGGGAAACAACTAGGCGGATTCATTTTCACTAATATATTGAAACTTGTAATATATATCCCATTACGTGGCAAGATCTTTTCTGCATGTCTCTGGGAAGAAAAGAGAAAATAAGAGAAAATAAATTCATTTAAATTCGAGGAGTCAAGCTTCATTTAAATTCCATTGTCTCGTCGAGCCTTTTTCTTTTTAATGGCGGTCTATGTGATTGTTGCATGATGAACTATTAGCATTAGACCTTGGTCGTTGCATACTTTGAAAGAAGTGTGAAGGTGGCAGGCACAGTAAAGAGTGACTAAGAATTGGAGATTTCGTGAACCCGCCAACCCGAGGATCCACGAAAGAGATTCCATGAAATGGGCAAGTGTGGAAAGTGGTCGGACAGGCTTCAGAATTAGGGTGACAATGGTTCCCCAGGAGACGTGACTTCCCGGCGGTCAAATTGTATGTCTCAGAACTTGAGTGCAAAATGTGTACCACAAAAGAGGGGATGATAGGGGAGTCCGATGGTCAATTTGTATATGGCATAAGTGTGGTAGATCTCCTCGAGTCTTTCTCTCATTAATAACATGTTTAAGGTTCATGTTTGACGAAGTGATAGCATTAAAGCTTGCCAATTGCATATCCAGAGAGAAGTAGGAAGGTGGCGGGGACATGGAACAAGAATTAAGGAATGGCTAATTATCGAAAGTGTTTGGTGGCACTTCAAAATAGGGCTACAAGATACAACCAACAGAAGTGAGGGCCCGAGGGTCAAATTGTATCTCTCGGGAGTGTTGACCACAGAACGTGTAACACGGAAGAGGGCATGATGGTGCATTCCTGCGGACAAATTGTATATCACGAAACTCCGGGTATTGTTTGCTAGTCGTGGAACAGTCTTGTGACGAGGCATTCCAACGGACAAATTGAATATTGCAGAATTTCGGGCACTGTTTGCAAGTCGCGGAAGATTCAAAACACAATTTTGAGCCCATCAATCCAAGAACTCGCAATCGAAAAAGTGTCTAAGTATGGAATAGGGAAACGGTGACCTGGACTTGTTTTCACTAATATATTGAAATTTGTAATAGCTTTCACATTACCTAGCAAGATCTTCTTTGCATGTTTTTGGACAAGTTGTGTAGGGATAGTTAGTCCTTGAGGATTTTGCTTATTAATGACGATCTTTACGGTTGTTGCATGAGGCCATCTTAGCGTTAAAACTTTGTTGTTGCATATTTGGAAAGAAGTATGAGGTTGGTCGGCACAGGAAACGGTGACTAGGAATTGGAGATTTCGTGAACCCACCAACCCAAGGATCCAAAATAGGGTGACAAGATCTCCTCAGAAGACATGAGGCCCCGATGGTCAAATTTTATCGCTCAGAACATTTGAATGCATAATGTGTAACACGAAAGAGGGGACGATGTTGGAGTGCGACATTCAATTTGTATATGGCGGAGGTCTGAGTTGTAGGTCACAGAATAATGGAAGTTAATTTAGAGGCCAAAATAATTAATGTGCATTGGGAAGGATGCAATTGTGGCAGGGATGGAAGACAACCATAAATGGTTTGAAACTTTTTATGAATTCGAGTAAAGTGAATCTTGTGAGTTGGAGCAGCCCGGGGTGGAATTGTAGATCAGGGAATTTTTTGGGTGCAAGATGTATATCACAGAACAGGTGGAGAAATTTGGCTAAGTATAGAAAGGAACGACGGTCATTCCGAGTACTGTAAATGGCAGTTTAATGCATGTTAATGGGAAATGTCCTTGAGGTTTTTTTTCTTGTTAATGCCAATTGTTTTGTACCAGTGTGTTCAAATGTCACTAGTAAGACCATAATTAATGTGCATTGGGAAGGGCGTGAAGTTAAAGGGGATGGAAGGCAACGACAGATGTTTTGAAACATTTGTGAACCCTGGTAGAGTGAAGCTTGCAAGTTCGAGTTCGAAGTTGAATTGTAGATCATGGAAGTTTTGAGTGCAAGATGTATATCACGGAACAAGAAGCGACAGAGTTCGAAAGCGAAAACCCGTCAACCACGGCCATAAAATTGAATAAGTATGGAAAGGAACAATGGTCGGTCTGATTCTTCATGTCAGGATATAGATGGAGATGAAGATCTTTCAGCCCGCCAGCCCTGGAACCCACGATCATAGAAAGGCGACTAAGTATATAACCAAAAAGCGATAATAGACGGGAAGAAGAAAAGGGAAAAAGAGCTAAGTATATCACAGAAAAACATCTACTGTTCGTTTATTAATGCCAATCTTTTCAAACCCCTGGTGAGTTCTCACTAGTAAAATCTTAAATTGCAACTCACAAATTTTTTTTGGGTGCAAGATGTATATGACGAAACATGGGACATAAGTGTTGGATACCACAAACCCAATGGTCAGATAATTGGCTAAGTATTGAAAGGGACCGCAGTTGGTCGGGCTCATGGTGTGAAGATATAGATAAAGATGAGCATCTACCAATCCGCGAATCCGGAAGGCCATGATCATAGAAATGCGACTAAATATAGAACCACAAAGGGATAATAGAGGGGAAGAAAACATGGAAAATTTAAAGAGAAAGTGTTTATATTTATTCCAATAGTATTCATATTAATATATCTTAGTCCTCAAGGATTTTCCTTATTAATGACGATCTTTACGGTTGTTGCATAATGGAGTCTTAGCATTGAACCTTTGTTGTTGCATATTTGGAAAGAAGTATGAGGATGGCCGGCACAGGAAACAATGACTAGCAGTTGCAGATTTCATGAACCCGCCAACCCGAGGATCCAAAATAGGGTGACAAGGTCTCCCCAGAAGACGTGAGGCCCTGACGGTCAAAATAATTAATGTGCATTGGGAAGGGCACGATTATGGCGGGGATGGAAGAGAGCCATAAATGGTTTGAAACTTTTTATGTATTCGGGTAAAGTGAAGCCTGTGAGTTGGAGGAGCCTGGGGTGGAATTGTATATCGGGGAATTTTTTGGGTGCAAGATGTATATCAAGGAACAGGTCGAAAATTTTGGCTAAGTATAGAAAGGAATGGTGGTCGTTCTGAGTACTGTAAATGGTCATTTAATGTGTGTTAATGGGAGATGTCTTCAAGGTTTTTTTGCTTGTTAATTCCAATTTTTTCGTACCAGTGTGTTCAATTGTCACTAGTAAGACCATAATTAATGTGCATTGGGAAGGGCGAGAAGTTAGTGGGGATGGAAGGCAGTGATAGATGATTTGAAACATTTGTGAACCATGGTAGAGTGAAGCTTTTGAGTTCGAGGAGTCCGCGATGGAATTGTAGATCACAGAAGTTTTGAGTGCAAGATATATATCATAGAACAAGAAGCAGCGTAGTTCGAAAGTCCCAACCTGACAACTACGATCATTAAATTGGCTAAGTATGGAAAGGAACAAGGGTTGGTCGGATTTGTCATGTGAGGATATAGATGGAGATGAAGATTTGTCAACCTACCAACCTTGGAACCCGCGATCATAGAAATGTGACTAAGTATATAACCAGAAAGCGATAATAAACGAAAAGAACAAAAGGGAAAAAGGGCTAAGTATCTCATAAAACAACATCTATTGTCCATTTATTAATGCCAATCTTTTCGAACCCCTGGTGAGTTCTCACTAATAAAAGAATAAATTGCAGATCACTGAAGTTTTTTGGGTGCAAGATGTATATGACAGAACAGGGAACATAAGTGTTGGATACCGCAAACCCGAGACCTGGTGGTTAGATAATTGGCTAAGTATTGAAAGGGACCGCGGTTTGTCGGGATCATGGTGTGAAGATATAGATAAAGATGAGCATTTTCCAATACACGAATCCAGGAGGCCGTGATCATAGAAATGCGACTAAATATAGAACCACAAAGGGATAATAGAGGGGGAGAAAACAGGGAAAATTTAAAGAGAAAGTGTTTATATTTATTCCAATAGTATTCATATTAATATATATTAATAGATTATTTCTAGTCCGAATGTAAAGCATCTTCCAATTTGCAGACTGTTGTTCGGTTCACAAATTTAGTTGAAACCCATAAGCAATAGAAAGAAAAAAAAATGTATATATATATATACATACATATGACACAACAATTTTTATATGCATAGATAGTATCAAATAGAAGAAGTTGTAATATATGCAAAATATTGAACAAGAACATGGCATCAACCCCTGAGTTGCCTTGTTGAAATAGAGTCATTAATTGATTCTATTTACGGCACCCCGAAGAATGAAAGCAAGACAGGTCCTCCCATTTCTTTCTTTAAGTATAGGGCGACCGCCACATAAGTATGGCCTATGAAAAATTATTCTTCCATGTAAAATGTAAGGAGCGAACAGAGTAGATTGGGACATTGTTATTTTTTGAGGCTCCATCAAAGTAGGCCCAAGGTCAAAAACAAGAAAACGCAGGAGGTCTCAAGGCGATACATGGGCTGAGGAGAAACCCTAGCACGTGGTCCATGCGAGATACCGACCGATCACTACAGCACCTTCTCCGGCCACGAAATTCCACTGTCGCACTGTAAACCCTCTTCGGCGCTGATCCGCAAGCATGGGCGTTGAGGAGGGGGGGAAACCCCCCTCATACAGTAATGTGACAGCCAATGATAAATCTGGAACCAGGGCAAAACGACCCGATTTTGAGTCGCCGCAACAAATCCGAGAGCAGCTACTTGCCAAAGAACAGGGCCTGCGACAGGAAATGGAGACGAAAGCTAGCACTTCCAACCCCAAAGCACCTCGCAGCTGGGAACCTGGGAAATGCATTCCACAAATGGTAAAGGCACCCCGATACCACATAAGCTCTGCCAGGGTGGGTGAACACACACAGTTTATGCAAGAACATGCCCTCATTGGCAAATTTCTGGGACTCTGGCCATCAGAAAGGGATCTGCAAAAATGGATAAAACATTGGTGGAACCCCAAAGGTGATTACGACGTTCAGCTCAGCTCAAAAGGCTTCTTCACCATCATACTCTATAACCTAGAGGACAAGGATCGCATCTTCGAAAATGGCCCTTACTTCTTCAACTCAGCAGGGCTTTTCCTACGATATTGGACAGAGCGCTTCAGCCCAGACAAGGAGGACTTCACAATGGCACCCGTCTGGATCCGCCTCTACTCCCTCCCGCAAGAGTTTTGGCTGGAGGAGATCCTAATGGGAATAGGAAATACCATTGGTCAGTACATGAAAGCCTCTGAAGCTACAAAGCAGAGAAAATACACCTCATATGCCCGCATCTGTGTTTACATGAACATAGCCAAAGCCCTACCAGGAACCGTAATACTGGAATACCAGAATGAGGACTGGTCCCAAACCCTTGATTACGAGCACATCCCGTTCAGGTGTAGAAAATGCCACGAACACGACCATCTGTTTCGGGACTGCCCCTTGAACCAGCCAGCGCCCAAAGCCACTCCGAATCTGTAAAAAGATGGCTTCACCGTGATCCAAGCAAGGAAGAGAAATCCCCCCCGAAGACAGATGGTTGATCCCAAACCTAGGATCCAAACCAGGAACACTTACGACATTCTAAGCCAGCTCCCGGAAGAAGATGAAATCCAGGATCCCCACGCCGACTCACAGACAGGCAAAGCCATGAATACTACCACCCCACCTCCGGATCCACACAAAGAAACTAACACAGAGGATGCAGGGGATGCAGATGGAGATATTCATATGCACATGAATGCCCAAGATCTAACAGGCATAGATCTGGAAAAACTGGAGGAGGCCCTTGATCAGAGGGACCTGCAGGGTCTCCCGGAAGAACAACTGTGAAAGGTTTACAAGATCTTCCTCGACTCAATGGTGGGCTCCACAGCGCACCTAGGCATTGCCACAGAGTCAAGTTCTAGCTCCAAAAATATCTTACGAGAAGGAAAAAGACGAGGTCAAAAACCAGTTCATCAGCTGATCAAAGAAGTCGGGAACCTAATGATCAACTCAGGGCAGATACAGAAGCTCTCGGAGGGATACCTCCACCTACACCCCTCCTCCTAATGATGAAGGTCATCTCCTGGAACATCAGAGGGCTTAACGGAAGATCCAAGCAAAGGATCCTCAGAGACTGCATCAAAGAGGAAACCCCAGATATTCTAATGTTACAGGAGACTAAATGCGCCGGTTTGGAAGCTGAGAACATAATGCAAAGAATATGGAAAGGATGTCAGTATTTTTATACTGATTCTGTGGGAGCAGTGGGTGGTCTAGCAATTTTATGGAACCCCAACCACACGACACTCAGTGGACCCTTCTCCACAGCAGGCACCCTGTCAGCACATTTTGAAATAATAGGCTCAAGTCAGGAGGGGACCATCACTAACGTCTATGGTCCACAAGGACAACAGGAAAAGCAAAAATTCTTGGACAAGATGGTCCAAGTCAAAGCTTTGGTGAACACGCCCAACTAGATCCTAGGAGACGATTTCAACATGATAATGTCACTGGAGGAAAAAACGGGAGGCAGCAAGAGACTTGAGCAAGACAGTGGTAAGTTCAAAACCCTCCCTGAACAGCTAAAGCTAGTAGACATAGAGAATAGCAATGGCACTTTCACCTGGTCTAATCGCAGATCTGGCAGCCAACATATCGCCTGTAGACTCGATCGCTTTCTTGTAACAGAACATTTGATTGAGAGAAGTCTATGTATAGAAAGCCTAATTCTTCCCAGAACGGGCTCAGACCACTGGTCGTTAGCCCTCCAAATTGCCATAGAAGCGACACCAAAATTCAAACCATTTAGGTTTGAAAAATTCTGGCTAACACACCCAGACTTTCATCAACTAGCACAAATCTGGTGGGATCAATCCGAGATTGGCGAGGGCACCAAGATGTACAGATTTCAACAAAGACTTAAAATTTTCAAGCAAAAGCTCAAATACTGGAACAAAAACACCTTCGGCAATATCCAACAAGCCATCAAAGATGCAGAACTCAGGCTAGCTGAAATTCAAAGGATATTCATATCAGGAGTCTGCACTACTGAACTCATACAGGAAGAAGAGCAGTTACAGGTGCAACTTGAGCAACGCAGGAGGCAAGAGGAGATACTCTGGAGGCAGAAATCTAGAGTTCAGTGGCTCAAGGAAGGGGAAAAGAACACCAAATTCTTCCACAGAACCATGATACACCGAAGACACATCAACCGAATAACACACTTGGAGGACGAGCAAGGTCATCCAATAAGGGACCATGACCGCATCGAAGAGGAACTTCACAGATACTACCACACCCTCCTCACGGAAAATAACGAGGATAGGGCAGAAGCAATCTCCCGAGTTACCAGCCATATCCCCAAGCTAATCACGCCAGAACAAAATGCAGCTCTCAATCGGCCAATCTCCAAGGAAGAAGTGGACAAAGCAGTAAAAGACATGCCCCCAGGTAAAGCCCCAGGCCCCGATGGTTTCACTACAGATTTCTTTCACCACTATTGGGACATTATAGGCCAGGATGTTTAGGAGGTAGTTGAAGAATCCAGATCGTCGGGACAAGTGCTCCAAGCCTTTAATGCCACTTTCCTCACCCTCATCCCAAAGGAGGAAAGAGTCACGAACCCCAAATAGTTCAGACCTATCGCTTTATGCAATGTCATCTACAAGATCATCACCAAGGTAATTGCAAATCGACTCAAGCCAATCTTGCCTTTTGTCATCTCCAAGGAACAAGTTGGATACGTAGAAGGAAGGCAGATAATGGACAGCGTCATATTGGCTAATGAGGTGGTCAGCTCTCTCAAGACAACAAAAACACCAGGTATGTTAATTAAACTCGATCTCTCAAAGGCTTTTGACAGGGCCAGTTGGCAGTACCTCCGTGCTATTCTAGAATCCATTGGTTTTGATCATGATTGGGTTAACTGGATTTTGAACCTCACCTCTTCGGCGTTCTTCTCAATCCTCGTCAATGGAGTCCCCTCGCGCCCCTTCTCGGCCTCCCGAGGCATTAGACAAGGCGATCCACTCTCACCTTTCCTCTTTGTCCTAATGGCGGAAGGCCTAGGTCGCTATATTAACTCAACAGTTCTAGAAGGCACTCTCATAGGCCTACCCCTGCACAACATAAGACCTGCCCCTTCACACAGCCAATTCATTGATGACACCCTCCTAATGAACTCCCCTACTGCACGAGAAGCCCATAAACTCAACTCCATCCTCTCAGACTTCACCGAGGCCTCTGGCATGACTCTGAATCTAGAAAAGTCCAAGCTTTTCTTCTTCAACACCCCCACCGCAGTCCAATTGCATATTTCCAGAATCCTGGGAATCCCTAGGAGCTCCCTTCCGTCCAATTACCTGGGTATTCCCCTCACTGGAGCACCCGCCAAAACCATCTCCTGGGACAGCCTCCTTACATCCATCTCCAACAGACTTTCCAACTGGACTTTCAGACCTTTAAACCTTGCAGCCAGACTAGTCCTGTTAAAATCAGTCCTCCAAACCCTTCCCACCTACCCCTTCACGGCGCTAGCTGCCCCCAAGCACATCATCAAAGCAATCAGAAACATCCAACGAAATTTCCTCTGGCAAGGAGCGCAGGCCAAGAAGAAATGGGCCCTGGTGAGCTGGGAGAAGGTATGCACATTAAAAGGCAGAGGAGGCCTAGGGCTACAGGACCCCGGAAAACTAAATCAGATAATGGGAGCCAAGATATGGTGGAGGTGGCTGAACACACCAGATGCTTTATGGGCTCAAATCTGGAAGAGCAAATATGCTCCTATAATGCAACCGGATCAGCTAATCAGACACAATATCAAAATCCAGGGGTCGAATATCTGGAACACAGCTTGGCAAAACAGGGACATGATACAGCAACATGCCTTTTGGGAAATACGCAATGGGGATAGTGCAAGGTTTTGGCAAGATTTGTGGCAACAGCTCAAGCCTTTACAGGACTCAGAAGAACTCGCACCTCTCCACCTTGCCCTCAACCAGATCCCAGCACTGAAGGTTCACGATCTTTGGAGACCTGTGGACGCAGAACACACCTGGCGACAATGGAAAACCTCCAACCATGAGCTAGGAATACCCCCTGATCTAAACCTAACTGCCTGGCGGCAAGAGGCTGAACGCAGGAAAATCCCCCGGAGAGAGGGGCTCGACATACTTCGATGGGGACACTCAGCTTCAGGCAACTTCTCGGTAAAAGAAGCCTACAACATACACTGCCATCACAACAATCAGCAAAGGGACAACATCTGGAGCAAAATTTCGCGTAAAGAGCTATGGCCCAAGGTATCTACTTTCCTCTGGTTAATCACTCACAACAAAATTTTAACATGGGACAACCTCAGAAAAAGAGGATTTACTGGACCATCCATGTGCGCTCTTTGTCAATCCCAAGAGGAAACCAAGGAACACCTCTTTAACGGATGTAGCTACAGCCAAATAATTTGGGATCAGGGTGCACAAATCATGCGTCGATCCAACCAAAATCGTGGCAGCATCAGAGACACCATAGAAAACTGGGATTCAATCACTTACAACAACCCCATTCTGAATCATATCTGGCTCTTACTACCCGACTTCATTCTTTGGCAAATATGGAAGGAGAGGAACAAACGCATCTTCCACTCCAAGCACTCCCCGACAGAGGCAACCTGGAATTCAGTCGCCAAGCTCATCAGAGAAACAATTCAAAGCAAGAATTGGCAACCTTGGGACAAAGATTGTAACCTGGAGGAGGCACACATCTTCCAAAGATGGCAACTCAACCTAAAAGACTCGGGGACTTCTCAACCTACTAAGAGCCACTTCCCCAGTCCCTCCCTTTGGACCCCCCCTCCAGCTGGATTCATAAAAATCAACTTCGATGGAGCTTCAAAAGGCAACCCTGGGCCGGCTGGCTATGGCACGGTCATCAGGAACTCCAACGGAGAAATCCTAACTCTGAATGCGGGATATCTGGGAGAGACCACCAACAATGTCGCGGAACTCACAGGTCTCCTACAGGGACTCCAACAAGCTATTGCCCTTAACAACCACAACATCATCCTGGAAGGGGACTCCCAAATAGTCATCCAGCTCATAACAAAAATCCTGCACGGGGGACACCCACACAAAATCTCTCCCAGTTGGCGCCTGGACGGACTGCTAGAAGACTTCCAAAACTTACTAAGGCTTAATTTCAGTATCATCCCCTCCCACGTTAAAAGGAAGGCCAACATAGTAGCCGATCTCCTAGCCAATGAGGGAGTACACAGGGAAAGGGAGCACATAACTTGGGACACCAAAAGCACAGAGCCCTCTGATCTCTACAACCGCTGTAAGCTACTGGCTAGCAAATATTTCTCAACCCCGGATGGGGTGACACGCGCCGAGGATGGGGGACATGGCGAAGAAGGAGGTGAGGGGATGTGGGAGGCCTTTAATACCAGTCCTCCCCACACACTTCGCGAGTTAATATGAGCATCAACTCCTACCACCTCCGTAACCTGATGCAACTCAGCACGAGCGCCCTCAGTCCGGCCAGCCAGAGCACTAAGCTCATGGCTTTAATGGCGTTTATAGTGGTTTATCCCCCCATTAACCTTCCCGGGAATTCCATTGTGTTCTGGCAGCTCCTTGCGCAGCGAGGTTGCTATCAAGCTCTCGGCGACTGGGTTCTCACCATCGCTCCAATCGTGCCGAGATTGAGGGGGCGACCCCGCAAAGGGGCGGGCTGGTATGTAGCCGCCTCCAGAAGGAAACGCCACCAAGAATTCAAGAGCGCAGTAACTCTAGCCAGGCAGCGATGACGACAGGCAACTCAGGCAGCAGGCTCACCTCCAGGCACAATTGTAGAAGAAGACTTCAACATTATGCTCCCACCGGATTTTTCAGGACAGAAGCTGCTTACTTTCCCTGATAATTGGGACCCCTCCACCCGCTCCTTCAGCTATGGGACAACACCCCGAGGCAGGAACTCCTCTAACTCCTGCGCCAAAGATCCCTCCGACCCTTGCGCAGAAACTTGCAATATCGAAGAGGAGCCGTGGATGGTCACTGGTGCCGCTATGGACGCAGGATGCCCGGGACGAGATGACAAGCAGCCGAGACCACCCTCGCCACCTCTTCTACCCCCGGAGCAGTTGCAACTCATATTTGAAGTTAGAAGTTTGGTTGAAGACCAAATTTTTCGAGCGCTCTGCGCAAGCCAGCGCCTAGATATGCTCTATGCGGCTTACTCCAACAATACGCCCAAACGTCAATGCCCTACCTGCGCATAGAAATTTGCAATACTAGTCCGTGCAGAAGAATCGAAGGACGACAAGGAGTGCACTGGTTAACAGGTCTTAGAGTCTGCATGCTTTTCTTTATGTTTGTTGTTGTATTTTCTCAGGACAGTAGTCCATTAGGTGTTGGTCTGAATAGCCTTAGACTCTACATTATCAAACTGTTGTTAGTCATGAATATACCCCCTGGTTTCCTACGGGCAGGGTGGCACTATGCTTTCTATATTTTTTGGACATGTTACAGTGAGATAGCCAGGTATCCTGGTTTCCTTCACAGGCAGGACACCTGGCTCCTATGTGTCATGTATGCTCCCTTTTTTATGACGCTTTAATATGAAAGGTCCCACTTTTACTTAAAAAAAGAAGAAGAAGGAGCGAACAGAGTAGCCTTTATTTAAATCAAAGTGTTAGGTAGCAGAAAGAAAAGCTTGCCGTCCATGTTTAACGAAACACACAAAAAAGGTACAAAATCTAATAAAAAACAATACCAGAGATTGGAAAATAGCATACAAAAACCTCAAACATTCTATATTCAGATAAACTGGGTTACAAAATACAACTAAGAGTATTTTCCATAATGACTACGATTGGGGTTGTCGTCGAAAAAAAAAACACAAATATGTACAATAATGAAGCATGTGGATAGTCTTTTAAAGATTTCAACTTGATCATCAAATGCTTGCTTCATAAAAAACAACTAGTTGAATACAATTTCGGGTCTTGGACTTCATTGGTGTTGCCAGCTAGATCTATCCTAGATTTTTGAATAGCTTGTCTCTTCTAGATATGGCCTACTTGCATTGGTTGGTTATTCAATATTCCATACTTTGCTAAGTGTTAATTTCCCTCTATCGTTGAAAACTTGGGGTTTAAGGTGCCTTCCTTGTAATGTTCCTGGTCATCGACATCTGAGACAACTTAGAGATGTGATTTAGGCCCAATTCAAAGACGAGGAAGTGGTTTTATGTGACGTCAACTTTGGGGGAAACAAATCCTGTTAGCCAACAAAAGATGAGAGAAAACAAAATTCATGTTGTCACTATTATTCTCCCTGTATTCGATTATCTGTTTGGTTGAAAAGCCTACCTGAAGATTTGTATGTTGAATTTGTTTGTTTTATTTCTGTAAATTGGAATGGACATCCAAGTCACCTACAAAATGTTCCTTTGTTGAAGTACATAGATTCCTCCAACAACATCGATATGGCAAGTGTATCAAATGTCGCAGATCACATCATAATATATATCTCATCATAGGGGTGGCAGACATCATAGCCCACAAAATGGTCTGGAATAGTCGGAAGTGATGCCAAATATTACTCCATGCCCGAATACACTCAGAAGGAAATTATAAAATTGAATACTCACGAATGTGAGAAACTGTATGCGCATTTGAATCAACGTTCTAAAATTACAGAATGTTTTATGCCAAAGTTGTAATAGACTTGACAGATAGCCAGTTTCTATGTCAAATATTGTTGAGCGGCCTATGGATGTAGTAATAGACTCGACATACAATCAAATTTCAATCACTATTGATACTAATGTGAAGTGTAAGAAGTCGTGATCCTAGGCTCCAGGTAGTTTCACCTTCAGGCATCCACACTGGTGGTGACCCCAAGCTCAAGATAGCTTTGGCTTCAAACATCAACACTGGCGGTGGAAATGGGAACAGTGCTATTGACTCCAGTGCGACAATGCGGTGAACAAGTAGGGTTGTCATTGTAAAAGCACTTAGACTGCAGGATTGTTAGACCTGCAAAGAACATCGACTTTAGTGTTGCTTTGTCACGACAACTACATTGTTGTTGAGTCCATAAATATTTGGATGTTGGGTGTCATGTGCGATACTGACCTTGACATTAGATACATGTTAGACATCTATTATCTAACATTGTAGTGTTAATGCAATTGCCATAGTGGACGATGACTCGATTAATTGTGTGATTAATTAACATCCTTGAAGGACATGAATCCCAAACAACGCCCGAAAATTTTCAAACAGTCATGTGTTCAAAAAATACATTGTTCTATATTATATGAAATAAGAAATTGTATTTTCTATGTCTAACATTATGTTGCACACATAAATCTTTTTAAGCTAACTGAAATTAATATATCATCAACTCAGATTCTCGGAAGCGATCAAATTCCCCAGAGCTAGAGCTAGTTTATTTCCATCATGTTGGTTGGGATAGAAGGATCCACCACCAGGACAAATAAAGAAGGTAGCAATAAAATAAGTTGTGCAAACGCAAGCTGGTGATAGAAGCGCTCTATGACCAAGAAGGCACTTACTTCAAGCATCGAGCAATTTTTTTTATTTTTTTTCAAATATCGGATCCACTGCAGTAGAAGAAATGCATTTTCCTTGTTCAAAGCAAGGGAAACAACATGATTATTGATATTAAGTGGAAACACCTCTGGAATACACCACTACATTAAGGTCTCTTCTAAAGAATGAAATAAAATGATTACATGAAGGTGGTAGTAAAAGGTGATTTTCAGAAACCAAATCATTACCTGAACATGCCAAACTTCTTGCAGAAGGTGGTAGTATAAAGTAATCTTCAGAAAGTGTTGCAAAGCCCATAATTCAGAATTCCCTCCCACTAACTTTTCCTAGTTACATGTTGATGCAGGAATTAGAAAATTTTGAGAGTGTCTTTCCTTGGTTATATACCCACCTTCGAGTAGGAGGAGAATATTCGTGCAAAGAGGGGAAAGCTCATTGACCCAGGTGCAATCATATGCATAGAAATAGTGAAAAAAATGTGCAGTAGCAATAGAAATTTGATTGTATCTGGAGTCTGTTACTACATCCAGACGATAGTGAACAAACTTTGATAAAGAATATGACTTTCTGTCAAGTCTGTTACCACACCCAGAAGTAGCTCAACAAACTTTGAAATGGAAACTTTTGCAATTTTAGGATGTTGATTCAACCACCCATACAATTTCTCATACTTGCGACGATCCAAATTTACAATTTCCTTTTGATTATATTCACGAATGGAGTAATATTTGGTGTCATTTCTGAATATTCCAGACCATTTTGTAAGCCACGATATGTGTGACTGCTCTAACGAAAGATAAATTCTTGTGTGGTCTGCAGAATTTGATACACTTGCCAAATCTGTGTGTTGGAAGAAGCTATATACTTCAACGAAGGAGAATTTTGTAGGTGACCTGAAATTCCCTTCCAATTCCCAGTAACAAAACAAAGAATTTCAACACACAAATATTCAAGCAAGCCTTTCAACCAACGAAAGCATCCAATAAAGGGAGAACACCAATCACAAGATTCTTGATTTTTTTGTGTGTGTTTGGGTTTTTGTTGGATAACGAAGTTTTTTTTTCGCTCAAAGATGACGTCACATAAAACCATTCCCTCATCTTTCTATTGGGCCTGAATGGAATCTCTAAGTTGTCTCACATGTCCATGACCAGGAACATTACAATGAAGGCACCTTAAATCCGAAGTCTTCGATGATAGAGAGAAATGGGAATAAGTATTTAAAGTGCATGTTGGAGGATGATAGTATAATCTTCCATAAATATTGGTTTAATTTGTTTTAATGGCAGATGCCCTTGATCTTTTCGCTTATTAATGCTAATCTTTTCGAATATGTGTGTTGAATAATCACTAATAACACGAGTTAACATTCCCAGATGCAAGCGATTCTAAAATATGACAACCTGTAATATATGGATAATATTAAAAAGGGACATGACGTCAAGACCTCTATGGATGACACGTTTGTGGATGGCAATGTGGTAGTACAATATTGCACTGTTACTATGATGATGCCTTTAAAAAACTAAAATAACCAACACTTTTTGCAAATTCAAAATGGACGCAAAAGAAATTATCAGATCCCATAATATTCACATGTTAATGCATTTTAATGGGAGATGTCCTCGAGCTTTCCGCTTATTAAAGCCAATCTTTTTGAACCTCTCTGGTAGGTTGTTACTAGTAAAAGCATAATTAATGTGCATTGGGAAGGGCGGAAGGTGGCGGGGATGGAGGGGAGCGAAAAATGCTTTTAAACTTTTATGAACACGAGAGTGCGTGAACCTGCGAAACTTTGAAGACTTGACAAGCAACGAGCAAGCAGAAAACCAGTGAACCAGGAACGCCTCCAAAAAAAAATATCACCCATATTCACTACAGACAACATTGCAGAAGAAAAAATAAAGGACGAAAATTTATTGCAAGAGGCCGAACAAGCAATGCAATAACACAACCGCAAAACCGAGACCCACCGATGAATGGAGAAGGATAGAAGTGCAACCCCTAGCACACAAACTGTAACAACAGGTCCAACTGCAGATGCAAGACCCAAACCTTCCAAAGTTGAAGCAAACAAGAGCAAGCAACAAATAACAACCCAGTGAAGAAGCACCAAAAGGCCTAACTGCAGATGCAGGACCTCAACCTTGCAAAATTGGATCAAACAACAATAAGCAACATCCAACGAACCAAGGAGCTAGCACCAACCATCCGCCCAGGAACACCGGTGAAGAACAATATTGGCTAAATTCACTGCACACAAGATTGTATAAAAAAAATTAGAGGAAAATGTATTGCAACACATATGTTAACCAAACATTTCAGGCTGTGAGACCTATCAGGTAAACATTCAAGGTTGACCAGGAACGTCGATGAAGAACAATATTGGCCAAATTCACTACACACAAGATTGTATAAAAAAATTTGGAGGAAAATGTATTGCAACACATCTGTTAACCACACATTTCAGGCTGTGAGACCTGTTAGGTAAACATTCAAGGCTGTGAAGACCATCCAAAGGCCTGCCACTGTGAAAGCAATTAAGAAAGGTGCAATTTTCACGGTTGCTATTTTTCAATACTAGGAGCGATCAAAATCCTCTTGTGGTCCATCTTTGTATGTACTATGACTGCTTGCTCGTTGCTCGTTGCATCACAATGATGCATTGGAAAAGGAAATCATATTTTCTCCTCACATAAAAAGATGTTCTGCAAGAGGATTTTGACCCAGCCATCCCCAGTAGTCAAATTTCTCACCTGCAAACTGCAAATAGTAAAGGAAGCTAAACACGACACCGAAACCCACCCATCAATGGGGAACGACAAAAGGCTAGTTCCAATCGTGGTTGCAGAATCCCAAGCATGCAAACTGCAACAAGACCAACAGACAAACAAGAACAACAACAACAGGCAAACAAGAAATCAGCGAACAAGCAAGGAGCAAGCATGAACCAGTGAACCAACAATGTCGTTGAAGAACAATTCATGTTGTGACTGCTATTCTCCCTGTATTCGATCATCTATTTGTATGAAAAGCATGCCTGAAGATTTGTATGTTGAATTTCTTTGCTTTGTTGCTATAAATTGGAATGGACATCCAAGTCACTTGTAAAATGTTCCTCTGTTGAAGTACATAGCTTGTTCCAACAACACAAATTTGGCAAGTGTATCAAATGTTGCAGATCACAACATAATATCTCTTTTGTCATAGGGGTGGAAGACATCGTAGCCCACAAAATGGTTTGGATTATTTGGAAATGATGCCAAATATTACTCCATGCCCGAATACACTGAGAAGGAAATTATAAAATTGGATACTCACGAAAGCGAGAAACTCTATGCGCATTTGAATCAACATTCTAAAATTACAGAACATTTTATGCCAAAGTTGTAACAGACTTGACATACAACTAGTTTCTATGTCAAATATTGTTGAGTGACCTTTGGATGTAGTAACAGACTCGACATACAATCAACTTTCGATCCCTACCGATACTAATGTGAAGTTTAAGAAGTCGTGATCCCAGGCTCCATGTAGTTTCACCTTTAGGCATCCACATTGGCGGTGACCCCAAGCTATAGATAGCTTCGGCTTCGGACATCGACACTGGCGGTGGCAATGGGAATAGTGATATTGACTACAGTGCGACAATGTGGTGAACAAGCAGGGTTGTCATTGTCAAATCACTTAGACTGCAGGATTGTTAGACCTGCAAAGAACATCGACTTTAGTGTTGCTTTGTCACGACAACCACAATGTTGCTCCGAGTCCATAAATATTTGGATGTTGGGTGTCTTGTGCGATAATGACCTTGACATTAGGTACATGTCAGACATATATTATATGACATTGCAGTGTTAATGCAATTTCCATAGTGGATGACGACTCGATTGCATTGGCACAAGCAATATTAATTGTGTGATTAATTAACATCCTTGAAGGACATGAATCCAAAACAACGCTTGAAACTTTTTGAACAACCGCGTGTTAAAACAATACATTGTTCTATATTTCAAGAAACAATAAATTTTATTTTCTATGTCTAACATTAGGTTGCACACATAAACCTTTTTAAGTTAACCGAAATTAATATATAGTCAACTCAGATTCCCGGAAGCGATCAAATTCCCTAGAGCTAGAGCTGGTTTATTTCCATCATGTTGGTTGGGATAGAAGGATTCACCACCAGGACAAAGAAAGAAGGTAGCAATAAAAGCAATTGTGCAAACACAAGTTGGTGATGGAAGCGCTTTATGACTAGGAAGGCACTTACTTTAAGCATCGAGCATTTTTTTTTTCAAATATCGGATCCACTGCAACAGAAGAAATGCATTTTCCTTATTCAAAGCAAGGGAAACAACAGGAAGATTGATATTAGGTGGAAACAGCTCTGGAATACACCACTACATTAAGGTCTCTTCTAAAGAATGAAATAAAATGATTACATGAAGGTGGTAGTAAAAGGTGATTTTCAGAAACCAAATCATTACCTGAACACTCCAAACTTCTTGCAGAAGGTGGTAGTATAAAGTAATCTTCATAAAGTGTTGCAAAGTCCATAATCCATAATTCCTTCCCACTAACTTTTCCTAGTTACATGTCGATGCAGGAATTAGAAACTTTTGAGAGCGTTGTTCCCTGGTTATATACCCACCTTCAAGTAGGTGGAGAATATTTGTGCAAAGAGGGGCAAGCTCATCGACCCAGATGCAATCATATGCATAGCAATAGTGAAAAAAATGTGCAGTAGTGATAGAAAGTTGATTGTATCTAGAGCCTGTTACTACATCCAGAGGACGATGAACAAACTTTGATAAAGAATATGACTTTCTGTCAAGTCTGTTACCACACCCAAAAGTAGCTCAACAAACTTTGAAATAGAAACTTCTGCAATTTTAGGATGTTGATACAACCACCCATACAGTTTCTCATACGCGCGACGATCCAAATTTACAATTTCCTTCTGATTATATTCGTGAATGGAGTAATATTTGGTGTCATTTCCGAATATTCCATACCATTTTGCAAGCCACGATATGTGCAACTCCTCTGACGAAAGATAAATTCTTGTGTGGTCTACAAAATTTGATACACTTTCCAAATCTGTGTGTTGGAAGAAGCTATATACTTCAATGAAGGAGAATTTTGCAGGTGACCTGAAAGTCCCTTCCAATTCCTAGTAACAAAACAAAGGAGTTCAACACATAAATCTTTAGACATGCCTTTCAACCAACCAAAGCATCCAATAGAGGGAGAACACCAATCAAAAGATTCTTGATTTTTTTTAATGTCTCGGTTTCTGTTGGCTAACAATTTTTTTTTTTGCTCAAATATGACGTCACATAAAATCATTCCCTCGTCTTTCAATGGGGCCTGAATGGCATCTCTAAGTTGTCTCATGTGTCCATGACCAGGAGCATTACAACGAAGGCACCTTAAATCCCAAGTCTTCGATGATAGAGATAAATGGGAGTAAGTATTTAAAGTGAACGTTGGAGGATGATAGTATAATCTTCCATAAATCTTGGTTTAATTTGTTTTAATGGAAGATTCCCTTGATATTTTCGTTTATTAATGCCAATCTTTTCGAATATGTGTGTTGAATAGTCACTAATAACACGAGTTATCATTCCCATATGGATGCATATTCTCAAATATGACAACCTGTAATATATGCACAGTATTAAAGAGGGACATGACGTCTGTTAACGCCCTTTAAATTCCCAGAGGTTATGCGGGTAGAAGAAATTTACAAGAGGTAACTTTATCCAACCACTTCAAAACTGGAATCTTGCCCTACCAGTTTCAAAGAGAGATCTCTCTGTATGATTTAGCTATGTTTTAACTTGAAGATATTAGGCTAGTTATATAAAATGAGATTGACCGGTTTGTTGTTTTTGTTAAGTTGGTTGAAGGGGCTTTATGCATCCATTGGGCTATGGGGTCTGTATTATAAAGATATAAATCTAAACCATAAATAAAAAAGATTCTTTCACAGGGCAAGATAATGCATTCGTTGGATTCTTTGGCATTAAAGTGATGAATAGCATAAGAGATAAGAATATCAATTAAAGTAAAGAAGCATTTGAGAATTTCTTCACTATAATATCAGAAGATAAACATTAAAACCTTTCAAAGTCGAAAAACAGGGTATACAAAGATAAATCCTGCAACATCCGTTACTTTTAAAAGATTAGATGGGAAAAATAATATAAAAACTGAGTTAGAAGAACATTCAACCTAGGGGAGAAAAACATCACCAATGAATAACACGCGAGAATCCTGTGAAAACGTCTCTTTGTATTAATGGAAGATTTCTTGATAAAGATTACAGTCTTGTAGCTTGCAGGGCATAAAGATCAACCCTCAGTACTTCAAAGTTTGAAGTATTTATAATCAAAATTACATACGATCCTGTCATTAAAGATCAGGATGTGGCAAATCTAAATTTAGCTAACTAACTTAACAAGATACAAAAATTTAGGAAACTGCTTGATCATGTGTTGAAACTTCATGATGATTTCTAGGGTGAACCATTGGTGAGGCCTCTGCACAACCTCGTCTGACTAGATAGCTGACTAGGCTTGGACACCTCATCAACTACTTGATCAGATTGCAAAGCTCTTCCCATCGAAGGTGACTGGGAACACTGACTTTGAGTAATATTTGGTATACTTCATCCATCTTTGTGTACTAGGCGAAAGTTGGCTTGATGATGAAGATGTACCGGATCTCATGTTGTATACTGATGTCTCACTGTAAAACATCTAAGAATGCATTACCCATGATACTGCCTTGTATTCCTAAGAATTTTGAACTATCCTTAGCCACAGTGGCTAGTTTCTTTTTGTAATCGGCAGGCCTTTCTTCTGCAGAGCTTTGATCTTGCTGAAAAATCTTTGCACTCCTGCGTCCATGGTCTGAACCTTTTCCTCTAGCTGTAGCATCAGTCCTTTCTTGGTCAGGACCCTCTTGACCTCAAGTATGGTCTATATCCTATCTTCTATTTTCAACTCCTCTAGCTCCTCTCTGGTTTTGGAATTCAGAAATATGATGATCTCAACAGCTTCTGTGGGCATCTCTCATAGTTCTACTCTTATATTTTCAATAGCTTGCTGACTTCTTTGCACCAACTCGTTTTGGTTGAACATGATTTGTATCATCAACCATATTTCATTCATGGATTTGGCCAGTTCAACAGTCTTCTCCAAGGCTGTCAGTGGAGTTGCTAAGGGAATTTATGCTACAGACATTGTGCTCACTCCTGTGAGTGGAACTGCGCTCAATGGAATGACCTCCATGGGCTTTGATTGTTCCTTCTCTTTCACTAGTTTTTCCAATTCTGCTTCCATTTCCTTCAACTGTGCATTCTCCTCCATGATGAGCTTGAGCATCTCATATTTTTCCCCTTCTGTCTCCAATATTTCCTTTGCCTGTGAATCTTTTGTTGGTGGCAGTTTTAACTGTTTCCTCAAAGATGCTATATCGACATTTTTCTTCTTGAGCATGTCCTCGACTGCTTTGACATTCGAGGGATCATATCCGATCTTGAGGACCAGTTCCTCCAACGTCTTAATCCTGTTATCCTTGGAAAAGGATCATATTTTTTCTAACTTCAGTTGCATCTAGACATTGTTCAGAGATACTTGTAACTTGGAGGCAGTAGTAGAAGCATGTGCCAATGTGGAGAAAACCATTTCTCCAGTTTGCCTGTGCAGATCCATTTGATCAGCTAGATGGACATCTTTAGTCTGAAATTCGAATGTTTCCCTTTTGTAATCGGTGATTACTTTTGGGTTTGGCACCTGTGCTTGCAGAAAACGCCATGTGCATTCTACCCTTCTCAGTGTCGAATGCAGACATCAAGTCTGTGTTGTGCAGTGGATGTTTGCTTCCAGAACTGAGCATACGTGTTGTTGGTCAGCATCTGATTTTTCTTTTTGATCAGATCATACTTCTAAAAAATACTCAATTTTGGTCCAATTTTGCTCGGCTGGTTGGCTGGTGGAGTATCTGTAGGCTTCTTGGGCAACACTGTAGTCATGATTTGTTTGCTACTTGTACTGAGGAGCGACCAATCAACCTCCATAGTTTTAGTGGATTGAATTCCCTTTTTACCAGCCGTGTCGGGTGCCTGACTGGTTTTTGGCCTCTTGGTGTGTAATTGGAACTCTTTGGACGATACTTCAGTAATGGAAGGTGAAGTGTCCTTCCTGGGCCTTTTCTCCTTGGGAGCCCGTGGCGTAGTCGTCTATGAGATAATGACCGAAAGGTCCTGCTGCTCTATCTTAACAAGAGTGTTTGGCTTCCATTCTATCTGGTTAGCGAACTTCTCTATCTCAGGCCTGGATGTGTGGACATATGGGATATTCTTATTCTTAACTCTCATCTCTGAAATTATCCCGCAGGGGTCATAATGCCATATGAAGCTAACAAAAAATTTCATTTCTTTTAACAGTCTATCTGCTTCCTCCCCGACACCTGGGCTATTGCAGATGAATGATCCTATTTGCCCTTTGATCCTAAGTTGTTGCTTCTTTTTTAGAGACACAAAATGTATGTCATCTGAATTAATCATCTGCCTTATGTACTCTAGGGCAAATATCCTCACGGGCAGATACTTTGGTAACTTGTATGGAGCCAATTAGCACCCAGACACTCTAATCTCTGTGTGGTCCTGGTACAGGTACCAATCTCCCATTTTTGCAAGGTCTAAAAGGTGTAAGATCCTCTAAATTTCCTCATTTATTCTCGGTTCAAGTCTAACACTGAGCATGCTCACCACGAGATGGTAGAACTGCTTGATAAATTGTTTGAAGCTGAATTCTGTAGAGTTGTGTCTGAGCAGCGAAGTCCACGTTGTCACCGCCTATGGCCTCCCATCCTTTTCCATCTTCTGCATCGAAAAGGAGAATTTGTCCGCTTGAAAGAATATGAACATGTAAGCCAATATTGAGGAATACTGGAACATGCCTTCTGTGGCGAAATTTGAGAATTGCTCATGAATGTTGTCTACCAGGAAGGTGTTGTAGTTGAACTAAGTGGTGGGTCTCTCATCTGTGGAGAAGATGGACAGAAAACCCAATATGGGTTCATCCACCCATTGATCCGAAAAATACCCAAGCAGGGCGCAAAGCGACGAGATGACCTGGTTTCCCTTCACTAAGAACAGGGATGAAGGATACAGGGGATTTGTAGTGGGGAGCTGAGCGGCCTGTGGGAGAAAAAATTCGAAAATTTGAGCTCTTTGGGGGAACGACAATTTCTGATAGAGTTCTGTGATGATTTCAAGGTTGAAAGGTGAGGTAGATTCGGCTCTAGGTATCTGCATCATCTGATCAATGGTTTCTGGTGTAATGAAGAGCAAAGTTTCTCCAGATGAAGAAACTGTGGCTCCCTGGTCGGGAAGGTAATGAGCTTGGCATTTGAGGGCGAATTCAGGGAAATGGTGAACCTGGGGGAAAAGATACAGGGGAAGGTTTGACTCCCAGAGCCTAATTTCGTCGCTCTGGTGAAGGAAAACCTCTTTGAGCCACGACTGCAAGTCCGTGAAGTCAAATTAGCATCTGGTGTCTGCGATTAAATGGTATTTGTCATCCAGAGGGATCCTGTCGAGGTCGACAGGGGGCGTGAGGAAAGGATTTTCCTCGGCTTCTGTTCTCTTTGATTTTGGCGCCATCGTTGTAAAAATACATGCAAATCAAACAATCGTTAGTGGGGATGATGGTGGCTTTGGATAGTTGACTGTAATGGAGAGGAAAACGGGGAAAATATTCTCTAGTGCGGTGACAGGGTACATGACAAGGGAATGAGGGGTGAAGGTAGTTTTGAGAAAACGGATACTCGTTGGGCACGGGAGACAGGTCAACAGGTTAACTGATAAGTTAGCCAGTAATAAATGGCCAACAGGTCGTTTAGAGCGTGAGATGGCAGGTGACAATGACTGAAGAATATGACTGGTTGACGTGGCGAGGGTTGATTGGGGAGTAACCATGGTGAGAGGACTTGTAAAGGGTGAACAAGGGGAATGGACTGAAAGAGTAATGAGACGTGACCTCTAGGGAAAAAACGTGGATAATGACGTCATGGGGTGACAAGGTATGTCAGACCTTCGAAGGCGGTGGGAGTCTGACCCAATAGATTCCTGCCACATAGATGGAAAAGGGCCCGCCAGAAAACATTCCATTCCGGACCCCCCCCTCCATTAAAGACAGATCGGTCGGGGGGGTTCGAAAAACACCATGAGCCATCGATTTGCGTGCTTTCTTCTTAATCGTAGATATGTGCGCGATGTTTAGACTTCATTCTAGACCCCCCCCCCCCCCC
>ML777069.1:631442-688954 GCA_009831015.1 Picea engelmannii | reverse complement strand
GGGGGGGGGGGGGGTCCGGAAAGACTTGTCAACCGTAGATCTGGGTGCCCGCTCCCCGACCGTTCATCTATGCGTTGTGCTTAATTGTGAGCGCGAAGGCATATGTGCTCCAAAAAACTTAGGATAATTGCATATCGTGGTTTTTCCCAAGCTTTTCCATGTTTTTATCACCAAGGGGTTAGACATCAAACCTTTTAAACTTCAAAGATATGGTTCAACATTGATCATCATGCTTGTTTTATTGAGATAAAGCAAACTACCCTATTCTCTAACCTAATTACCTATGACAATTAGCCCAAATTAAACTGTTGGACTAAGAAATTACTCTATCCTGGGGTTATCTGACCAAGATTAGGCAGTTTGGTCAAATTTATTCACTAACTAACCTAAATCGCTTGACTAAGATTAAACAGTTTAGCCAAGCTTATTCACTACTCCTATCAACATAAATTTAAAAGAACTTGGGCATGCTTAAATGGTATGGACCAAATCATTGTTATTGCATGGGGCTCTATTGAATTTATTTTATGCCCTCTTTTATTCTTTTTCTTTCTTTTCTTTTTCTTTTTCCTTTTCTCAAATTATTTGCAAAATGGAAAATCATTTGACAAACAAAAAACACTAAAGAGATAATCAGTCACCAGTTGATCCTATAAATTATAGGGTTATAACAATGTCAAGACTGCTCTAGATGACATGTTTGTGGATGGCAACATGGTAATACAATATTGCACTGTTACTATGACGATGCCTTTAAAAAACTAAAATAACCAACACTTTTTGCAAATTCAAAATGGACGCAATTTTTTTTTATCAAATCCCATAATATTCACGTGTTAATGCGTTTTAATGGGAGATGTCCTCGAGCTTTCCGCTTATTAAAGCCAATCTTTTTGAACCTGTCTAGTGGGTTGTCACTTGTAAAAGCATAATTAATGTGCATTGGGAAGGGCGAAAGGTGGCGTGGGAGTGCATGAACCTGCAAAACTTTGAAGACTCGACTAAGTATGTAAAGGAAGGTCGAACATACAGAGTCATCATAGGTAGAGTTAGGTTTTCAAGTTTGAGGAGTCTGAGGTTGAATTGTAGAGCACCAAAGTTTTGGGTGCAAGATGTATACCCCGAACACGTGGCACCAGAGTTTGATAGCACCTGTTCACGAACTCGTGTCCATAAAATTGGCGAAGTATGCAGACGAACGGTGGTCGGTCAGACTCGTGATGTGAAGATATAGATCGAGATGATGATTTGTCAATTCGCCACCCATGGATCCCGCGAGCACAGAAACGTGACAAAGTATAGAACTCGAAACACATAATAGAGGGGAAGAACAAAAGGGAAAAACGAGCAAGTTTAGAAGAAATTGGCTAAGTATGCAAACGAACGACAGTCGGTCGAACTCAAGATGTGAAGATATAGATGGAGATGACGACTTTTCAGTTCGCCACCCTCGGAACCCGCAAGCATAGAAACGTGACGAAGTATAGAACCAGAAACACATAATAGAGGGGAAGAACAAAAGGGAAAAACATGCAAGTTTAGAAGAGGAAAAAGAAAGGGAGACAAGAACTTTATCGCTCACACAACAACACTTAGTCTCATATCTATGAAGTCGTAGAAAGACATTAACTATGGGAAAAACATTCTTATCTATGAAATATAGTTGGAGCTCGGCAAGCTTTCGTTCAAGTCAAAAGAGATGTTGTTTATATCCACTGCAAAATTTTGCATAATATTTTATCTCAATAGTAGTTTTTTGGTGACCCAACTGTAAAATCATGTTCCAATTTGCGTTTTCCAAGTGGAGATGTGTTTGTGAAGAAACAAGTACGAAGAGACTTAATTGCAGTTGCAGGGCCTCAACTCTGCAAAGTTGAATCAAACAACAATAAGAAGCATCCAACGAACCAATGAGCAAGCATCAACTGATCAACCAGGAATGCCGGTGAAGAACAATATTGTCCAAATTTACTGCAGACAAGATTGTATAAAGAAATTGGAGGAATATATTGCAACACGCCTGCTAAGCAAACATTTAATGCTGTGAGGCCTGGCAGGTAAACATGCAAGACTGTAAGGACCGTGCAAAGGCCTCCCACTGTGCAAACATTTAAGGAAGTTGCAGTTTTACACGGTTGGCATTCTGCATCCGCAATGGGAACACCTCCATAACACCCATTGACATATAAAAAAAGGAAATCAAATTTTCTCTTTGCATACGAACATGTTCTAGAAGAGGATTTTGACTGAGGCATCTCCAACATTTAAAATTTTCACTTGCAAACTGGAAATAACAAACAACAAAGAACGAACACAAACATAAATCTAGCAACGAAACCAACCTGTCAATGGGGAACAACAACAACAACAACAACAACAACAACAATAGGCAAACAAGAAACCAATCAACAAGCAATGAGCAATTAGAAAACTAGTGAACCAAGAATGCGGCCAAAGAACAATATCGCCCATATTCATTGCTGACAACATTGCAGAAGAAAAAATAATGGATGAAAATGTATTGCAAGAGGCCTGTCAAGCAATGCAAGAACGCAACCGAAAAAATCGAGATCCACCGATTAATGGAGAAGGATAGAAGCGCAGCCCCTGGCACACAAACTGTAACAATAGGTCCAACTGTAGATGCAGGACCCCAACCTTGCAAAGTTGAAGCAAACAAGAGCAAGCAACAAATAGCAATCCAGTGAAGAAGCACCAAAAGGCCCAACTGCAGATGTAGGACCTCAACCTTGCAAAGTTGAATCAAACAACAATAAGCAACATCCAACGAACCAAGGAGCAAGCACCAACCAGTCGACCAGGAACACCGATGAAGAACAATATTGGCCAAATTCACTGCACACAAGATTGTATCAAAAAATTCGGAGGAAAAAGTATTGCAACACATCTGTTAACCAAACATTTCAACCTGTGAGACCTATTAGGTAAACATTCAAGGCTGATCGAGAACGCCGGTGAAGAACAATATTGGCCAAATTCAGTGCACACAAGACTGTATCAAAAAATTCAGAGGAAAATGTATTGCAACACATATGTTAACCAAACATTTCAGGATGTGAGACCTGTCAGGTAAACATTCAAGGCTGTGAGGACTGTCCAAAGGCTTGCCACTGTGCAAGCAATTAAGAAAGGTGCAGTTTTTACGGTTGGTATTTTTCAATACTGGGAGCGATCAAAATCCTCTTGTAGTTCATCTTTGTATGTGAGTACTACGACTGCTTGCTCATTGCTCATTGCATCATAGTGATGTATTGGAAAAGGAAATCGTATTTTCTCCTCACATACAAAGATGTTCTGCAAGAGGATTTTGACCCAGGCATCCCCAATAGTCAAATTTCTCACCTGCAAATTGCAAATAACAAAGGAAGCTAAACAACACATCGAAACCCACCCGTCAATGGGGAACGACAGAAGGCCAGTCCCAATTGCGGTTACAGAATCCCAAGCGTGCAAACTGCAACAAGACCAACAGGAAAACAAGAACAACAACAACAGGAAAACAAGAAATCAATGAACAAGCAAGGAGCAAGCATGAACCAGTGAACCAACAATGTCGCTGAAGAACAATATTGCCCATATTCACTGCAGAGAACATTGCATATTAAAAAAAAAAACCCGGAGGAAAATGTATTGTAACAGGTCTGTTAAGTAAACATTTAAGGCTGTGAGGCCTGTTAGGTAAACATTTAAGTCTGTCAGGACTGCTTTGTAAACATTTAAGAAAGAATGGAGTGTGACATGTCTGTTATGTACGAAAAAACATTTATTATATTATTTTATAACAATAAAAAAAATTTAGTAACAATAGTTCGAACAATAAAGGCTATGTAATTTTTTTTTTTATTCAAAGAACAAACCAATATGAAGTTAACTAATAAAAAAGTGACTCTCTATCTTCAAAACTTTGGATATCCAAGCATTTTAAGAAAAAAATAAAAATTCAAAGACAAAATATGATCAAAAACTTTGGATATGCTAACATATATAACATTGGAAATAACAAAGCTTGCAATAAGACCTCCAATTTGTTATCCAATCAAATCATGACATATATGGTATTTTTTATTATATAAATATCAATAGTTTTAGTTCCTTAGTTCAAACAATAGATATTATACAAATATTTTTATTAAAAACTAATATGAAGTAAACTAATTATCTATTTGGCTATACTGCGAACTAAGAAGATCAATGTATGCCAATTATATTGAATTGGTATGAAAATTGGATGGTTTTGCATGGAACAAAGGAGTTCGGCTTTTGCTACGGACAAACCTACTTGTTTTTGCTATTGAAAACTTGTCTCATGAAACAAATCTCACAGAAAACGCAAGAGCAGATCGACATCCATAACATCGAAGTTTGTGTGAGATAGGATGAGCGGGGCGGGACTTGCCGACTTCTTTTGCAGGGAGGCTCAGCGTCTTGGCTATGTAGCTCGATCTGCTTTCAAGGTATCTGTGTAGATAATTTTAATTTCAGCTTCATATTATATTTGGAATTTTTTTATTTAGGTTATGTCTGAAATTGGCTGATGGTAGGGTATCCATGGCATCGTATAGCTTTTGCAGATACAAAAACAGTTTAAAATTATAAAGCCTGGGGCGTCCATCTTGGACTTGGGATGTGCTCCTGGTGCTTGGTTACAGGTACATATTAATTTTCTTTTATGTACCCAAATGCGTATTGCAATTTTCGCTGCCTTTGCAATTTTCTTTCCGAATGCTGTCAACTCCGTTTTTTTTGGTTGAGCTGTCAATGGATTCCTTCATTTGGACTTTCATTTTTACGAGTTGATGGTTCTTTCTATGCACTAAGAAGTAACTCGTTTACCTAAGGCATTGGCAATTCAATCCTATTGTCTTTTTTTTTCTCTTCAACTTTTTTGCTTTCTGGATTAGGGCTATTTCGTACACGAAAATACACTAAGGCTATTTTAGGATTAGGGCTATTTCGTACACGAAAATACACTAAGGCTATTTTAGGATTAGGGCTATCACCAAACCACTACGTTTGGTGATATCTTCAACAAGATCGTTGTCTACCTCAAAGGGTTTATTGTGTTTTAATTTGAAAATTTTTGCAGAATTCATTTTACTTTATTTGAGTTTAATTTTTTTTTAAAGGAAAATTTTGTTGGGAAATTCGAAGGATGCTTTGTCACATGTGGATGGTATTCCACAGTTAAACCATCGGCATCGACTAGTGTGTCTCACCTAAGGGAATTCGAACGGGACACCTACTGACACGAAAGTAGCCAAATGCCCAATAACATCAATGACAACCGTTTAAGCTAATCCCTTAGACTTTAGACTTTATTTGAATCTAACGTATCAGAGAGAGTCTTTAGATTACAAATGCTGTATTCACATTTCAAGGTAGAAAAGGATCCATTCCTCTGACTAATATATCTTCCTAGTGGGGTGGGTCTCACAAATATCATTCAATGTAATTGTATCTCTGGGTATCCCTGATGCAGGTTGCTTGCCAGAACTTGGGTCCATTGAGCAAGGGTGGGGCGATTATTGGGGTTGATGTAAAGGTGCGTCTTTGGCACTTCTCATATTGTCAAGCACATTCTGATGTTTTTTCAGTGTCCTGTATATACAGCTTGGATAAGATCTGATTACTGCAAAACATAGGAGGATATCTCATGCGTGTGTGAATAAAATTGGGGGTTTTCAGAACAGAAGGTGAAGGTGCCTTCAGCTCACTGTGATGAACGAGTCCAAACAGTATGTGGGGATGTTATGAAACTCATGTTCGGACAGCTAAGAGCACTGTCACCTCAGGTAATGTGATAATATCTTAGAATTGGATGAACTGGGTTGAATTGGATGCTTTTGAAATTATAATCCACTTGTTTATACTTTACAACCAGTTTTTCTACTTCTATATTATCAGAGTTGAAGTGCACCTGTGAAGTTTTATTGAACCGTTCTAACTTCTCATGATAGTGGTGGTATTTTCACCAACTAGCAACTAGCTGTAGTTGTATTCATCAAAGTTATGCATCTATTTTACTTCTGCAACATTTTTCCTTACTGGAGTTTAGTTCCATTAGCTACGAGGCTACAAGGTAGTGGGCACAAAGGCTGATAAGATAAATCTTAAGCCATAGAATCTGATCGGAAAAGGTTTCTCAGTGTTTGAATCAGTAAATATTATTAGAAGAAAATGAAAAATTAGAGGAACTTGTAGGCCAATTGAAGGTCAAACTTTCAGAGTGAGGTAACCTGAAGTCTCTCTACCTCTGCAAAGTTGGAAACTTAGAGTTGGGTAGAATCATGCTTGACTTTTAGCAGAAAGTAGAAAATGGTTAGTGGTGTGTTCCCGGAATGTATACAGATGCTACACTCCTTTAAAGTAGTAGACTCCATCCACTAGTATCCTTTTGGGATAATCATTCCTGAGCACTTGTATCACTTGTTAGAATTTAAGTGCAAAAAATATAGCTAGCTAAAACAGAAATAATTTATCTTATTTTTAAACATTAGCTACTGTATGTTGCAATCAGCAAGACATTAAAAACTTCTGATCCATAATCTGGTAGCATAAAAACAATAACTGACAGAACATTTACTTAGCTGAAACAAGAAACAATATTACCTGATATGCTGTGGTTATCCTTTTAGATGTATGCTCAGAAAAAGCTTTTAAGGGATCATTGATCAAACCCCCAGGGCAGATCTCATCATGAACTTTAGAACAAATTGCCAGGAAGAACTTTTAGGGTAAAATATCAGAAAACTAACCAGCAGGCCAATCATCAAGAAATAGGGCTAAAACAGGACACCACTGTCCAGCCTAGTGGCTGAAAGAGAGCCACTAACAACCTTAGTAAATTCTGTGCAGAAAATACAGAACTGCTACAGAAAATTAACAGTTCTAGGGCTGCCCTATCAAACCCTGTTCAGGGTACTAAGAGCTGCAAGATAAGGCAGCATACAAAAGTAGCACCAGCAAAGAGAAAAAGACAGCGGAGGCATACACAGGTGGCACCAGCAATAGAAGAGGACAGCGGCAGCATAAACAGCAAGGAGATGAGGAGGGCAGCACCAGCAAGGAGAACCAGAAACCCCAAACAGCAACCAAGAAGAGACCTGCGGCAGGCTAGAAAGGACCCTTAGGGGTCAGCAGCAGCAAGAGGCTGGAGAGGTATGCCCATGGTGACTTAATACACCAAGAAGATCTTTCCTAGAGGGGCCGCAACCACTCAACAAACTGAACAAGAAGGAGCCGCAGAAAACCTCAGATCAGAACTCGGCTTAGAAGAGAGTGTGTGAGCAAAGAGTGAGGATAGGTCTCTTTTATAGTTTTGGTAGGTAGGTTAGGGCTAGTATATTAGTCCTAACTTTAGGGTTAGGATTAAACCCTAATAATTAGATAATTAAAATAATTTAAAATATTAATTGTCAAATCATAAAAGTCAACAAGGAAAATACAAGTCAAGGAGAGGGGATCCAAAAATCAAGGCGGCTAGCTTTATTTAGGGAGAAGCAAAGAACCAACCCAAAAACCCACACAACGATTAAGGGGGACGTAACTCAAGCAAGGGGGGTATCAAGACAAAGTCAACAAGGTAAGTTCTTCTTTGATGGCAGAATGTCCACATGAGTCTCATGATATAACTTATAAGCTTTTATCATCCCAGCATACGAGGAAGGTCAATGATGTGATCATGCCCTTCTTCTTAACTACTCCTAGGTCTCATGGACCATCCCGGGAGAGAAGAGGGTTACACATTATCTCAGCTTGGTACTTAACCAAGAAACTGCCTGGTCCCAAACCATGACACCTCAGAACACATCTGGGGGCCCTAGATCACAACTAGGGTCTTATCCACCAAGGTACACAACCAAGGATCAATCCAAGCATGAGCAATGATTCCCTGGAACACATCTAGGGACTTATGCCATCAAATTGCTTGGTCCTTGACCAAGAACCCCAACAATACACTGGGGGCCCTCACTAGGGTCTTTTGCCATGGCTCTAACTGCTTGGTCCTAGACCAAGAACCCCAGGAGTGTACTAGGGGCCCTAGATCTCAAATAGGGTCTTTGCCATCCTCCCAGAGAATGGCTCTTGCAACTGCATTAATTTTAACAACACTTTATATGCTAATTCTGTCCCTTCTACCTCCTTACCGTCCTAACATTAATGCCTTATTTATATTAGTTTTCTATTTTTGGGTATGGTGTGAAGTAGGCAGTTGATTCACGCCATATTTCCGCGCCGCCTCACTCCCTTTTGCTTCTTTGTGTTAAATTTAGAGCTTGATTTCTTAAGCGGATTATTTCTTTATTTTCTTCAACACTTTGATTCTATCTTAATACATTTCAACAATATAGAATCATAACTGAATAGCAATAACCATGTAGATACATAAGCATGCACATCAACAACACATATACCCTTGGGAAACCCTGTATAGGGAGAAAACCCTAGCAAACGATATTCCTTTATTGCATTAATAATGTAAGATCACTTACAAATATCCACCATGAATACTCTACTCTTAAAGAGCTTGCCAAGACGACTTAGATTGGATTGAAAAAACCTTGTAGAAGATGAGAGGCTTTGCTGATATAATTTCTGGTTATTGATCAACACTGTAGAAAAGACTAAGCGTTGCCTGGGTGCTACTTTGATGCCCTTTTCTAGACTGATATGCAACCTTTCTTACCAGGGATATATGCTGCCTTTTCTTGATTGATAAGCTGTTCTATTCTTGACTGATATGCTGTCCTGTTATTGACTGATGTGTTGTCCTGTATAGGACTGATATGTTGTCCTGTATAGGATTGATATGCTGTCTTGTGTAGCACTAATATCCTGTCTCTATAGGACTGATATGTGCCTCTGTTTAGCAGCCTCTATAGGATTGATATGCGCCTCTGATTAGCAGTTGCAATGCTGCCTCTATAGCTTCACCTTTACCCTGCATAGCAATTGTCTGGAGGAGAGGGGGTCGACCTTTGCTTATAAAGGAATGAATAGGAGAAGAGGAGAGGGCTCGAATTAGATGTAAGAAGGCATGCTTGACATAACTCAGCTTCACACTTTAGTTCGAAAATAGAACTAGACTTGAGACTTCAGTTACAACTCACCCTTGACTTGGCATGCATGCGTACTAACTTAGCATGCACATGTCATGCATGCATGTAGTGCATGTCATGCATGCAACATGCAACTAGACATGCATGCAACATGCAACATGCAACATGCGTCAACTTGACAACTTTGACTTTGACATAGACATGCAACTTTGACTTCTACAACTCGACTCTTTTCATGGAAATTTGAAATTCTCTTCATGGTGGATAATGTTACACGTGCCAACGCACTAGATCAATACATTTATATCATTTGCAATATTAGGAATATCGTTTGTTTCTAGCTCATAGGAATTTTATATTCAAACTAACTTTTGCTAGATGCCTTGACTTTTGCTCATGGCTCACAAGGCTTAATTAGGCTCACAGAGGTTGTACGTTCCCCCTGACTTTTGCAATAGTCTGTCTATGCTCACAAAGGTTGTACGTTCCCCTTGACTTTTGCACTAGACTGTCTATGCTCACAGAGGTTGTACATTCCCCCTGACTTTTGCATTAGACTTACATAGCATCTCGTTTGTCCCGACTTTTGGTTTGACTCACAAAGGTTGTACGCTCCCCTTGGATTTTGTCAATACCTCACAAGACTGGTTGATTCTCCAAATCTCCCTGGCTAGCCTCAGGGTGGCCCATATGGCCTCTCATTGGAGAATAACTGTCGATATTGCCAAATTTAACACTCTCTCTCAGCGAGGGAGTCATTCTCAGCCACACCAAGCTTGCTTCTTAGCTGCACAAGCTATCTCGAGGTCAGAGGCTTGGTCAGGAAGCTACCTGCTCGCTCGTGGCTATGTACTGTAACTTTACAGTTTTTCTCTGGACCAAGTCTCGGATGTAGTGGTACTTCATGTCAACATGTTTTGACCCGTCATGAAATACCGGGTTCTCTGTCAATTTTATGCAACTTTGATTGTCATAGTGAACCACCGTCTTCTCGATCTTGTCACCAAACAACCCAGAAACTAATTTTCTAAGCCATACTACTTCCTTGCTAGCATCACTTGCTGCAATGTACTCAACCTCTGTTGTACTCTGTGCAATAGATCCTTGTTTCCGGCTTGACCAAGAGATCATAGCAGATCCTAAACTGAAGTAGTATCCGGAAGTACTCTTTCGATCCACTGGGCTTCCTGCCCAGTCAACATCTGCATACCCATGCAGAAATAGACCACCACTGGATGTATATTTCAGACCATAAGTAATGGTTCCTCTGAGATATCTCAAGATGTGCTTTGCTGCCACCCAGTGTCTCTGTCTCGGTTTAGTCATGAACTGACTCATTGTAATCACCGCATAGCATATATTTGGCCTGGTGTGGATCATGTACATCGATGATCCAATCAACTGCCTATACATGGTGGGATCCCCCAAATATGAACCTGAATCATAATCATGCAGCTTCCTCAGGTTGGTAACCATCGGAGTAGACATGGATTTGCAATCCATCATACCAAACCTCTTTAGTACATCCACTGTGTCTTTTCCTTGTGCCAGAAATATCTCGCCCTGTCTTTGCCACACTTCCAATCCTAGGAAGTAATGCATCAAGCCTAAGTCTTTCATCTCGAATTCTGAGATTAGCTCCCTCTTACACCAGGCTATAAGCCCTTCATCTCCTGTTAGAAAGAGATCAACAACATACATGATTAGTATAACGGGTTGGTTCCCTCTTACCTTGAAGTACAAATTTGCATCAACATCACTATTCTGAAAGCCCAAGATTTTAAGAAAGCCATAAATCCTGTCATACCAAACTCTGGGAGCCTGCTTAAGACCATACGAGGCCTTCCTTAGCTTGCATACATGAGTGCCTTTGTTATGCAGTACAAAACCATTTGGTTGTTCCACAAAGACCTCATGTTCAATCTTTCCATTTAAGAATGCTGTTTTTACATCCATTTGATGTAGCTTCCAACCAAGAACTGAAGCTAATGCAATAATAGTTCGAATGGAAGTATACTTGGCTACAGGGGCAAAAGTCTCTTTGTAGTCGATTCCTTCTTTTTGAGTGAAGCCTCTGGCTACAAATCTTGCTTTGAATTTTTCCACACTCTCATCAACTGCATGTTTGATCTTATAGATCCATTTGGAAGAGACCACTGATTTGTCCTTTGGCCTCGGCACAATGTCCAAGACATTGTTCTTTAGAATTGACCTGTATTCCTCAAGCATGGCATCCTTCCATACTTATAATTTATCTACTTCTTTAAATTAAGAAGGTTCGGCATCACTAATGCTGCTCATTAGTGCAACATAGCCTCCAAACCTGTGAGGCCCCTTACTTTCCCTAAAAGTTCCTTTGGGAGCAACTATCCTTTCTGCTTCCTGCACTGTTCCTTGAAGCCACCCTGGCTTTCTTTTAGCTGGAGGTTTTTTTAGAGTTCTTTCTAATTCTTCAGCAGGTTCTAGGGGCTCATTACTTGGCCCTTCATGAGGTTCCTCCCTCTGATCATCTGACTCTTCATTTTCAGAAGAGGGTGAAGTTGGTCGAACTGCTTCTGATTCTCGCTGAAGCTCTCTGGATTTCTTGAATGCAACTTCCTCATGGAAAGTCACATCTCTGCTTACCTCTATCTGCCTCTGACCTGGTACATATATCCTGTAAGCCTTGGAGTTTTCACTGTACCCCACAAAACCCCTTTCTTTCCTGAGGGTTCCATCTTTGTGCTCTTTTCCTTAGGGACATGAATATACACTGGACACCCAAATATCCTTAGAGGCCCTATTTCAGGTTTGATCCTTGAGAAGACCTCTTCAAGAGTCTTGTCCTTCAAGATAGCATGTGGACACCTGTTCTGGATATACATGGCAGTGGAGGTAGCTTCTGCCCATAAAGAATTTGGCAGATCCTGGTCAAACATCATGGCTTTCGTTGCCTCACAAATTGTCTTGTTTTTCCTCTCAACAAATCCATTTTGTTGAGGGTTATATGGCACAGTCAACTGTCTCTTGATTCCTACTTCCTTGCAGAAATCCTCAAACTGGAGAGATTCAAACTCTCCTCCATTGTCTGTTCTAAGGGTTTTGATGTGTTTCTCTGTCTGCTTTTCAATAAAGACTATATACTCTTTGAATTTATCAAATGTGTCCCTTTTAGCTTTAAGGAAATATATCCAACATTTTCTTGAGTAATCATTAATAAAAATGACATAATACAAACAACCACTGAGTGAGAGAGATGACATGGGACCACATACATCAGAATGAACTAGATCTAAGATGCCTTGAGCTTTGCTGTCACTACTAGGAAATGATTTCTTTATATTTTTACCTCGCATGCATCCTTTACAAATTTCATTTTTACTAAAGGAAATAGAGGGCATGCCACATACCATGTTCTGCAGATCTGGAAGTGCTTTGTAATGAAGATGTCCAAGTCTTCTGTGCCACAATTCCTTGGAGCTAGTTGCATCATGAGCCAATCCCTGAATTGACTGTCTTGTCACGACGTACAATCCTCCTCTGAGAGTCCCGATGGGTTTTGCTGTACTCAAGTGACTACCTTTAGCCCACAGTAGTGCCTTCCTGTCCTTGAAGATCACCCAATATCCCTTGTCCTCAAGGGTTGCAATTGATAGAAGATTCTTCTTGAATCCTGGAACATATAATACTTCATCAACATGAAGTCTAGCCCCAGATTCCAATCTGAAGGAGATAGAGCCAACTTCCTCTATCTTGTAACATTTGTCATCCCCAAGCTCAACCTGCTTTGCAAAAGATTTTTTCTTGAAATCTGTAATGTCCCCACTTTGGGACATCATCACAGTGCAGAGGTTTATGATGACCAAAGTAGCCAGATGGGTGTTATAGCGAGTACAGGGATTATTGAGAGGCATTGTGTGGTCCAACTTGCATTTCTCTTCATATCTCATCATTATGAGCCACTCCGCACAGGTTGGCTTTGGTTCCGTTGCATTCCGATGATTTCCACGATTTTGAGTATTTTGAGCTATAAGTCAATTAAATTCACTAAAGAGGTCATTTTGGGCACATTACTTGGAGGAACCTCTCAGTGTAATAGCTCATTGGAATTAGGAGGAGCAACACTACAGGATGGGATGGCTAGAAGTGACTTTCAGTGGCCAGGGAAGCCACAAGGAGAGATAAGGAGCTTTTTAGAGGTAAAAAGGTTAATTAATTAATTAAAGTGATTTAATTAATTAATTAAATATTAATAAAATGAAAGTCACTTTGGAGGGACAAGGTGAGCCAAAAAATATAAAAAGAAGGCAAGGGCCTCTACTCTATCATGCATGTATGATCTTATTTTGATATCTGACTTTTAGCTAGTGAGCCCAACAAAGGGGGTTTTGACTTAACAAACCCTAGAGGATGATTCAGTGGTGAAAGATTCCATCTAGCTTGTCCCAAGCTTGGTCTCGGAGATGCAATACTCTCCCACACCATTCTAGTTCCAGATCTACTCAGTTACAGGAGGATTCTACATCAGTTGCTGGGGTAGAGAGAGAGAGGGCGCACCGGCTAGGGTTTCCAGCAAGAGGGGCACACCATTCATTGAGGGAGGAGTCGTCCTAGCTGAGGAGAGGCGATTTTGGGAATTCCAGGTATTGGGTTTTACTTGCAGGTGTCTTGGCATCATTCTTGGTGGTTTTTCGGAGTCTTTCAATGGGGGATTGATTTGTATTGAGAGTGGGACGATTTCCCAAGAGGAGGGCGCACCATTTCTTGGAGGGTGGCTAGATCCAAGGGTCTAGTAGGTCTTTTGATGATTTGAGCACTTGGGTTTTCATTGCAGCGTCCTAATCTATGATGTTGGAGAGTTTCAGGAGGTTTAGAGGGCTCATTCACCCAGGCCGAATTATCTAGGGTTTCAGGCATCTAGGGGGGCGCACCATTCAGTGGAGGGTTTTAGATCTACAGGGTGTGAGAGGTATCTTGGAGATTCGGGCACCTGGGTTGTTCTGGCCATCACCCGATCTACTGTTTGGCATCTTTCTTGAGGTGATTGGACATCTTTGGCACCAGGGCTGAATTGTTGAGGAGCTTCAACATTCTAGCAGGACGTGGCATCTTCTAGTGGGGGTTTGGCACTTGGCCCATATCTACTTGGCATTGGTCCTCATCTATTATCTAGCTTTTGGAGGCTTATTTTGTATTGTCGGGAGCTTTTTGTAGCAACTCTATTGTCTATTTTCATAGCCATCTGTTGAGCATTCCAGATCAACATCTCCATTGTAGCAGGTTCTTCTATCTGATGAATAAAAACAGACTTGAGATGTTTTGGCTTGTCTATCATATTGCATATGGTTGAGGTATGTTCCCTGGTTGCCTCTTCTTGTTATTTGCTTCAAACATTCATATAAACACATCAGTAAACCCTAAGGCCGAAATCAAGAGGCCATTCAGCAAGTAAGCACACCTAAACAAGTAATTCAGCAAAGTGTTTGACGAAATACCACAACCAAAAAAAGTTTCAAAAGACGGCAAAACTGTGATGATCCTTGCATAATGGCTTGGGATCATTACAGTGGGTATCAGAGCTTAGATTCTTGCCAGCCAATGGGAATTAGCACATGCATGCAGAGCATAGAGGGGTCTTCCATAAGGAGAAATGGATGAGATGCACTTTGATCTAATTTGCTATGAGATACAATATTCCAGCCTTAGCAACGAAGAGATTAGGGCTCACATAACCTTCCCACAGTATGTAGCCTGGAGAAATCCCAGATGGAGCGAAGATGAGATTTTACTCGGGATCATCGGATTAGAGGAAAAGAGAGCCAAAGACCATAGAAGGTGGGAAGAACAAAGAGACCCCACGCCCATTAGGAGCATGCAACCTTGCTGCTATTGCAAGGCTCCTTGGGAACCAGATCATAAGTGCAGGGGTAAGGAACAAAAGCACACTATTGAGGCACACTATGACAGTGATGATGAGGATTTGGAGCAGTTCGATGACGATAGTGACTCTTGCACAGAGGCTAGTGATAGTGACTCTTGCACAGAGGCTGATGATTCTAGCACGCTTGAGGAGGATAGTGACCCTTGTTTAGTGGATAGACAGTCGGGAGGACCGGATGATATTACCAATACTTCAGCAGGCATATCACATGGTGTTGGTGACCTTACGCCCCAACAGAGTGGTGACTAGTGAGGACTCACACGTGTTAGCACCTACAGATGACCAACCTCCTATGGTGGTCGTGACACATTTGTCGTCTTTTCAGACATCCATGATAGCCACGTCACAGGAGGATACCAGTGGCATGTTAGATATGATGGAGGAGCCTTGTGTGAGGGACGCACACCATGGACGTATGGATCCACAGATCCAGGAGGAGACACGGGACGTGCAGGTAGTTGATCCTACACTTACAGATCAACATGAGGAGATTGAGTCACATCTTGTAGAGACTCCATTAGTTGAGCAGATTGTAGAGACTGATAGGGTGATGGAGCACTTACTTCCAGGATCGACCTGCATTGATAAGGATGCACTCTTTAGCAGTCAGGATGACCATAGCATGTGTCTGGATACATCTACATGGGATCTAGGCACAGATGATAGTAGCAGGGTGAGTGCACAGGAGGATACGACTGCTCATACAGGATACAGTGTGATGCGGAGGGAGATAGCACCTATTGATTGGGTGCAGTGGCAGACAGGAGGACCCAACAACACAGTAGACAGTGGGCAGTTTAGCACGTTATCTTATGCAGAGAGTGTTTTTGGGGACTCCAGAGCTGGCACTAGTAGTGAGAGACGTGAGGTGGCACCTCAGCCTGACTATGATCAGCGGTCACACTACTTGACCGGACAGTTGAGAGTCAGTGAGGATATGATCATGGTAGCCACCAGACGCAGTGATGACATGCATGCATTGATGGCAGATTATTATTGGAGAGCATAAGTGGCACGTGGTAGTTCAGATGAGGGATTTGCCATGGATGATTTTCACACTCTCAGGGAGAGAGTGTTGATGATGAGGACTGACTACCAACAGTTGTTGACTGACAGGGACTACCTATTGAGGATTGGTGAGATGTATCATGAGGCCCTGAGGGAGCAGGAGTTGGAGCTGGATAGACTTACTCAGGAGTTGGAGAGCACTCGAGGATTCTTGAGAGGCCCATAAACAACCCTTCAAGAATCAGAGTCTAGGTCAGACGAGCCTCTTGAGGAGATTTGTCAGAGATCCACTTCATCTATCTTAGTAGACACTCAGATATATCATTCAGTCAGGTTGCTAGGAGATGTTGATGATCTAGTAGAGGAGCACCAGATGATGGATGACACTTTTAGTTGTCTTCCGAGAGCGGTTGGCCTCCATGTAGAGGTTGATCCAACAGTACGCCGAGGATCTATGAGACAACATGAGTCGACGAGAGACGACATGGGTATGCTGGAGCATACAGTTATGAGTGATAGCTCACAGAGACATGCCGAGATGTATGGTGGGATTCAGAGGGGTATAGTGCCTTGCAGGAAGGAGACACACCTAGGGGAGCATGCAGATGTCACTCCTTTGCAACAACACCTAGTTATGAGAGATCACCTTCACCATATCAGTAGTTGCATGGGAGATGAGAGATGGAGGTTGGTTGAGCAGCAGTTGGAGGAGTTACTTTTGGTTGTACTGGATGGTTGGGATTCGATGATGACCACAAGAGAGTACTTATCATGGATACTGATGGATGAGCTTCTGGTTGAGTCCTTGGGATTGACCAAAGCATGTGACGCCTTCCAGTCCTACAGTCAGCTGCAGATATGTCTGTTATCCTTTTCCAACACATTTATCATTGACAATAGCATGAGGAAGATAACAGATGAGCACAGAGGGCTTCTGACAGTGATCAGTCTCACACAGGAGCAGTTAGATGAGATTGGAAGTGATAAACTTCCAAGTTTGCCATGGGATCTGGGAGTTCATTGGGTGAGCCGGATGTTTCACTACATGATGACCCAGGTTGCGCCCGAGAGCCACACACTCCACCAGGGGTCGGTCTGGAGTGGGCCTGCAGGGATTTGTCCGATAGAGCGAGGCAACTTATCACTCTTGATCATCATGATCAAACGTGGAGATGGGTGGATAGGTACTTCTTCTACAGAGATGCCTTTACAGATACAGTTTCTGGACATCAGGTCCGATGGTCACAGGTATTTCAGCTTGAGGATCCAGGAGAGGAGGATCCAGTATGTATGCAGGGGATAAACAGTCATGGTCAGGGTAGTGCAGGGCCAACATGGTGATCTTTGACAGAGGTTAGCGTGGGACCCAGGGATTGCAGGGTTGAGCATTTCACTGACTGACAAGGGCGAGTGGACCTTTGCAGGGGAAAGTTGTTCCAACTTTCCATTTAGCTTTAGTGTGGAGGGGAGCACAGTGCTTGAGGGTGTCTCACAGAGGTCTTGCAGTACCTCATTCTGGCATCAACATGTGCAGTTGATGGAGGCCATGTGGATCTTGGTAGAGATTTGGAGGATGGACTCATTTTGAGATGAGGCCATGTGTCATGTGCAGGAGGTTCACAGGGTTGATATCTTTCAGGACTATTCTTCGCAGAGTATTGCAGTTCACTTCCTGATATGGGATCCAGGGGGTGGAGTGTACTATTGTTAGTCTTTCGATGGGTTCTACTTTGTATCCCACAGGTGGACATGGGATCCTGGTATTTTATTTGAGTGGATTTGGTTATTGCTTGAGGACAAGCAATTTTCTAGCAGGGAGGAATGTAATGTCCCCACTTTGGGACATCATCACAGTGCAGAGGTTTATGATGACCAGAGTAGCCAGATGGGTGTTATAGCGAGTACAGGGATTACTGAGAGGCATTGTGTGGTCCAGCGTGCATTTCTCTTCATATCTCATCATTATGAGCCATTCTACACATGTTGGCTTTGGTTTCGTTGCATTCCGATGATTTCCACGATTTTGAGTATTTTGAGTTATAAGTCAATTAAATTCACTGAAGAGGTCATTTTGGGCACATTACTTGGAGGAACCTCTCAGTGTAATAGCTCATTGGAATCGGGAGGAGCAACACTACAGGATGGGAATGCTAGAAGTGACTTTCAGTGGCCAGGGAAGCCACAAGGAGAGATAAAAAGCTTTTCAGAGGTAAAAAGGTTAATTAATTAATTAAAGTGATTTAATTAATTAATTAATTAAATATTAATAAAATGAAAGTCACTTTAGAGGGACAAGGTGAGCCAAAAAGTATAAAAGGAAGGCAAGGGCCTCTACTCTATCATGCATGTATGATCTTATTTTGATATCTGGCTTTTAGCTAGTGAGCCCAACATTGGGGGTTTTGACTTAACAAACCCTAGAGGACGATTCGGTGGTGAAAGATTCCACCTAGCTTGTCCCAAGCTTGGTCTCGGAGATGCAATACTCTCCCACACCATTCTAGTTCCAGATCTACTCAGTTACAGGAGGATTCTACATCAGTTGTTGGGGTAGAGAGAGAGGGTGCACCAACTAGGGTTTCCAACAAGAGGGGCGCACCATTCATTGAGGGAGGAGTCGTCCTAGCTGAGGAGAGGCGATTTTGGGAATTCCAGGTATTGGGTTTTCCTTCCAGGTGTCTTGGAATCATTCATGGTGGTTTTCCGGAGTCTTTCAATGGAGGATTGATTTGTATTGAGAGTGGGACGATTTCCCAAGAGGAGGGCGCACCATTTCTTGGAGGGTGGCTAGATCCAAGGGTCTAGTAGGTCTTTTGATGATTTGAGCACTTGGGTTTTCATTGCAGCGTCCCGATCTATCAATTTGGAGAGTTTCAGGAGGTTTGGAGGGCTCATTCACCCAGGCCGAATTATCTAGGGTTTCAGGCATCTAGGGGGGCGCACCATTCAGTGGAGGGTTTTAGATCTACAGGGTGTGAGAGGTATCTTGGAGATTCGGGCACCTGGGTTGTTCTTGCCATCACCTGATCTACTGTTTGGCATCTTTCTTGAGGTGATTTGACATCTTTGGCACCAGGGCCGAATTGTTGAGGAGCTTCAACATTCTAGCAGGGCGTGGCATCTTCCAGTGGGGGTTTGGCACTTGGCCCAGATCTACTTGGCATTAGTCCTCATCTCTTATCTAGCCTTTGGAGGCTTATTTTGTATTGTCAGGAGCTTTTTGTAGCAGCTCTATTGTCTATTTTCATAGCCATCTATTGAGCATTCCAGATCGGCATCTCCATTGTAGCAGGTTCTTCTATCTTATGAATAAAAGCAGTCTTGAGATGTTTTGGCTTGTCTATCATATTGCATATGGTTGAGGTATGTTCCATGGTTGTCTCTTCTTGTTATTTGCTGCAAACATTCATATAAACACATCAGTAAACCCTAAGGCCGAAATCAAGAGGCCATTCAACAAGTAAACACACCTAAACAAGTAATTCAACAAAGTGTTTGACGAAATACCACAACGAAAAAAGTTTCAAAAGACAACAAAACCGTGATGATCCTTGCATAATGGCTTGGGATCATTACAAAATCTGAGAGGATCTCCTTGTACCCTGCTTTGATGCACCACTGTCTACTAACCAAGTTTTCAACCCTGTGAAAATTGAACTGGATAAGGCAGAAACCAACTAATATTCTTTTCTATTTTCTCTCTCATTAGGAGGACTTTTCTGTTTTCTTTTGGATTCATCATCCTCAACAATTGAGGCATGATGTGTCCCTTTCCTTGGATTTTTCTTCCTAAACCAACAGTCTCTAGGAAAATGACCCAACTTATTGCAACTAAAGCATTTAATCTTAGATGTATCAATACTTTTGCCTTTGAACATACCTTTGGTGTTTGACTTCCTCTGAGAGTATTTCTGGAAAGTGACTTTCTTCTTTCCCTTGAATCTTGATGCTAATGCTAAATGCTCTTCTTTGGTTGTCTCTCTCCTGGTAGCAGTGCGACTCTCCTCCTGGAGGCAATCATGCCATAACCTCTCAAACGTGGGTTGAATCTCTCTCCCACTTACACTGGATAAGAAAGTTTCCCATGAAGAAGGAAGACCATCAAATATGGCCTGTACGAAATCATCATCGTCCACTGTGACCCCCGTGACCAAAAGCCGATCTCTGATCTAGGCTATCCTGGAATAGAAAGATGCTACTGATTCACCTTTCTCCATCTTCAAATACTTAAAGCTTGTGCTTAAGTGTCATTTTCTAACTTGGAGCCTGTTTCTCATACAGATTCACCAAGGTATCCATACAGTCCTTGGCAGTCATTAACGAAGTCATCGCTGACATTATACTGTCTTTGATTGAGTCAAAGATGATTTTCTTAGCCTTTGCTTGACTCTTCCTGAAGGCCGCTCTTCCTGCATTAGTAGTGGATTCCTCCACTACTGTGGTCACATACTGCTCAAGATCATGCTCTTGCAAAATATTTGTTATCCAGAGCTTCCACACATTGAAGTTGGCAGCTCCTTCGAGCCTATCCTCGGCTTTGATTGAAATGGAGGATGCCATGGACCTTACATTGGAAACTTAATCAAGCTTGCTTGGATCTGTGTGTACCTGCTGCTGCACTTCAACAAGCTTATCACACCCTAAGCTCTGATACCATGTTAAATTTAGAGCTTGATTTCTTAAGCGGATTATTTCTTTATTTTCTTCAACACTTTGATTCCAGCTTAATACCTTTCAACAATACAGAATCATAACTAAATAGCAATAACCATGCACATCAACAACACATAKACCCTGGGGAAACCCTGTACATGGTTATTGCTATTCAGTTATGATTCTGTATTGTTGAAAGTTATTAAGTTGGAATCAAAGTGTTGAAAAATAAAAGAAATAATCTGCATAAGGAATCAAGCTCCATAATTTAACACTTTGTCCTCAAAGCAGTGGCATTCTTTGGGAAAGGCTGTTCTTCTCATTATAATTTTTGTTTYATCATTCGGTAAGTAYTTGGCTGTTATTACTTTGCTCCATGGACTGTTAGGTTCCTTAAAGATTCACTTATACATTTTTGTACAGARAGCTTTATTTACCAGATCCAYTTGCCTTCTTCCTGCTCCCCCTGTCCACACTGGCATTGCCACTATTTTCCAGGCTAGGATATGCCATTTCTTTGTCCCTCTTGCTCCTTGCCATAGGAAATTTCTGAAAACGCTTTCCAAAGCTGATAAACAGTTGTTGGGACCATCAGTGTGGTACTTTAATATAGAGGAATCTCCTGGAGCGCTAATTGAATAAGCACTATTCTTTCTGCCAAAGAAAGATATTTATGGGTCCAAGAGTTCGGCTTGCTTATTAACTTATTGATAATCAGGGCCCAATATCTTTCCTTACGATTAGCTTCCAAGACAGTGAAGTCGAGTATTTTGTAGGCAACTGAACTATTTGGAATCTCATGATGTTACTTATTTGCCTTCTTGTCTACATTCAAAAATTGAAATTTTGACTTAACCTTATTTATCTCTTGCAATAAAGCTTCTTCAAAGGTGGAAATGATCTTCAAGATTCTTTTTGCTTATCTTATGCATACCTCCCCTGTCAATAGAGTATCATCTATGAATTACATATGGGTGCTTGGGTGAGTGTTCGAAGTGACATTAATGCTTTTCACCAATTTGATTCTCTAGTTCCTGCAATGGCTCTTCCTAGGCTCTCTACTAAGATAATGAACATGAAAGGCAAAAGAGGACAATCCCATTTTACCCCTTTGGAAGAAGTAAAAGTTTGATGGGCCTCCATTTACAACTGAGAATGAAGTTGTTGAGAAGCACTCAAAGACCTAATCGATGCTTTTCTAATTGATGCCAAATTTGATGAAAACTTCCTTCAGAAAGGTCCATTTGACTTTATCATACGCTTTTGCAAGCTCTGGCTTGAGCAACATGCCTCTATCACTTCTTGTCTCAAGACTCTCAACTGAGTGAATAGATTCCTGGACTAGAATTAATCTGTCCAAGATTTACCTTCTAGCCACAAACCTCCCTTGTTCATCAGAGATCAGAATTTTTAACAGGAGTTTCAATATTGTAGCAATGACTTTAGCAACAATTTTGTACTTGGTATTACATAGAGAGATGTGTTTCAAAGATGTAAAATCCACTGCCTCTTTTTTTTGGTTGGAATTGAGGTCAGGAAAGAAGAATTAGTTGATTTTATGTCCACAACTTCCAACAAGTTTTCCATGACTATGCCCCACATCTGTTGAAAGAAGCCTACTGGGATTCCATTTGGACCGGAGCCTTACTTTTTTCATAGAAGTGACCACTTCATGCAATTCCTCTTCCAAGATTGGGGCCATAAGTCTATCATTCATTTCCTTATATCTCAGTTTTGGAATAATAGCTGACCATAGATCTTGACTTTCTCTAACAGAATTAGCTGGGTTAAATAATCGATTCTTAAAAAACGCTTTACCTTTTTTGTTTATCTGGTCATGCTTTCCCACAACTTGTTAGATTTTCAGCTCATGGTAACAGTTTATTGCACTCAGACTAAAACTCTAACATCTAGAAATGAAAAGCTTTAACTGTTGAGTTTTGGTACCTTGGGAAGTAGTCCCCTAGTGTTATTGAATGCCTAACACTAAAGGGGGAAAAATATTCCTCACTAACTTTACTTTATGTTATAAATTCAAAGTGACTTTATGAGCTAATTAATCATAAAGTGACTTAGGAAACTTAAGTAAAGGGGGAGATCAAATCTCCACCCTTGATCTTGGTTGGCTAAGATCTAATCCTAGCCATTGGTTCCTAGGTTAGCCCTAAGTATGAGGCTAAAGAGAAGGTGAAGGAGGAAAAAGGTATTCATTGTTCACTTGCATGAGAGGTGAAGAGAAGAGGAGAAGTGTGGAGAAGGAGAAGAGAGGGGCGCACTTTGTGAAGGAGGGCGCACCGAGAGGAAGAAGGGCGCACCAAGGAAGAGGGGTGCACTCATAGAGCAGGGTATACTTGAAGGATATGAGAATGGTTTCCAAGGCAACTCCAGCAGTAAATGAAGGGCGCATTCATTGAAGAGGGCGCAGACTTTAAGGTATAGAGCAGCAAAAGGAAAGGGCACAAATCCCAAGGGAAAGGGCACACACTTCAAGAAAAGTTGGCTCGACTTTCAAGGAGGATTTTGCTACTAAACTTGAGATAAGTTTGGCTGTAACTTTCTTGTATTCTCTTCTGTAATAATTTCTTATCAAACTCCACAATAAATTCCTCTTCACTAGTTTTCCCCATGGAGATTTTTCCAGGGTCATGTTGACCAAAAATACATGTGTTAAATTCTTGTGGTTTGCATATTTCATTATCAGCATTTAAGTGTAAAGATCCAGAGGTGTGTTTCAAGTTTTTAATGGCTGTTAGATGAGTAATTTTGGACAGCAATTTTATCCTTAAATTAACCTTGAACAATGGCATTAAAACGAGTTTGAAATCTGTCCTAAAGGCAGCCTTAAACCAAGCAATGTTGTCAGACCTGTTAGTGACTAAGAACAGACCTTTAAACAGTCCTAAATCAGTCACAAAACAGACCTGTGGTGGCAGCCTCAAGGAGCCTGGAATTTCTTCATGGTATCAGAGCTTAAGGGCACAAAAGTGGGCTGATAATTTGTAAACAGTTGGCAGAATTTTCACTCACCTTGACAGCAGGCTTTTTGGTCATTTTATCATCAGTTGGCAGCCATGTCAGTTGGAGGGTTGAGGGTGGAGGATAGGCTAGCTGGGGCTGGCAATTGGTCTCCATGGAAGGCTAGGATAATCTTGATCTTAGAGGAGGGTGAGCTATGGGACATTGTGGAGAGTCCTGTGGTTCCTCCTACAGATGTAGTGCTCTTGGCAGAGTTCAGGAAGAGGAACATCAAGGCCAAGAGGACTATCCTAGATGCAGTGAAAGACCATATTATTCCTCATGTTTCTGGTAAGGACTTTGCATTTTAGATGTGGCAGTCCTTGTGTAGTCTTTACCAGAGCCCTAACCAAAAACAAAAGATGGTGCTCCAAGAGAAATTGAGGGGCACTAAGATGACTAAGACTGATTCAGTTGCCTCATTCCTCACGAGGTTTTCACAGATTCGTGATGAGTTGGCAACTGTGGGGGAGATAGTGGATCCATCAGAGTTGGTGAGGACAACCTTAAATGGCTTCTCCAACCTGTGGGAGAGCTTTGTACGAGGCATTGTAGCCAAAGAGCATATGCCTAGCTGGGAGAGGCTATGGGATGACTTTGTACAAGAGGAGCTCAGGATTGGCTCAGGATCCACTAGTCAACAACGTGGTGGGGATGATGGTGAGGATCTTGCTCTTTTTGCAAAGGGAAAGAAGAAGATCATGAAGGGTCCCAAGGGTGGGGCCAAGCAGCAACAAAAGGGAGTTGAGCAACAGAGGGATATAAACAAAGTTAAATGCTTTGCTTGTAACAAGATGGGGCACTATGCTCGATAGTGTCCCAAGAAGAAGAAGAAGAAGCAAGGTGGTACAACAACATCGACCGAGGAGGATGAGTTCGCCTCTTAGTTTGAGAGGGAGATGTCCTTGCTTGTCAGTCTGTCTACAATTGAGACACCATCCAGTGTATAGTACATAGACGGTGGAGCATCCAGTCATATGTCTGGTGTTAGAGAGCACTTTACTGATCTTACAGAGATTGGGATCAAGTTGGAGATAGTGCTTGGGAATAACACCATAGTCAGGGTGGCTGGGCATGGCACAATTTCCTTTCAGAGGGAGTTGAGGCCACCCATGGTGTTCAGGGATGTCTTGTATGTCCCTGGGCTGAAGAAGAACCTGATATCAGTTTCCACCATTCAAGGGGGATTTGAGGTGTCCTTTCGAGGTTACGAGGTCCTCATTTACCCTAAGGGGTCCAGTATCACATCAGCCAGAGTGATTGGGGCTCGTGATGGGAAACTGTATAGACTTAATTTTCAGCCATTACATGCTTTGGCTAGTAGAAGCAACAACAGTTAGTTGTGTGAGCTTTGACTTAGGAGGATGGCTCACTTGCATCATGGAACTCTGAGGGTGTTGAGGGAGATTGTGACAGGATTACCACAGTTTGACACTGAGCATCAAGAGGTATGTAGGGGGTGTGCTCTTGGGAAGTACACCAAGATTGTCTTTAAGAGTAGTGACACTAGATCAGTCGGGATACTTCATTTGGTACACTCTGATTTGTGCGGGCCTATGTCATCAGTTTCCTTGGGTGGATGTGAGTACCATGTGACATTCATTGATGACCACTCCAGGAGGACCTGGATCTATTTCTTGAAGACCAAGAGTGAGCTCTGTTAGCACTAGGAATCACCCTCAGCCTGTAATGAGGATAAGCCCAGTACCCATCAATTATACAATAAATGTAAATGAGTTTCAAGGGGGTCAAATGGATAGGACTCGAGATAATGACGTTCTAACTCAGAAAATTTGGGTTGGCATGCACAAGCAATTGAGGTCTTGTATCAACTTCAGTCAGTAAGTTGGAGTAGAGGTGAATAGGAGGAAGACTTTGGTGAGAAAGTGTAGAGGTCTGCTATGGACATCAGGTCTTCTAGCAGCCTAAGGAGGAAAAAACTCAAACACAAGATCATCTTGAATTCAAATTTTCAAGGAAACTGAAAGACATTATAACAACACTATAATCAAACATTGATCATAATACAGTTACAACAATCCATGTGAATCAATCAATCATGAATTCTCTCAGTATCAGAGGCAAATAAGATGAAAGAAGAAAGTTGACTTAGATTAATCAAGAAGTCTCAAATCAAGTTACATAACCAGAGAACCAGAGTTCTTCATCAAAATATTACAATAAGGGAGCCTAGCTCAACCATCAACCCATACAAAATATCAAAACTGCCTATATATAAGCAGAACTGCTGCAACCATCAAGAGTGTGATTGCATTGCTGCATTCAAAGTTTTTAGTCGGCGTTTGCTCTGTCAGACTGTGCAGACAATCTTCTGTTGTCAGACGCGAGCTCTTCCATCTGAACCTTCTCTGTCAGACTGCACATGCAGCTCTTTGTCCGACGCGAGCTCAAATCTGCCAATCCTTTTTGGCTTTCCATTTATGTGTTGAGACGAGGTCTCAACCACCGCTTTCATTCTCAGCAACTGCCTTCATAGGGATCAGGACGAGGCCTGACACCCATAACTGTTCTTAGACGGTGCCAACGACTTCTGCGAGTCAATTTTGATGCCTTGAGGTTATGCAGATCTTCTTCTGTGACCAATACAGGCGTAGCAGGTGGCAGGCCAATAGCGTATGCGCAGGGGTGATGTGGAGCGAAATGCTTGGCGCAAACTTGCATGGCACGACGAGTGAGCGATGGTCACATGGAAGGAAGCGGAGGATGCTGGAGCTTTTCAGAGCCCAAACATTTCATTTTTCCTGTGAAAATCATGGGTAGAATGCCACATGATTTATACCATAATGCTCATGAGGGTAAACCTCAATTATGCTTGATTCCTATGAAATAGGTTACAAATTCTGGTGTTAACATTTGGCTCCACAGGGGATGGCATGCTCCCTACGAGCTGCCAAGAACAAGTAGTTCCAGTGCCTTAGCTGTTGGGCTATGAAGTCATGCTCTGAAACATCATACTGAAGAAAACAGGTCGACAAGTACACTATTCTAAAAATGAAAGCAAACACACCTGCTCCCGAGGGAGCTTATTTATGTACAAAACCTAAGTTAACTAACTTTTACAAAATTCTAGGTGAAAGTAAACTTCCACCATAGCCATTCAAATTGTTTGACAACTGAATCCTTCGCTTCACTGCAAATGATCCATAAAAGACAAGGAAAGCGTGACAACTGACTAATTTCATTCTTATGATCACCCATATTACCTTCAAATGCTGATAAAAAGATCAAGCCTGCATGCTCCAAAGCATTTGAAAAGTGTAACTTTATGTACTCATTGACAGGGTCATGAAAATGAAGGCAACTCATGATTAACTTATGAAAGGTTACCTTCACTGTTTCAAAGCTGTTGATCGCTGGCTTGATGTCCTCTACAGGCATACTTGATTGAATGACAGCCACAGGCATCTGTGGGTCAAAAAGCTGCTTGCTGTGAACTGTAGGTACAAGTGGAAGAAGGCTAGACGTAGGAGGCTGCCGATCCATTGATGACTGCTGATTTACTTCTGGCTGTGTATAAACGATCTCTTCATGTGTCTCAACTAAGGGCTGCTCTTGGTCAAACTCTCGGGTTGTGTCTTCTGTGACAAGGCCAACTTCTGCATCATCCTTACTGTCTTCATAGTGATCAAATATAAGATAAGCTTGCTGCTCATCATCACTAGAATATCCATAAAAAATGGGCTGCCTTTCATGTCTATGAGCAACCTTTAAAACAGTAATTTCATCAAGAATATAACTGTTAAAAATATCCATTTCAGGAACACTAGTAACTGCTGCTTCTAGCTATTCATACACATGATTTTCATCAAGACAGGGCTACTCATGGATACCTGCGTCGAAGACAAAATTATCCACAGTCTTTTCTTCACAGGGACAACAGGTAAAAGCTGCCTTACGTTCAGAGTTGAGATGATACTAACTTTGAATCCTGCCACAAGCTCGGAGGTTCTCCTCTACTTCTTTAGCATCCATGAATAACTGTGATAAATATGTAGATTTCCTTTCTCTCAGGAGAAGGACAAGCTCTGAATGCTGAGCCATGACATAGTATACAATGGCAGCAGTCTCTGTGGGTCTGATCTCTACAGACATACTATGATAAACACTGTAAAACCTCCTGTTGAAGACAACCAAGGCTTCCTCTTCCCCTCTTCTCAAGGCATTAAAATCATCCTAGTACCGATGAAGGGACTTGTTCTCACCCCACCACTTTAAAAAAACGTTTTATAGCTCAACCCAAGAACCAATGGAGTCAGCTCCCAAACCCTTAAACCATACAACAACATCTCCTAACAAGGATTTGGAAAACAACCTCATGGTAACATCCTCATGAACTATCTCAAACTGATCAATAAAATTCTTGAAAGCCTCCACATGCCTCTCAGTTGTAACATGGTCCTCTCCAGAAAAATGAGGAAAGTACTTAAAGAAATCAAGAGGATAAGGATGAAGATGATATGGAAGCTTTAAAGGTTTAAACAACTTGTCTCTGATTCTAGTTTGAAAACTAGTGGGCTGAATATGAGGCTTAACACATTGATGGCAAGGCTCAACAATAACAACAGGATGTGATGAGATTTGAGGAGGCCGTGGATCAGTTTCAACCTCCCTAGGGCTACAAGGGTGTTTGAGTTTAGGAGGGGTTTCAATATGAAGCTCATCTTTATGAGTAGGTTGAGCTAAGGATATAATATCAACATCTACAACACAGGCAGAAAGCAGGTCTGCTTCTTCCAAGGATAGATATATAAAGGAAGGTTGGTGATCAGCTGAATAAACAAAGCAAAATATGATCCTCTTTATATGTGAAGGAAAAAACAAAAATGAGCTGATAAAGAACAACAAAAGTTCATGAAGAAAGCTCATAAGATGATACCTAGTCATTCCCTTAATCTTTCTGTCAATAGGATCCTCCCCAGTGGAGTCTCTGATGCGGAGTCGCCAGGTAGATGATTATAGTCAATTTCTGTATCCCTCTCTTGTCTACCATCAAGAGTTGGATCTATGTCGTTCTTCCCAGGGAGCTCTTCATTCTGCTCAAATCCGTCCTCGACAATGGCGCCATTTATGTTAGCACTAGGAATCACCCTCAGACTGTAATGAGGATAAGCCCAATACCCATCAGTTATACAATAAATGTAAATGAGTTTTAAGGGGGTCAAATGGATAAGACTCGAGATAATGACGTTCTAACTCGGAAAATCTGGGCTGGCATGCACAAGCAATTGAGGTCTTGTATCAACTTCAATCAGTAAGTTGGAGTAAAGGTGAATAGGAGGAAGACTTTGGTGAGAAAGTGTAGAGGTCTGCTATGGACATCAGGTCTTCCAACAACCTAAGGAGGAAAAAACTCAAACACAAGATCCTTTTGAGTTCAAATTTTCAAGGAAACTGAAAGACATTATAACAACACTATAATCAAACATTCATCATAATACAGTTACAACAATCCATGTGAATCAATCAATCATGAACTCTCTTAGTATCAGAGGCAAATAAGATGGAAGAAGAAAGCTGACTTAGATTAATCAAGAAGTCTCAAATCAAGTTACATAATCAGAGAACCATAGTTCTTCATCAAAATATTACAATAAGGGAGCCTAGCTCAACCATTGACCCTTACAAAATATCAAAATTGCCTATATATAAGCAGAACTGCTGCAACCATCAGGAGTGTGATCGGATTGCTACATTCAAAGTTTTCAGTCGACGTATACTCTGTCAGACTGTGCAGACAATCTTCTGTTGTCAGACGCGAGCTCTTCCGTCTGGACCTTCTCTGTCAGACTGTGCATGCAACTCTCTGTCAGACGCGAGCTCAAATCTGCCAATCCTTTCTGGCTTTCCATTTATGTGCTAAGACGAGGTCTCAACCACCTCTTTCATTCTCAGTAACTGCCTTCATCGGGATGAGGATGAGGCCTGACACCCATAACTGTTCTTAGACGGTGCCAACGACTTCTGCGAGTCAATTTTGACGTCTCGAGGTTATGCGGATCTTCTTCTGTGACCAATACAGGCGCATCATGTGGCGGGACGATACATATGCGCAGGGGTGATGTGGAGCGAAATGCTTGGCGCAAACTTGCATGGCACGATGAGTGAGCGACGGTCACGTGGAAGGAAGCGGAGGATGCTGGAGCTTTTCAGACCCCAAACATTTCATTTTTCCTGTGAAAATCATGGGCATAATGCCACATGATTTATACCATAATGCCCATGAGGGTAAACCTCAATTATGCTTGATTCCTATGAAATAGGTTGCAAATTCTGGTGTTAACAAGGTCTTCAAGAGGTTCCAAGAGTTTAAGGCTCTTGTGGAGAACCAGACAAGGAGAAAGATCAAGGTCTTGAGGTCGGACAATGGGGGTGTGTATACCTCCATAGAGTTTAGAGACTTCTGCACCCAGGAGGGTATTAGGAGATAGTTGATTGTTCCTTACAACCCCCAACAAAATGGGGTTGCTGAGAGGTAGAACAAGGCTATTGTTGGTGCAATGAGATCTATGTTGCATGATCAGGGGTTGCCATTTTTCTTATGGGCTGAGGCTTGCAGTACTACAGTGTATCTGTAGAACAAGAGTCCACATAGAGCTCTGGGGAGCAAGACTCTTGAGGAGGCCTTCACTGGGAAGAGGCCAGATGTTGGACACCTTAACATATTTGGGTGTCTGACTTTCTCTCATGTCCCTTCTGAGAAGAGGACAAAGTTGGATCCCACAATAGAAAAGGGGATCCTAGTTGGATACAACGGGGTCTCAAAGGCCTATCGGATCTACATACCAGCACTGAGGAGAGTTGTTGTGAGGAGAGATGTTAGATTCAAGGAGAATAGAGCCTTTCAGAGATCTTGTGAGTTGAGAGATAGAGTTGAGGAGGTCCCACAGAGGCAGGATGATACATCTTAGGGGACACAACCTCGGGTGTCTTTTACACTGAGTTCAGGGGTGATTGGCATCCAATATAGCTATAGGATCATAAGTGTTTGGTACACAGACCACATGTGCACATGCTTTAGGATCTTAGACATCTATGGTGAGATCTATCGATGAGATTGAGGGGCATGAGGGTACTGCTCCATAAAAGGTTACTTCAGGGAAGAGGAAACCGAGATGGTTTCAGGAGACCTTGAAGGAAGCCAATGAGCTAGTTGGTGAGCCTCGAAGGTTGATGAGAGAGAGCAGAGCACGAGAGAGGTTTGGTTCTTACTTGGCCATTGTGACTAGCATCACAGATTCTGAGCCCACTACTCTTGAGCAGGCAACAAACCAACATGTCTGGAGAGATGCCATACAAGAGGAGTATGATTCCATTATGCAGAATGATGTGTGGGAGGTGGTATCTAGGCATGAGGGGAAGTCAGTGGTGACTTCCAGGTGGCTGTACAAGATTAAGTATGCTGCAGATGGCAGCATTGAGAAACACAAGGCTTGATTTGTGGCGAGAGGATTCTCTCAGGTTGAGGGGATTGACTATGATGAGACATTTGCACCAGTTGTGAGATATACTTCCTTTAGGAGTATTATGGCCATTGCACAAGAGATGGGTTGGAAGATCCATTAGATAGATGTGAAGACAACATTTATGAATGGTCTTATAGAGGAGGAGGTACACATTGAGCAGCCACATGGGTTCGAGGTGTTTGGGAGAGAGTCCCACGTGTGCCTCTTGAAAAAGACACTGTATGGTCTGAAGCAAGCTCCACGAGCTTGGTATTCCAGGATCGATTCTTACTTGTTGCAGATGGGCTTTGAGAAGAGTGAGGCAGATCCGAATCTCTATTACATTGTTTGTGGAGAGGATACTCTCTTTCTTATCCTATATGTTGATGACTTGTTTATCACTGGAGGGGAGGAGCTCATCGCTGATTGCAAGGGGGGTCTTGCTTCAGAGTTTGAGATGAAGGACATAGGATTGATGCATTATTTCTTGGGCATAGAGGTTTGGCAGGAGGATGGGCACGTCTTTTTGGGACAGGGGAAGTATGCAGTGGGTATTCTGAGCAGATTTCAGATGGAGGATTGCAGACCCATGTCGACACCTATGGTCACCAACTGGAGGAAGCTTAGTGCTTTTGAGTTCGAGTTGGTGGATGCCACGAGATATCGTCAGTTGGTTGGGTTCATTGATGTATTTGGTCAACACTAGACCAGATATTTGTTTTGTTGTGAACACTCTTAGTCAGTATATGGTGGAGCCTAAGAGAGTGCACTTGATAGCAACGAAACATGTTTTGAGGTACATAGCAGGGTCAGTGGAATATGGTTTGGACTACGTCAGAGGTGATGGAGTCATGTTGATTGGCTATACAGACTCAGATTGGGCAGGATGTGCAGTTGACAAGAAGAGCACTTCAGGGTGCTGTTTTGGGTTGGGATCAATAGTTATTTTCTGGTTCAACCGGAAACAGAGGTCAGTGGCACTGAGTTCTGCTGAGGCAAAGTATATGGCACTAGTCAGGCCAGTTGCGAGGCTATCTGACTTCGCAAATTATTGGTTGGCCTATTTGATCATGAGTTGAGGCCTACTGTGATTCACTGTGATAATCAGAGTTGTATCAAACTCTCTAAGAATCCAGTCTTTCACGACATGTCAAAGCACATAGCGATCAGATATCATTTCATCTGTGATTGGGTTCAAAGAGGAGCAGTTCAACTTGAGTACATATCTACTGATGAGCAAATTGCAGACATTCTCACGAAGTCTTTGCCAAGGGGCAAGCATGTCTACTTCAGAGACAAGATGGGAGTGGTGAAGAACACTTTCCTCGGTAAGAGGGAGTGTTGAGTTTTGGTATCTTGGGAAGTGGTCCCCTAGTGTTATTGAGTGCCTAACACTAAAGGGGGAAAAGTACCCCTCACTCACTTTACTTTATGTTATAAAGTCAAAGTGACTTTATTTCATAAAGCGACTTAGGAAACTTAAGTAAAGGGGGAGATCAAATCTCCACTCTTGATCTTGGTTGGCTAAGATCTAATCCTAGCCATTGGTTCCTAGGTTAGCCTAAGGATGAGGCTAAAGAGAAGGTGAAGGAGGAAAAAGGTATTCATTGTTCACTTGCATGAGAGGTGAAGAGAAGAATAGGAGAAGTGTGGAGAAGGAGAAGAGAAGGGCGCACCAAGAGGAAGAAGGGCACACCAAGGAAGAGGGGCACACTTGTAGAGCAGGATGCACTTGAAGGATAAGAGCACGGTTTCCAAGGCAGCTCCAACAGTAAATGAAGGGTGCATTCATTGAAGAAGGCATAGACTTAAAGGTAGAGAGCAACAAAAGGAAAGGATGCAAATCCCAAGGGAAAGGGCACACACTTCAAGGAAAGTTGGCTCAACTTTCAAGGAGGATTTTGCTACTAAACTTGAGATAAGTTTGGCTGTAGCTTTATTGTATTCTCTGCTGTAATAATTCCTTATCAAACTCCATAATAAATTCCTCTTCACTGGTTTTCCCCATGGGGGTTTTTCCAGGGTCATGTTGACCAAAAATACATGTGTTAAATTCTTGTGGTTTGCATATTTCATTATCAACATTTAAGTGTAAAGATCTAGAGGTGTGTTTCAAGTTTTTAATCGCTATTAGATGAGTAATTTTGGACAACAAATTTATCCTTAAATTAACCTTGTGTTGAACTTTCCTATATCTCAGTCACTGAAATTACTGCCAATAATTTAAACTTAACCAGAAATTTAAATGCTGATATAAAATCTGAAATTATGCAGTTAACCTACAACTGGGATATAAATCAGAATTTAGACAGCAGAAGCACATGCAGAACTAAGCACATAAATTACACAAGATACCAGATGTTACCCTGGAAACCCCAGTGTGGGGAAAACTAGCAAAGAGGGGCTTTATTGGCTTCTGAGGAAAGATAAATTACAGCAAAAAAACTCAGAATTTCTTACAGTAGAAATCAACTGACAGTTCAGCAAAAGAACCCAGCCAAGATGATGCTGTACGGCCCAATAGTGTATGACTTGTACGACCCAACAGTGTACAACTTGTACGACCCAATACAGTACGACCTGTACGACCCTTCTTCTCATCCCTCCTTGCTCAGAAAATTCAGCCTCTATGGCCTCTTATTTTCTACCTTCTTTTGCTGATGTAGCCTGGCCAGATTTGGCCCTCTTCCTTGCTGCTGTACGCCTTCTTTTCTGGCTGATGATGCTTGTTGTACGACCTTGCTCTTCCTTGCAGATTTGGCCCAGCCAAAGTGCCCTTCTTCAGCCCTGCTCTTGCCCTCTTCCTCTGCCAACAATGCCTCAGCCTAGCGTTCTCTTCCTCTCTCACTTGATCAACTCACAAATGAGAATGGTGTTTTGTCCTCTCACCCTCAGCCTCTTTTATCTCCCTAGCAACCTCCCATTCACCTTGAGATGTGTGCCCAGCCTTGGGCCTCAATGGCTGAGATTGGAGCGCCCCTCTTGGGTTGGACCCCACTCTCCACTAAGTGGTGCGCCTCTCTTTGGACAAGGGGCCCACAAACGACTCAGCCACCTTCATGAGGTGTGCCCTCTCTCTTTGGGCCCCACATTCCACTCGAGGGTGAAATATTTGTTGCAAGCCTAAGTTAGACTTAGGCAGAGATACTGAGATTGATCTGGGTCAATTTAGGTGTCCATCAGCATGCCTAGGACACATAGGCCTATGCTGAGACACCTCATGAGTTAAAAACTAACACTCCCTCTTAGTGAGGAAGGTGTCTCCACTAGGATCAATCTCTGATCCAATCAAATCTGTGTTTGCTGCTGTAGCTGCTCCCTCTGAACCGGAAGATCACCTGTTACTGCTGCACTTTGATTTGATGTGCTGCTCTGCTCATCCATCGGTGTCATGTCATACCAGCTGACAGACCCTGACACTGAGCTCTGGTCCAAGATCCCCCTGAACCCACCTACATGCTGTTCCAACACCCTGTACATTGTACCTTGCCTAATGCCAAGCTTCACTGCTGCATCCAAGGCCACTCCCTTTGCACATAGGAGTACTTGTGTGAATCCACTAAAACCCAACAAGATGAACCAAAAATCGTCAACAATATATCACTCAGAAATTTATTTAGCACATTTAAAAATTTCCGAAATTGTTATTTATCAGTTACAACTAGGTTTCTTCACAAAACTAAAATCGCACAATAGAAATAAATTGAGGAACAATGAAGAAGATAACGACAATCATATCACATGAGAGACAACAAATTTTTTTTGGTAAAATAACCCCTGGAAAAACCCAATTTGGGAAAACTAGTTCTTTAGTTTGTGGATTTTTATTATGCAACAAAACAGAGATCTCTTACAAAGCAAATCGATCGGTGTTGATAGTTGAGAGAAACCCCAGTGATTTCCTCCTCAAACACTTGTACGACCCTCTCCCAATTCAAAGAACCAGAATGACTCAAGAAGAACCCAGCCGTGAGCCTCTGCGCAATGCGTACGATCCTCTACGTCACCTTGTATGACTCCCTCTCAAATCTGAATTTCTGCCTCTGCGAATGGCTGAGAATGCAAGTCGATCCACCTGTAAAATGCCTCCTCTGTCTTCTCTACAAATCTTCTCCAACAAACCCTCAAGCGAATCTCCTCCTCTAGCTAAAACTCGCCCTCTCTCAATGAATGAATGCGCCCAACCACCAAGTCGATTTCCTTTTTCTCCATGAGCAAGCAAAAACTCTATCTCCAAAGAGATCAAAGGCTAGGATTAACCCTCCACACCCCAAGAAGATCAATGGTCAAGATTAAAAGACCATCACTTAAATCATTTTTCACTTAAACCTTAGAAAAGGTTCTCATAAAGTCAACAAAAGAATATAACACATCAAATGTACTTTTTCCTAAGTAAAACTTTAGGAAGGAGATTTAACCATCAACTTGGCTAGTTTCATTATCCCCCACCATGCTAGGATGCCACCACATGGAGGAAGACCTTCCTTGCTATACTTCTCAATACTCCCTCTTAGCGAGGAAGGGATTCTGAACCAACCCCATCTTGTCTCTGAACTTCTTGAACTTTTGTCTGCAAAGTGCCTTGGTAAATCTATCTGCCATATGATCATCTGTCTATATGTATTGGAGCCCCACAACTCCCTTCTGCACATAGTTTCGTATGAAATGATAACGAATGTCTATATGCTTGCTACATTCATGAAACACGAGATTCTCAAAGAGCTTGATGCTACTCTGATTATCACAATGTATCACAGTAACCTCTAACTCCTTTTCGAACAGTGCCAAAAACAACTTGCTCAACCACAATGCATCACATGCTGCTAAACTCGCTGCCTTGTACTTTGCCTCAACAGAGCTCAATGCCACTGATCTCTGCTTCTTGCTGAACCGGGATATAATATCTGATCCTATGCTGAAGCAACATCTTGAAGTGCTCTTCCTGTCCTCTACACATCCTGCCCAATCAACATCTGTAAAACCTGCCAATCTCACTTCACCACTCCACTCATACAACAACTCGTACTCCACTATACCTCTCAAGTAGCGAAGCACATGCTTCGCAGCTATCTATATTCCAATGCACTCTCCGAGGGTCCACAATGAATTGACTGAAAGAGTTGACTGCACAGTGCAAAGATAATATCTGGTCTAGTGTTGACCATATACATGAGCAATCCAATAAGCTGACGATAGATGGTGGGGTCTACTGTCTCAGAACTAGATGCATCTATCTTCCTCGAGTTCGTCACTAGTGGTGTGGACATGGGCCTATAATCTGTCATCCTGAACCTGCGCAAGATCTCTACTGTATACTTCCCCTATCCTAAGAAGAAGCACCATCTATTTGCCAAACCTCCAGAGCAAGGAAGTAATGCATCAAACTAAGGTCTTTCATCTTGATCTTTGCTGCAAGGTTAGCCTTGCAGTCTGCAATCAGTTGCTCATCTTCAGTAAGAAAAATATCATCGACATAAAGTACCAGTATGAGAGGCACCTCACCTGCTAGAAAATAGAGGTTCGGATCAGCCTCACTATGCTAGAATCCCATCTCTCTCAAATAATTGTCGATCCTCGAGTACCACGCCCGAGGTGCCTGTTTGAGTCCATACAAGGATCGTCTCAACTTGCAAACATGCGTGTCCTTATCTCCAACCTCAAAACCCTGAGGCTGCTCAATATAGACTTCTTCCTCAGTAACTCCTTTGAGGAAGGTGGTCTTCACGTCCATCTCATGAACGCGTCAGCCCATTTCTGCTGCAAGTGAAATAATTGCTTGGATGGAGGAATATCTAGCCACAGGGGCAAAACTCTCCTGGTAATAGACTCTCTCTTTCTGTGCAAAACCCTTGGCTACGAAGCACGCTTGTACTTTTCCACGCTTCCATTTGCCACATGCTTGACTTTATAGATCCATCTCGATCCAACCACCCGTTTTCCCTCTAGCCTGGGCACCACCTCCCATACATCGTTCTTCATGATAGAGGCATACTCCTCCATCATGGCCTCCTACCACACTCCATGTTATGCAGCCTGCTCATACGTGGAAGGCTCAACATCTATAAGCTCTATCATGAGTGCCATTTACCCAAATCTTTGTGGTGGTCTGCCTCTCTGAAAGATCTCTCTGGAGGTGCTATCTGTCTAGAATAATTGACTGCGGACCTGTACCACTTAGGCTATGGCCTAGTGTCAATCTTTTGTGGAACAGCCTCATGTTGCTTGTCCTCCTCATCAGTCTCCTGACTGTTGTGTCCACTAGTCTCCCTGCCAACACCTGTACCTGTACTTGTACCCTGTGTCTGTGCTTGAGACTCTATACTCTGTACTTGTGCCTCCTCACTTTTCTGCCCTGAGTCCCATCCTTGCTGGTCTTCTATCTGTGTTGGCATATCTCTAGATCTCCTCAAGGCCCTCTCCTCCTCAAATTGCACATCTCTGCACACCACTATCCTATTGCGCTCTGGCACAAAGATGCGGTGGGACTTCTATTAGAAGTCTCTCTATAGCCAACCAATATCCCCTTATTTGCTGTGGGGTCCAACTTTGTCCTCTTCTCCGAAGGGACATGCTAGTAACAAATACTCCCTAAGATGCGAAGATGACTCACATCTGGCATGGTACTAGTGTATACTTTCTCGGGTGTCAATTTCCCCAAAATGGTGTGGGGACTCTTGTTTTGAATGTAAACAACTGTGTGACAAGCCTCGACCCATAAGATCCCTGATCATGTATCATCGCACGAGCTGCACCCACTATGGTCCTGTTCTTGTGCTCTGCCACTCCATTTTGCTGCGGGTTATAAGGAACCGCGAGCTCTTTCTTAATACCCTCTGCAACACAATACTTCACAAACTCATTAGAGGTGTACTCACCCCCATTATCCAATCTAAGTACCCGGATCCTCCTACCAGACTGGTTCTCCACAAGAGCTCTGAATTCTCTGAACTTGTCAAAGACCTCATCCTTGGTCTATAGAAATATATCTAGGTCTTCTTGGAGTAGTCATCAATAAATATCATGTAGTAGCTGAAGCCACTAACTGACTGCACACTCATAGGACTGTAAAGATCCAAATGGACTAGAGCCAAGATCCACTTGGACCTATGCTAACTAGATGGAAATGCTTTGCAGACATATTTGCCCAAAGCACAACCATTACAGGGATCATGCTTCTGAGCTGCAACCTTAGGCACTCCTGTAATTGCCTGTCTCAAATGACTTAGCGCACCAAAATGCAAATGTGCCATCCGTCTGTGCCATAACTCACTCAAATCTATACTGCTGCTGACTAATGCTTTTGCTGGCTCAAAATGTGATCTCTATATCTTCTCACTACGAACCCCGATTACTTTATCCATCTTGGTTGTAGACCCCTTTGGTCTATTGTACACCTTCCTTCCACGAAAGGTCACCTCAAACCCTTTATCCCCCAGGTTTGAAACTGAAATGAGGTTCTTGGTAAGACGAGGAACACACAATACGTTAGCAAAATGGAGTGGTTTATCCAACTCCCTCTAAAATGACACAGCGCCTATACCTTGTGCCTTATAGCGCGCATCATCTTCTAGCTCAATATGAAGATTCACGCCTCCCTCCTACAAGCTACTGAAGAACTCCTTGCACCCAACCATATGACAAGAAGCGCCACTATCCACATACCAAACACTTGTGACAACTGAGCTCGACATACATGCAATAAGGCATAAATCCTCCTCAAAGCTTTTGCAAAAATCTTCTACTCCTGTAGAGGCTACCATCTGTGGCTTACTCTTTTTCTTTTCCAGACACTGTGAGGCAAAGTGTCCAAACTTGTGATATTGGAAACACTTGACTTTGGAGAAGTCAATGTTTTTCTTCTTTCCTCCTGCTCAACTCTTGGAGCCCTTCTTCTTAGGCTTTCCCTTGCCTTTGCTTGCAAGAGCCAAAGCCTCCTCATCCATAATCTGAGGTGATGTAGATGTACCACTCGCTTGACCAAGTCAAATCTCCTCCTGCACAAAATCATCCCATAAGCGCTGCCAGTCAGGGAGCTTCTCCCGAGCTACAATTCCACACACAAATGTGTCCCATGACTTTGAAAATTCATTCAGGGCTATACGTACTAGCTTAGAATCCCCTGTCTTTGAGCCAACTGCTGCTAGCTCATCCTTGATCTGTGTAACACGAGTAAGGTAAGCAACCACACCTTCACCCTTTGCCATCTTGGTACCTCACATCCTTTCCCAAAGCACCATAATCCTGTTTTCATTCTTACTCTGATAGAGGCTACTCAAGGCAGTCCAAATGTCTTTAGCAGACGTTTTCCTTGAAAGGTGTGGGATTATGTGATCCTTTACCCCATCAAGGATTATGCTCATAGCCTTTGCTTCACCCTTCTTCCAGGCTCCCAACAAAGCTGCATCCGTAGGAGCTGCTGCTTTATCATCAACATGTTCAAGTACATCATTGACACCCAAGATTCTGGTAACCATCTCTTTCCAGGTGGGAAAGTTCTGAGTGCCTTGAAGTCTATCCTCCACTCTTAATGTCATGGCCATTGCTGAAAGTGTGTATGTCCAAACCCTAACGCTGTCTTACAAACTGATTCTGCACAAGATTTGAAAACGATCTCCTTAACCCAATACGCTGACGCTGTTACTTCAACAAGATGACTCTGATACCATGTGAATCCACTAAAACCTAGCAAGATGAATCAAAATTCTTCAACAATATATCACTCAGAAATTTATTTAGCACATTTAAAAATTTCTGAAATTGTTATTTATCAATTACATATAGGTTTCTTCACAACACTAAAATTGCACAGCAGAAATAAACTGAGGAACAATGAAGAAGATAACAACAATCATATCACATGAGTGACACCAATTTTTTTTGGGTAAAATAACCCCTGGAAAAAACCAATGTGGGAAATCCAATTCTTCAGTTTGTGGATTTTTATTATGCAGCAGAAAATGTAGAGATTTCTTACAAAGAAAATCGATCTTTGCTGATAGCTGAGAGAAACCCCAACGATTTCCTCCTCAAACACTTGTACAACTCTCTCCCAATCCAAAGAACCAGAACGACTCAAGAATAACGTAGTCATGAGCCTCTGCGCAGTGTGTATGGCCCTCTATGTCACCCTTTACGGCTCCCAGATCTGAAGTTTGGCCTCTGCAAATGGCTGAGAATGCAAGTCGACCCACCTGTAAAATCTCTCCTCCATCTTCTTTGCAACTCTTCTCCAACAAACCCTCGAGTGAATCTCCTCTAGCTGAAACTCCCCCTCTGTCAATAAATGAATGCATCCAACCATCAAGTCGATTTCCTTTTTCTCCATGAGCAAGCAAAAACCCTATCTCCAAAGAGATCAAGGGCTTGGATTAACCCTCCACACTCCAAGAAGATCAATGGTCAAGATTAAAAGACCATCACTTAAACCTTAGAAAAGGTGCTCATAAAGTCAACAAAAGAATATAACACATCAAATGTACTTTTTCCTAAGTAAAACTTTAGGAAGGAGATTTAGCCATCAACTTGGCTAATTTCATTGTACCCCACCATGCTAGGACGCCACCACATGGAGGAAGATCGTCCTTGCTACACTTCTCAACAACCTGTCCATCCACGAACAACACTGTATACCCCATATCTTCCAGAGTTGATACATAGAGCAAGTTAACCCTCAACTCTGGTACATACATCACCTCATCCACCTCTAGAGACACTCTTGACTCTATCTGGAATTTGACGCATCCAACCCCCTTTACTGCATGCCTGGTGCGTGCCCCACTCTTCACATGGCAGTCTGAGTCCGTCTCTGAAACACTAAGGAACACCGACCTCATTCTTGTCATATGGTGAGATGACCCACTGTCCACGAACCATGCCCCACTGTCCTCAAACTCAACCAATCTGCTGCTACTAGAAAGAGTGGTGACCGGAGAAAATCCGTCATCGAATTTCTCTGCAAACGCATCCATTTCAGTAGATGTTGTAGCTGCTACCTTCGAGTCCTTCTTCTCGTTGGGACACTTGCTAGCATAGTGGCCAGTCTTGTGACATGCAAAGCATCTCACTTTTTTCGTGTCCCCGGAGCCTCCCGCTCCATTGTTCTTCTTCGTATGAAGAGCCACATTCTCCTCCTCTTCACTCTTAGGTTGGCTAGCCTGAGTGCCATCAACTCCTAGCTCCTCCTGGGTGAAGTCATCCCATAACCTCTCCCAATCCGGGAGGTTCTCCCGAGCCACCACTCCTCGGACAAAGACTTCCCACTGCTTGGTGAAGCCATTCACGACTGTCCTCACTAACTCAGTCTCATCTACCTTCTCTCCAATAATTGTCTGTTCATATCTAATCATAGTGAACTTTGTGGGGTAAGTGACCGTCGACTCTCCCTTGGCCATCTTCGTGCTTCTTAGTGTCTCTCTGAGCAACATCTTCTTGCTCTGGTTGTCATACTAGTACAACTTCACTCGGGCCTCCCACATGTCCTTCGTTGTCTTCTTGCCAGACAAATGAGGAATAATGTGGTCATTGACACTGTTATAGCGCAAGTTGCAGGTTAGGCAAAGCTCGACCCAACCACAAAGCAAGTGCTACAACTTGGGAATCCTACACCCAATGTCACCTCGATGTAGGTCCTGCACTTCCAGGGTAACTAGGTCACTCTAGGGAGGTGATCCCGGTGACCCTAGGGGGATTGAGATGGAGATGGAGTGAAATGGAAGTGAAGCCCCTAGAGGTCAAGTCTAAGTGGAGTGAAATGTGTGGAATGAAGTCTTGGGAAGGTCCAAGGGTTGCCAAGTGTGTTGAGTAACCCGCAAATGGTGAAATACCTGCCCGAGACACAAGAAAAGACACTTTGCAATGATGTATGTTAGTTGGATCAACAAGTTAAGCTTGCTGTCCCCAATTTGCAGCAGTAGATGACAATTTATATCAACAAATAAAGTATCTAAATCAACATACAAAAATCTAAACTAGTTAAGTAAATCGGCATTAAGATTAGCAATGAATATAGGCTGAGAAATGACACTTAAGAAACAATAAAAGATGGCTGTTGTAAACATGTATTTTCTGCAGAAAATTGCAGCCTTATGGCTGTAGCATTCAATGCCATGCAACAACAAAATCAACCATGGAAAAGTGCCAAGAACTAACCCAAAAGGTGTGACCTAGTTGGTAGACTAGGTGAGTGAAGTTAGAGAGTTTGTCTAGGGTTAGTTTAGGTGTTAAGAGAGTGTTAGTAGCTAGGGTTGTGCAGCCCTAATGGCTGTAGGTAAAAGTTTGTAACAACAATTAAAGTAGTGGGAGAGAGGGGATGCCCTAGTAGAAGAAGATTCCTCTCAATGAGGCAAACAAACTTCAAGCAAGAAACCTTTCAAAAGATCAAAAATTGCATTTCCCAAGGCAATGATTTTATATATCCAATACAAAAAAATATGACTAGTGCTTTTACTATTGGGTTAATGGAGTCAAATAAACAAAGAGCTAGAGAAGCTACCTCCTTGGGGGTGTAAGCCCTTTTACTTCCCAAGCCAAGTTTCTCTAGCTAGGGTTTAAGCTAAGAGGGCGTATGCCCTTATACTTCTCTTAGCAAACCCTTGTATAATCAATAAGATGAAGCATAAAATGATGAAGACTATGTTGGGGGTGTATGCCCTTATACGTCCCACCTAGCTCCTATCATAACAATCCTTGACTTGAAAAAAATGATAGCATAATAGTAAAAGACCATACCAAGATCAAGATAAATGCCAAGATAATCCACCATAAGAGCTAGAAAAAACCATCCAAGGCTAGTGCCTCACTCCTCCATCAACCATTCATCAATATAGCCATCAATATAGCCATAAACAAGTGCTAAAAGAGACAATCTTGTCAAAGATAGCGAAAATTTCAGATAAAGTGCTCTCACAATGAGGGAGAGTTATGTTAAAATGAGATCTTATGATCTCTGATTTATACAAAATGTCACCAAAGTGACTTGTCCATAAATTATGAGTAAACCACAAGATTAGGGGTCAACAACCCTAATCTTGCCCCCTTAACAAAGTACTATTAAACAATTCACTTAAAATTTCACTTTTTGCACAAATAAAACCCTAATTTACAAGGACGTCACCCCTTTAGGGGACGGACGTTTTGGCACTAGGAGAAGGTCGTTGGTGATGTAGGAGGGTAGTAAGGCTTCCCAAAGCCACGTGTCAAGCATCCAAATGTCTTCCTTCAAGGTCAAGACCTCAAACCCCTCAAAACGTCCAAGTGCCAAAGCATATCATCTCACCACATGCTGTAGCCCCCCACATCTGACGTCATGCTAAAAAAGATGACGTTTTGCCCCTACTGGGAAAATCGTTTGGCAAGTGAGGGCTGGGCTATGTCATCCAAGTCATCATCAAGGCCTTCTAAGTCTGATCTTTCTCATCTGGCATGCAGGCCCCTGACATCCAACCTGTGGGCTTGTAGCCCCATGGAAGCCCAAGCTAGAATTGTTCTCCCAAAACTGTCCACCAACTAGGTCTTGCAAAGACAAATGAGCACGCTCTCTAAGGATCTCAAGTCATAACATCATGATAAGTGAATCCAATCAATAAATAAGCCATCCAAGCATGTGCATCAAAGATCACTATATCAAACAATTAATTGTTCAAAGACACTATACGACTTGTCAAGCTTGAATATGGGAGGGTTGACGAGGTGTTCTATTGTGTAGATCTTGCCCTAGGTCAAGGAGAGTTTCCAAGAGATCCCTCTCTAAGCCATGTACAGTGGATGATCAGGTTGGGGTCAAGACTCAATGGGCATAGGGCTCATGACATACAAGGGGTCGTAGTGTCTCATTCATGGGTGCCTTTGTAGAGGGTGTGTGGTACTTTCGTCCGCAATGCACTTTTTCCAAGCCCATCGATTGCCTTTTATCTTTCTTTCTTTGTATTTTCTTTCAATATAGCATAAGGAGAGATTGTATTTGCCTTGGCGTGGTGACCAGATGATGGCAATGTCACCCACAAACACCTAGTGGAAATGAGAAGGCTGGCTCGTGATGAGACCACCTTTCTCTCATCCATGCAACTGAGAGCCATTACCTTGGTTTGGTGACCAGATGATGGCAATGCCATACCACTAGATATTCATGGACATGATAGGTCGGCTCGTGATGAGACCTCTTATCCTTCCATTAACCTTTTAAGCATTCTTTATTATATTGCAGGTCCCTTTTCCTCAAAGATAAGTGTTTCATTTCTTTCTTGGGTGATCCCAGGGCGAAGCATTTGGAAGGTTTATACAAGGCTTTTATCTTTTACCCAACATCAACCCCTCTAGGCCTTCAACCCCTTATTCCCATAGAATGAGGGACAACCCCTTCTTGGGTCAATACACCCTAAAATCCCAAGAGATAAGGAAATGGAGGGGAATAATGATGGAAAGTGGTAAGCATGGCCGGGAACGGTATGATGGCTAATTAAGGGAGTTCCTAGTAGCAAACCCATCCCCAAGGAAAACCACTTACTAGGGCACAATGTCAACCACCAAGGTGAAGCAAGGAAAAAGGCATAATGTCCAAGCATATATGATGAAATCTAGAGCAATCTAAGATACAACATAATCAAATGGCTTAAATATTGAAATGATGCTCACCATAATACCGACTTGTACCTCATGGAGCAAGGCCCACTGCCTTCCAGAAGTTTTGCTGGTGTGGTGGATGCCATCTGCAAAACTGTGACCATTTGTGGTGGTGAGAGGGTTTTCCATCTGTGCAAAAGGTTACTGCTGGTCATGTAGTCTCTCGACACTCCATATCTGCAACTTGAGAGCCTCGAGACGTAATCGCCTTAGTTATCCACAAAATGGGGATACCATCTGGCTCCTACTTGGGGACATGTGCTCGCCGTAGAGTGCATGAGAACCGCATCATCTCCTGGTAGACTTGTGCCTGGAAGGAAACATCAAACTGTCAAGTGCAGGATGGCCTACTCATCCTTGTTCTCATATGATGATAATCCAAACCAATTAAGCTAGATTTTTTTTTTTTTGACATTTTTTCAAAAAATAAATTCTAAACTAAGCATGGAATCAATATGCAAGTAGAGCAAAATGAAAATGAAATGCATCTAAACTAATATGAGCAATCAAGATGCAAATGCAGGGAATCAAAATGACTTACCTACTTACTTGGGGCACGGGCCCTGAAGAAGTCATGTGACCTGGATGTGAGGTTGGAGAAGAGACCCATCTATTGGTAGTAGCATCTTTCTCCTGTCTAATGCTGTCAGATAGTACCTTTCTTTGTCAGGCTTCTTCCTGATGATATAAGGGCAAAGCCATGAATTGTTATCTTTCTGTTCATATCTAGGCTTTCCCTTTCTTTTGTCCCACATGAGCACACGACTTCCTTCATTGAATATTATGCAAGGTGTATTTTCATCGTATGGAAGCTATGTGTGGACTGTTTCTTTGATGATTTCTTCATGTTTCTCATCTTTTTCTTGTATAATATGGATAGATCCCAACTCCTTCCCATGGTACTTTGCAATCTTCATTTTATCTGTCCATGAGAGAGACATCTCTACTCAATCTTCCTGCATGACGGGTAACTCGGATGGATCATACTGAATAACTTGTGGAGGCATATCATGGTAGTGTTCACTGACATAGTCGGGGCCCCTCAAATCCATCACATTTGTATCTTTCTTTTCCCTGTTATGTAATATCTCATACGTGCCATCGCCCATGGGAATATATGCATGTGTAAGGTTCATGCTAAGGAAACCACCAAGGGTTGAGGACCAGGTCCTCGACAAGGGCATCCTCTAGGCATCAGGGACATCGATCACCAATATGTCCATGAGGACGTTGATATGTGGAAAATCTATCAAAAATACCTCAATGTCTTCACATACTCCCAAGACCTCAACTCTTCTTGAATCAATACCACAAACATTGCCATAAGGTTGGGTTGTCTTCAAACCATGCTGTTTCATTACCTTCAAGCATATGACATTTGCTAAGGCCCCTGAATCAAGCATGCAATTGTTCAAGCGAAGGCCATTCATGCGTAATGAAAGATAGAAGGGAGGGTTCTTGTCTCTTGGCCGATCGAGATACATAGTATTCAAAATGATGGGAGGATCCTCCTTCTCGGCTGGCACCTGTAATATCCTCAAAGTTTCCCTGTTTACGGAAGGGATCTTACACATTTTGTCATTGGGACCATCATATTTAGTTTTCCAAACATGTTTGCAACATCTATATTCAACTGAATGTCATCTGTAGGAGTTGGCTTAGGAAGCAACTCACATACCGGCGGTGGAAGTGGTGGAGCCACCTTTTCTGCTGATGGAAGAGGAGTATTAGGTTGTGATGTAGGGGTTGAAGCATTTTTTCTTCTGTAGGTTAGGATTTCCCTCCTCCTCAGTTTCTTCTTCTGATCATCTGTCAATTTACTTAAGGCCCGAAGTCTCCCCTCTCTTTCTCCTATTCTTCTGGATTCATTGATCTGTTCTTGAGTAACCTGTTCATCGTTGAGATTGCAAATAATGAAGTTTATATCGTCAGGATAATCTTCGTCTTGTTGGGGACACTCATCTTCCCTGTGGGGTTCTGGGCATGGGAGACACCAAGCTTCTATATCAATTGTCCCAACATGTTTCAAAGTATCCGGGGCCTTTGCCTCTTGTTGAGGTCTTGGTTTTCAACCAATGGCATCTCTCTGTTGTTTGGCAAACTGAGGTCTGGGAGCAGATTGATTTCTTTCCACTGTAGTCATACGGTTCATAAGCTGATTCTTCACCTGAACAAACTGAGTATTCATTTGGTCTATCTTCTGAGTCAGGAGAGCAATCGGATCAGGAGCACTGTTGTTGGAAACCTTCGTCCTTGATTCTGTCTTGTTATGAGGGTATTGTAAAGGTTCTATTTTTGAATCAAGGAGATTTTCTTCTATGTCGATACTGAACTCTTTAGCCTCTGCCAATGATGTGGGCTTTTTATCTTTAAGAATGTATCATAACTTTCCTTCAAAGGCATTCATGTAAAGGAGACGAACTGATGATGCTGTAGGATGGTAATTTGTTGTAATTTGATTGTACAACCTGTCAAATCTGGAAATGAATTCCCTCACCATTTCATTTTCCTTTTTCTTTATTTCATTGAACTGAGTCCCAAGTGTCCCACCATCTGCTTTTCTCGACCATCTGCATTTGAATAAGGTGGAAAAAGCATCATAGGTCGTGATATGATTATCAGGGAGTCCTTTAAACCAATCAAGGGCTTCTTCAGCCAATGATGAAGCGAATAGTCTCATGGCCACATCTTCATGATCAATACCTGCATTGTCCATATCCCGGTCCATGACATAAATGTGGTCTTCCACAGTTATCACATTGTTTCCTGGGAACTTTGGAAACCACTTGTTGACTTTTGTTGGCATTTTGTTAGGGCAACCTTGGATATTGGTTATGTTAAGGGGTTTGTAGAGGTCCCTTGCCCAAGGGCGAGCCATTGGAACAAGAGGAAGGGTATTATGGAAAAGGGTTTTAGCAACGGGAGACTTGAGAGGAGGCCTTTTTTGGTAAACCTTAAAAGGCTTGAACCTCCCAGTGGGAAAAGGTTTTGGGAAAGAAGGATTCTGGGAAGGTGGAGTCGCCAGATGAGTTTCAAAATGAACTCATCAAGAAAGGTGGAAAAGGAACGTCCCTCGAGTGGAGTCGCCAGGTAAGCTAAGGGAAAGGCTTTGGGATAGCTTACCAAAGTGTCGTTAGGGTACGAAGAAGATTCAAAATCTTCCCCGACAACGACGCCAAAATGTTATAGCGCAAGTTGTAGGTTGGGCAAAGCCCGACCCAACCACAAAGGAAGTGCTACAACTTGGGAATCCTACACCCAATGTCACCTCGATGTAGGTTCCACACTTCAAGGGTGACTAGGTCACACTAGGGAGGCAATCCTGGTGACCCTAGGGGGATTGAGATGGAGATGGAGTGAAATGGAAGTGAAGGTCCTAGAGGTCAAGTCTAAGTTGAGTGAAATGTGTGGAATGAAGTCTTGGGAAGGTCCAAGGGTTGCCAAGTGTGTTGAGTAACCTACAAATGGTGAAATACCTGTCCGAGACACAAGAAAAGACACTTTGCAATGATGTATGTTAGTTGGATCAGCAAGTTAAGATAGCTGTCCCCAATTTGTAGTAGTAGATGACAATTTATATCAGCAAATAAAGTAGTTAAATCAGCATACAAAAATCTAAACTAGTTAAGTAAATCGACATTAAGATTAGCAATGAATATAGGTTGAGAAATGGCACTTAAGAAGCAATAGAAGATGGCTGTTGTAAACACGTATTTTCTGCAGAAAATTGCAGCCTTATGGCTGTAGCATTCAATGGCATGCAGCAGCAAAATCAACCCCGGAAAAGTGCCAAGAACTAACCTAAAAGGTGCGCCCTAGTTGGTAGACTAGGTGAGTGAAGTTAGAGAGTTAGTCTAGGGTTAGTTTATGAGTTAAGAGAGTGTTAGTAGCTAGGGTTATGCAGCCCTAATGGATGTAGGTTAAAGTTTGTAACAACAATTAAAGTAGTGGGAGAGAGGGGATGCCCTAGTAGGGGAAGATTCCTCTCAATGAGGCAAACCAACTTCAAGCAAGAAACCTTTCAAAAGATCAAAAATTGCGTTTCCCAAGGCAATGCTTTTATATCTCCAATGCAAAAATGTATGACTAGTGCCTTTACTATTGGGTTAATGGAGTCAAATAAACAAAGAGCTAGAGAAGGTACCTCCTTGGGGGTGTAAGCCCTTTTACTTCCCAAGGCAAGTTTCTCTAGCTAGGGTTTAAGCTAAGCATGCCCTTATACTTCTCTTAGCAAACCCTTGTATAATCAATGAGATGAAGCATAAAATGATGAAGACTATGGTGGGGGTGTATTCCCTTATACTTTCCACCTAGCTGCTAGCATAAAAATCCTTGATTTGAAAAAAATTATAGCATAATAGTAAAAGACCATACCAAGATCAAGAGAAATGCCAAGATAATCCACCATAAGAGCTAGAAAAAATCATCCAAGGCTAGTGCCTCACTCCTCCATCAACCATTCATCAATATAGCCATAAACGAGTGTGCTAAAAGAGACAATCTTGTCAAAGATAGCGAAAATTTCAGATAAAGTGCTCTCACAATGAGGGAGAGTTATGTTAAAATGAGATCTTATGATCTCTTATGTATACAAAATGTCACCCAAGTGACTTGTCCATAAATTAAGGAGTAAACCACAAGATTAGGGGTCAACAACCCTAATCTTGCCCCCTTAAGAAGTAATATTAAACAATTCATTTAAAATTTCACTTTTTGCACAAATAAAACCCTAATTTACAAGGACGTCACCCCTTAAGGTGACGTTTTGGCACTAGGAGAAGGTCGTTGGTGATGTAGGAGGGTAGTAAGGCGTCCAAAGCCACGTGTCAAGCATCCAAATGTCTTCCTTCAAGGTCAAGACCTCAAACCCCTCAAAACGTCCAAGTGCCAAAGCATATCATCTCACCACCATGCCCTAGCCTCCCACACATGACGTCTTGGTCAAAAAGAGGACGTTTTTCCCCTCCTGGACAAATCGTTTGGCAAGTGAGGGCGGAGCTATGTCGTCCAAGTCATCATCAAGGCCTTCCAAGTCTAATCTTTCTCATCCAGCATGCGGGCCCTTGACATCCAACCTGTGGGCCCTTAGCCCCATGGAAGCCCAAGGTAGGATTGTTCTCCCAAAACTGTCGACCGACTAGGTCCTACAAAGACAAATGAGTACACCCTCCAAGGATCTCAAGTCATAACATCATGATAAGTGAATCCAATTAATAAATAAACCATCTAAGCATGTGCATCAAAAACAATTAATTGCTCAAAGACACTATGCGACTTGTCAAGCTTGAATATGGGAGGGTTGACGAGGTGTTCTATTGGGTAGATCTTGCTCTAGGTCAATGAGAGTTTCCAAGAGATCCCTCTCTAAGCCATGTAAAATGGATGAAGTGGTTGGGGTCAAGACTCAATGGGCACAAGGCTCATGACATACAATGGGTCGTAGTGTCTCGTTCATGGGTGCCTTTGTAGAGGGTGTGTGGTACCTTTGTCTGCAATGCACTTTTTCCAAGCCCATCAATTGCCTTTTATCTTTCTTTCTTTGTATTTTCTTTCAATATAACATAAGAAGAGATTGTATTTGCCTTTGCGTGGTGACCAGATGATGGCAATGTCACCCACAAACACCTAGTGGAAATGAGAAGGTTGGCTCGTGATGAGACCCCTTTCTCTCAACCATGCAACTGAGAGCCATTACCTTGGTTTGGTGACCAGATGATGGCAATGCCATACCACTAGATATTCATGGACGTGATAGGTCGGCTCGTGATGAGACCTCCTATCCTTCAACTAACCTTTTAAGCTTTCTTTATTATATTGCGGGTCCCCTTTACTCAAAGATAAGCGTTTCATTGCTTTCTTGGGTGATCCCTGGGCGAAGCATCTGGAAGGTTTATACAAGGATTTTATCTTTTACCCAACATCAATCCCTCTGGGCCTTCAACCCCTTCTTCCCATAGAATGAGGGACAACCCCTTCTTGGGTCAATACACCCTAAAATCCCACGAGATAAGGAAATGGAGGGGAATAATGATGGAAAGTGGTAAGTATGGTTGGGAACGGTACGATGGCTCATTAAGGGAGTTCCTAGTAGCAAACCCATCCCCAAGGAAAACCACTTACTAGGGCACAATGTCAACCACCAAGGTGAAGCAGGGCAAAAGGCACAATGTCCAAGCATATATGATGAAATCTAGAGCAATCTAAGATACAACATAATCAAATGGCTTAAATATTGAAATGATGCTCACCATAATACTGACTTGTACCTCATGGAGCAAGGCCTACTGCCTTCCGGAAGCTAGCTGGTGTGGTGGATGCCATCTGCAAAACTGTGACCATCTATGGTGGTGAGAGGGTTTTCCATCTGTGCAAAAGGGTATTGTTGGTCATGTAGTTTCTCGACACTCCACATGTGCAACTTGAGGGCCTCGAGACATAATCTCCTTAGTTATCCACAAAATGGGAATAACGGACACCATCCACAAGTATCTTCCTAGCCTTGACATCTTTCTTGGTATGGGCAGCTAGCTATACTGGATCAGCTGGGCCTGCCACTTTGCCTTCAACAATTTTCAGCAGTCCATTCTCCTCCAACACCAAGCTAATACGATCCCTCCGAGGACAGAAATTTGAGGCTCCATCCAGCCAGTCCTCAAACCTTAAGCCTGCATTGGCCATTTGAGTGTGCTGCCCTGTTTCACCCACACTATCTGGTCTTATGTCCCACTTGCTGATTTACCTTTCTGGTCTGCACAACAAGTACCTTGGGTGTCCTGTACTCAGAGGCTGCGCTCTGATACCATGTTGAACTTTCCTATATCTCAGTGACTGAAATTACTACCAATAATTTAAACTTAACCAGAAGTTATAGATGCTGATATAAAATCTGAAATCATGCAGTTAACCTAGAAATGAGATATAAATCAGAATTTAGACAGCAGAAGCACACACATAACTAAGCACATAAATTACACAAGACACCAGATGTTACCTTGGAAACCCCAGTGTGGGAAAAACCAACAAAGAGGGGCTTTATTGGCTTCTGAGGAAAGAGAAATTACAGCAGAAAAACTCAGAATTTCTTGTAGGAGAAATCAGCTGACATTTCAGCAGAAGAACCCAGCCAAGATGAGGCTGTACGGACCAACAGTGTACGGCCTGTACAGCCCAGTACAGTACGACCTGTACGGCCCAGTACATTACGACCTGTATGGCCCTGCTTCTCAGCCCTCCTTGCTCAGAAAATTTGGCTTGTATGGCCTCTTATTTTCTGCCTTCTTCTGCTGATGTAGCCTGGCAAGATTTGGCTCTCTTCCTTGCTGCTGTATGCCCTCTTTTCTGGCTGATGATGCTTGCTGTATGGCCCTGCTCTTCCTTGGAGATTTGGTCCAGCCAAAGCGCCCTTCTTCAGCCCTGCTCTTGCCCTCTTCCTCTGCCAACAATGCCTCAGCCTAGCGCCCTGTTCCTCTCTCACTTGCTCAGCTCACAAATGAGAATGGTGTTTTGTCCTCTCACCCCCAGCTTCCTTGTGTCTCCCTAGCAGCCCCCCATTCACCTTGAGATGTGTGCCCAGCCTTGGGCCTCAATGGCTGAGATTGGGGCGCCCCTCTTGGGCTGGACCCCACTCTCCACTAAGTGGTGCGCCCTCCTTTGGACAAGGGGCCCACAAACCACTTAGCCACCTTCATGAGGTGTGCTCTCTCTCTCTGGGCCCCACATTCCACTCAAGGGTGAAATATTTGCTGCAAGCCTAAGTTAGACTCAGGCAGAGATACTAAGACTGATCTGGGTCAATTTAAGTGTCCATCAGCATGCCTAGGACACATAGGTCTATGCTGAGACACCTCATGAGCTAAAAACTAACAAACAGCAGCATTAAAACAAGCTTGAAATCTGTCCTAAAGGCAGCCTTAAACTAAGCAGTATTGTCGGACCTGTTAGTGACTAAGAACAGACCTTTAAACAGTCCTAAATCAGTCACAGAACAGACCTGTGGTAGCAGCCTCAAGGAGCCTTGAATTTCTTCATTAACCTACTCTCACAACTGCTTAAACAGATCTATACTCAGAAACTGAAACACATTGCACTGAAAAGATGAACAGCAAAGCTAAATGTACTGTCAAGCCTGCTACTGCTTTCTCATTAATTCTGGAAAATAAATCTGCTACAGGAAACTCAGAAAACCACTCATCTCAAGCATAAAAAATGAATGAATGAATCACTCACACCCCTGCTTGTCTTTTATAGACTAAGAAGGCGGGGAAGATACAAAAAAAATATCTTGTCCCAGTGGGCACCCAGATTAGAAAAGCAAAACCATAAAACTGCCTAGGGATCAGCGCCCAGTCCTGCATGAAATAACTGCCTAGGAATAATTTGCCTCAACTGCAGCAGGACTTCTAATAAAGCCTAGTGCCTCTCCTTTGAGATCTGTGCCCTCGGCCTAGAATAAAATTCCTCATGCAATAGTTACCTAATCTAAAACTGGAAAAACTCTTTTCCTAAACTGGAAAAGAAACTCAGAAATAGAAAAGCACTCTTATTCTAAAATTCGAAAAACACACTTTAATTCTGCACTGAACTCAAACTACTAAATTTAAGACAACAACTATACTAGGAGAAAATAGAGGCTGGCTAATGCCAGTGTTTTAAAAACTGGCTGGACTGGAAGCAGAACCGGTTGGTTTGACCGTCCAGACCTCATCATAAATCGAGTTGGCCTTCAAACGATTTTGGGGACCAGTTCTGTACTGAACTTGTCTGAACCGGCCAGTTTGGTATCGATATGGTCCAAACCTGTCGGTTTAGCTGGGTTGCGTATGGAACTGGTCACCTACAGGTTGTGTGGGGTTTAGAGATGAAAAAGTTATTTTTTTGTTAAAATTTAAACCTACAGCTACCCTTTCCTGCCCCTAAACCCTAAAGTGATGTTATAAAGAGCCCCCCCTTCCCTGCTGCTTATTTGTTCCACACCTCTCTCATTGAGCACTTGTGAGCATGTGGAGTTGCATTAAAGAGTTGTGATTCGGAGTGAGCTTGGAGCTTGTTTGGCATTCCTGGTCTGCTGTTTGCGGTGGATTTGGCATCTAAACTAGGAGGCTACAGCCCATCTATAATCTTGGAGGAGTCCTTGACTGGATTCTTGTGCCCATTGATCTCATTCAAAGTTATGTTAAATCTGCATCTGTTTTTTCTCTCAATAAAATTGCAGATCTGAAATATATTTCTTTTGCTGCAAAAAAATTAAGATAGGGTCTGCATAATTGCTTTTGTAGATTTGTTTCCATTTAATATGATCCCCCGAGTCAAAGACCCTACATGGGTGCATACTGATGTTGTTGATGGTGAGGTATTTCAAATATTGCAAAAAGCACATAAAAGGGGGGGCATTCATAGGTTGAAACAACACTTGGATGGTCAAAGAGGCCAAGTTGCCCCATGTATTGCTCAAGATATTGGACCCATTAGATTGGAAATGCAAAACATGTCTAAGAAATTTAAAGAAGACAGGGTAGGTTATTTTTCTAACTAACTAGAGAGAAAATATTAAAATATTGATGGTGGTGCTGTTGAAAAACTGATGCATGTAGGTAAATTTAAAAATTTACAGCATACGACCAACATACCAATACATCTTGCATATATCAGGATCACTGAAAGTGAGACAATCACAGAGAGAACACAAGTATACACTGAGAAACCCTCTTGGGGTAGAAAACCCAGCCAAAACTTCTCTTTAGATTCTTCAACAAAGTACAATACCAGTACAAGACTTTAGAGTACTAGCTAGGACTCAGAGGGCTGAAACAATACCTTTGTTTCAGCACTTACAAACTTCACAAATAGCTGAACTAACACTTATAGTAACAGTTTGACAAACTCACCAAAAGATAATTGACTTTCCTTCTTGCTGTAGCAGAGTTATGGCAGCTTTAACATAGTATTTGTAGCAGCCTTATATCAGCAAGGAACAACATGAGACTTCAACAAGAATAGAGTGCTTGTATCAGCAGTATACTTCAACAACTAGCTGCCATATACCAGCAGAAGATTCCAGCAACTAGCAGCCATATACCGGCAGAAAATTCCAGTAGATATCAGTCATATACCAGCAGAAAATACTTCAACAAATAGATGCCTTGCCTCAACAAAAGACTCCAACAAAACAAAGGTATGTAAATGGTAAGTGAATGCCCCATTTTATAGGTTGGTTTGGCTGCCCTAAGCAACCCCCTAAGAATGTATGACAGCTGTCATACCTGCCCTCCTTTGGCTGCCAAGAGTCTCCTCCTAAAGTTCCCAAGAGCCACCTCCTAATGCTCCCAAATGTCACTTCTAGAGGCTGCCCTAAATAGCTGTCTTAGGATTGTATGACAGCTGTTATACAGCTGTCATACCACCACCCTAGGCAACTCCCCTAAGCTGGCCACTCCAACCATCCTAAGCAGCCCTCTTAAGCAGCCTCCCTAAGCTAGCCACTACAACCTCCCTAAGCAGCCCTCTTAGAGGTGCTATGAGGTTGACACATGACATATGGTTGTCTTGGCATAAGGTTGACACTTGTAATGTGTTTGATGCTTGACATAAAGTTAACACTATATCAAAACTTTATTTACATGGTTAGTTACAATAGGGAAAATAGCTTCCAAAGCTATATAATTCAACACTCCCTCTTAGCAAGGAAGGTATTTTCCTAGTACCAACTGTTACATCCATTTGTCTTTACTTGGCTATTGACTTGTTGATCCATGTAGAATCTATTCATTAAGAGAAGTTTTGTATCCATAGCTAGCATTAGGATCAATAGCATCTCTGGTGAGCACACTGCTGTCATTACAGGATTTTTATTCACTCAGTTCACCAAGAATTGTTTGTGCAGTTCACCAAGAACTGTCCTACTAGCCATATGCTAGAGGAAGCTATATAGTTCACCAAGAACTGTCTTACTCAGTGCCAGTCCTTTTTCACACTGGATGAGTAATCTTAGAGCCAGTCCTTTTTCATACTGGATAAGAATAAAATAGAATAGCCCACATCCTACCTGTAAATGACTTGCCCAATTACTGTCACCAGAATCCTATATGCAGCTCTTTACTCCCTCTTACGAGAGACCAGTCCAAGTTTGTATCTGAAGTACTCAAACTTCACCTTTGACAGAGGTTTGGTTAGCACTTCTGCAACCTGCTCATTGGTAGCCACATAATGAAGCTTCAATGCTCCATTTTCTACCACATCACGAATAAAATGATACTTGATTCCAATATGCTTTGATTTGTCATGAAACACGGGGTTCACTGACAACTTTATGCAACTTTGATTGTCACAACAAATACTAGTAGCATCTAACTCAATATCAAATAATCTTGAAAGTAATTTCCGTAGCCATATTGCTTCAGTACATGCTAAACATGCTGCCATATATTCTGCCTTAGTTGTACTGAGCGCAACACTGGTTTGCTTCCTGCTAAACCATGAGATCATACCTAATCCCAAACTAAAACAACATCTTGAAGTACTCTTACGATCTGTAACACTACCAACCCAATCTAAATCAGAGTATCCCTGTAGTCTGAACTCACAATATGCATCATACTTGATACCATACTCAATGGTACCTTTCAAGTATCTCATCACATGTTTTGCTGCGATCAAATGAACATGTCTGGGTTCAACCATATATTGACTTAAAGTGTTCACAACAAAACATATGTCTAGCCTTGTATTCGTTAAATACATCAAAGAACCAATCATTTGCCTATACAAAGTGGCATCCACTATCTCTGATTAAGTATCACATAATAACTTTGGATTTGTCGTCATAGGTGTAGTCATGGATTTCCAATCCATCATTCCAAATCTCTTTAGAATTTCCACATCATATTTTCCTTGACTAAGACAAATCTCACTTGGATTCTGCCACACTTCCAGACCTAGGAAATAGTGCATCTGACCCAGATCTTTCATTTCGAATTCTGAAGCAAGCTTCTTCTTGCAATCAGTGATGAGCTTTTCATTTCCTGTTAGAAACAGATCATCCACATACAATAGTAAGATCACCTGATCATCATTCTCAATCTTATAGTAGAGATTGGAATCTGCTTTACTCTTGATAAAGCCCAAGCTCATTAGAAAATTATCAATTCTTCCATACCATGTCCTGGGTGCTTGCTTCAAGCCATGCAAGACTTTCTTTAATCCACACACATGTGTTTGACTGTCATGTGTCTCAAATCCTTGTGGCTGCTCCACATACACTTCCTCTTCTATCACACCATTCAGAAAAGCAGTCTTTATATCCATCTGATGTAGTTTCCATCCCATCTTTGCAGCTATAGCCATAGTAACTCTAATGGAAGTGTATCTTGCCACACGAGCAAAGGTTTCTTCGTAATCTATTCCCTCTTTCCGAGAGAACCCACGAGCTACAAACCTTGCTTTGAATTTCTCAATACTACCATCCGCAGCATGCTTGATTTTGTATAACCATTTAGATGTTACCACATATTTTTCTTTTGGTCTCGGAACTATGTCCCAAACATCATTTTTTATAATTGATTGATATTCTTCAATCATGGCATCCTGCCACACTTTCTTCTCCGCGGTTTCTTCATAACTGGAAGGTTCTGCATCAATGATGTTAGACACAAGTGCAACATAGTTGGAATATAATCGAGGTCTTTTACTTTCTCTGAAAGTCTTATTTGGGGCACCATACCTTTCTGCATCTTGAATGAGTTCACGAGCCCAACCTGGTTT
>ML777069.1:605070-629096 GCA_009831015.1 Picea engelmannii | reverse complement strand
TCTTTTATAGAATCTGCAATTATTCTCTTTGCCCTTATCAGATTCTTCCTGTACTTACCTTTAGCTTCTTCTTCCTTAGGTTCTGCAACCTCTTCCATAACATAATCTGATAAGTCATTTTCTTCCAGAACAAGGGATATTCTGTACTTCCATGCTTTGAAGTTATCATGTCCTTCAAGTTTCTCATCAAGCTTAGTGCTTGACATCATCTTGTCCTTGTTTTTGACTTCCTTCAAAAGCTGAAATACTGTAGTCTCCTTCACAAATCTAATAACTCTCTGTAGAAATGGCTTCTTTCAGGGAAGCTCTGATACCATGTTGAAAAACTGATGCATGTAGGTAAATTTAAAAATTTACAGCATACAACCAACATACCAATACATCTTGCATATATCAGGATAACTGAAAGTGAGACAATCACAGAGAGAACACAAGTATACCTTGGGAAACCCTCTTGGGGTAGAAAACCCAGCCAAAACTTCTCTTTAGATTCTTCAACAAAGTACAATACCAGTGCAAGACTTTAAAGTAACTAGCTAGGACTCAGGGCTGAAACAATACTTTTGTCTCAACACTTACAAATTTCACAAATAGCTGAACTAACACTTATAGGAACAACTTGACAAACTCACCAAAAGATAACTAACTTTCCTTCTTGCTGTAGCAGAGTTATGGCAGCTTTAACATAGTATTTGTAGCAGCCTTATATCAGCAAGGAACAACATAAGACTTCAACAAGAATAGAGTGCTTGTATCAACAGTATACTTCAACAACTAGCTGCCATATACTAGTAGAAGACCAACAACTAGCAGCCATATACCAGCAGATAATTCCAGTAGATATTAGTCATATACCAGCAGAAAATACTTCATTAAATAGATGCCTTGCCTCAACAGAAGACTCCAACAAAACAAAGGTATGTACATGGTAAGTGAATGCCCCTTTTTATAGGTTGGTTTGGCTGCCCTAAGCAACCCTCAAAGAATGTATAACAACTGTATGATAGCTGTCATACCTGCCCTACTTTGGCTGCCAAGAATCACCTCCTAAAGTTCCCAAGAGCCACCTCCTAATGCTCCCAAGAGCCTTCCTTTGTCTCATCTAGAGGCTGCCCTAAATTGCTGTCTTAGGATTGTATGACAGTTGTTATACAGCTGTCATACCACCACCCTAAGCAACCCCCCTAAGCTGGCCACTCCAACTATCCTAAGCAACCCTCTTAAGCAGCCTCCCTAAGCTAGCCACTACAACCTCCCTAAGCAGCCTTCTTAGAGGTGCTATGAGATTGACACATGGCATATGGTTGTCTTGGCATAAGGTTGACACTTGTCATGCGTTTGATGCTTGACATAAAGTTAACACTGTATCAAAACTTTATTTACATGGTTAGTTACAATAGGGAAAATAGCTTCCAAAGCTATATAATTCAACATATGCCACATAGACATAACAACTACTTTTCAACAGTCACCAAGGGGGTCGAATCACCCATGAGAGAGCTCATCTTCTCTTTCTAGAGGTCGACCTTCACTAATAATAGCAAATTACATATTCCTTGGCACATGTGAGCAGAATTGACAATAGATTTCATGAGATGAAGCTGCCAAGTGTCCCATCGATCCAAGAGAGAGATAAGTAGTGGCTGCCAACTGTCATATGCTTTCCCAACATGGCTGTAACAACTAGTCAATTTGCTATTTTTAGCTGCTTGGTTCATTTTCAAAGTCCCACTTGCAGGTCAAACATTTTAACAGCTATCAAATGGTCAAATAGACAATTAAGTGAGCATGTTTGTTTCCACAAAGAGGTAATGGAGGCTGCTAGCTGTCCACAAGTAAGTGTGCCCCCTCTCTCATGTACAAAAATGATAAAATTGTTAAAATTTAGAGCAGCTGCAGAGGATATTCCTCGACCAGCTCTTCAAGCTGCCCCCTTTCCAGCTGTCATTAAGCTGCCCCCTTTCCAGCAGCCATCAAGCTGCCCCCTTGCCAGCTGTCCCTTTCTAAACAACCCTCCTCTAAAAGTAAGTCGGTCACCTATCTAAGTCGGCCTCCTTTGAGTCCGACAAGTTCTCATTTGAGTCATTTATTATTAGGATGCGTTATTCTCCATGGTTTTGGGAACTCATCAAATATGTTCATTTGAGTCGGACCATTGCCCCGGACACTTGAGTCTTGAAAATTAATAAATTATAATTGGGCCATTGTCCCTAGTATGGGAGCTCAATAGTATTATGCATGTAATCCATAGTATGTCTCACAGTGTTCAGCAGTTTGTCGAAATAGAAGAGAACTAAGATGGAGCATTTTGGGAAGAAATAAATTTTTGTTGGGTACAGTGAAACATCCAAAGCCTACAAAATCTATGTTCCAGGCCAAAGATATATCGAGGTAAGTAGGGATGTAACTTTTCATGAAGAAGCTGCATTTAAGCATTCTAAAGAATCACAGCAAGATACAGAGATGGAGGAACCTGAAGAGCCATGGATCAAGTTGATACTATGGATCCAATAGAACAGATAGAGATACCTATGGAGGTACCTCCTACTAAGAGGAAACCTGCCTGGTGTAGAGAAATTCTGCGAGAGGCAGAAAAACATGCAGCTCCTTCAAGGACTTTCAGAGAAAGTAATAGACCTCAAAGATTTTCAGGTTATGTGGCTCTTATGGCTCAGATTAGCGATGCAAAGCCCACCAACTATGAGGATGCTGCTACATAACAAGTATGGAAAGATGCCATGGTGGAAGAATATCAATCCATCATGAAAAATGATGTATGGGAAGTAGTACCAAGACCGGAAGGAAAATCTGTGGTTACTTCGAAGTGGTTGTTGAAAATCAAGCATGCAGCTGATGGAAGTATTGAGAAATACAAAGTGAGATTTGTGGCTCGTGGTTTTTCTCAAAAGAAAGGTATTGACTATGATGAAACATTCGCTCCTGTTGCAAGGTATACTTCCATCAGGACCATCATATCCCTCGCTTCAGTTTTGGGTTGGAAACTTCACCAGATTGATGTAAAGACTGCATTTCTAAATGGTCAAGTTGAGGAAGAAGTATATATAGAACAACTAGAGGGTTTCATGGTTCAAAGAAAGGAATCACATGTGTGCAAATTAAAGAAAGCACTATATGGGCTGAAACAGGCACTAAGAGCTTGGTATGCGAGAATCAACAACTATCTTCAAAGCTTGGATTTTTCCAAGAGTGCAGCTGATCCCAACCTTTATTTTAAGGTAATAGAAAATCATCCTCTAATTTTGATTCTATATGTTGATGATTTATTTCTTACTGGGGAGGAACAACTAATAGCTCAGTGTAAGAGGGAGCTCACTTCTGAATTTGAAATGAAAGACAGTGGACTCATGCATTACTTCCTTGGTTTGGAGGTATGGCAAAGATCTGATGAAATTTTCCTTTCTCAAGGGAAGTATACAATTGATATATTGTGCAGATTTGGTATGCTAGATTGTAAGTCCATGTCTACACCCATGGTATCTAACTTAAAGAAGTTACATGAGTTAGATTCTGGATCAGACTTGGTGGATCCATCCTTGTATAGGGAGCTTATTGGATCCTTGATGTATTTGATCCATACGAGGCAAGATATATGCTTTGGTGTAAGCGCCTTGAGTCAGTTCATGTCTGAGCCAAGACACAGACATTGGATTGCTGCTAAATATATTCTCAGATATTTGAGAGGATCCATTGCGTATGGACTTAGATACACTTCCAATGGAGGAGTGTTGCTTCATGGTTATGCTGATTCACACTAGGCTGGGAGCTCAGTGGATTGAAAGAGTACTTCCGGATACTATTTTAACTTGGGTTCAACTATGATATCTTGGTCAAGCAAGAAACAAAGCTCTATAGCACAAAGTACAGCTGAAGCAGAATATATAGCAGCCAGTAATGCAAGCAGGGAAGCAGTGTGGTTGAGAAAGCTTTTGTCTGGTTTGTTTCAAGAGAGGTTAGAAACAACTGTTATCCATTGTGATAACCGGAGCTGTTTAAAGCTCATAGAGAACCTAGTCTTCCATGACAGATTAAAGCATATTGAGATGAAATATCATTTCATCATAGACATGGTCCAAAGACGTACCATCAAGTTGCAGTACATTCGTACTGATGAGCAGATAGCAGATATTTTGACTAAGCCTCTGTCTCTTGGAAAATTTGTGTACTTCCGGGACAAGCTTGGTATGGCTGAAAATGTGTCCCTCACTAAGAGGGAATAGCAACATCAGAAGACATTCTCCAATGTGAGGCCTTAAGTGGCCACCCTGAAGCTAGCCAGGGAGATTTGGAGAATCAATCAGTCTTGTGAGGTATTGACAAAAGTCAGAGGGAATGTACAACCTCTGTGAGTCAAACCAAAAGTCAAGACGAACGAGATGCTATATGATCTTGTGAGTCAAGCCAAGGCAAAGGTAGAAGCCTTGTAAAGACAAAAGTCAAGATGTAAGTCTAATGCAGAAGTCAGGATGTGAAGATGTAAGACTTCGAAATCTTCACTTTTAGATCATTCACAATTTGCGTATGACTTGTTAAGTCATGTTACACTTAGGAGTTTGTTCATACTTAAGAAAACACAAGTTCCCTCATGATAATCATGGTCACACATGCCAATGCACTAGCTCATTACATATTTGCAACTCAAGTATAAGTAAAGATCATTTGTCTCGGGATGTGATTCTTCAGTTCTCTAGCACAATTTGGTCACATGCTACAATGGCTTATCTAGAGTTGGCCAGACCCTAGACAAGGTCTCGTAGCTTTATCCATCTCGAGTGACGTAGGAGAACTTCACATCACTTTTGCCATTTAGGCAACATTAGTCTTGGCTCAATTAAGACCGATTTACATCGTACTTGTCTTGTCTTCGCTTTGGTTCAATTAAATCTTACAAGACTATTTGACTCTTGTCCTGAATCACAGGACCCTTTTCTCCAAGTCTCAAGTTCTGCCTTGCGAAAGGTAGTCTTGGAGAATGTCTCACGATGCTGTAACTTTTAACACTCCCTCTTAGTGAGGGATACATTTTCAGCAACACCAAGTTTGTCTCGGAAGTGCACAAATTTTCCAAAGGAAAGAGGCTTAGTCAAGGTGTCTGCTATCTGCTTTTCACTACGAATGTATTGCAATTTGATGGCACCTTTCTGGACCATGTCTCTGATGAAATGATATTTCATCTCAATGTGTTTAGACCTGTCATGGAAGACCGGGTTCTCTGTGAGCTTCAAACAACTCTGGTTATCACAGTGGATAACCGTTGTTTCTAATTTCTCTTGAAACAACCCGAACAACAACTTTCTTAGCCATACTGCTTCTCTGCTTTCATCATTGGCTGCTATATACTCAACTTCTGTTGTACTCTGCGCTACAGAACCCTGTTTCCTGCTCGACAAAGATATCATGGCTGACCCCAAATTGAAACAAAATCCTGAAGTGCCTTTTCGGTCCACTGGGCTTCCAGCCCAATCTGAATCAACAAAACCATGAAGTAGTACGCCTCCACTGGAAGTATACCAGAGTCCAAATGCAATGGATCCTCTCAAATACCCGAGTACATGTTTCACAACTACCCAATGTCTGTGTCTCACATTAGACATGAATTGACTCAAGGCACTTACCGCAAAACATATATCTTCCCTTGTATGGATTAGGTACATCAACGAGCCAATCAACTGCCTATACATAGTGGGATCCACTAAGTCTGAACCAATATCCGACTCATGCAACTTCTTCAAGTTAGACACCATGGGAGTGTTCATGGATTTACAGTCTAACATGCCAAACCTTTTAAGTACATCCATTGTATATTTCCCTTTAGACAGGAAGATCCCATTGGGCTTCTGCCACACTTCTAGACCAAGGAAATAATGCATGAGTCCAAGGTCTTTCATCTCAAATTCGGAAGCAAGCTCCCTCTTGCACCGGGCTATCAAATGTTCCTCTCTTGTAAGGAACAAGTCATCAACGTACAATACTAGAATCAATGGATGATTCTCTTCAACCTTGACATACAGGTTGGAATCTGCTGCATTTTTTGAGAATCCCAAACTTTGGAGATAACCATCAATTCTTGCGTACCAATCCCTTGGTGCTTGTTTCAGCCCATAAAGTGCTTTTCTCAATTTGCACACATGCGATTCCTTTTCGTGAACCACAAATCCGTCTGGATGTTCTATATATACTTCTTCCTTAACATGGCCATTGAGGAAAGCTGTTTTAAACTTTTAACATCCATCTTGTGGAGTTTCCAACCCAAAATTGAAGCAAGGGATATAATCATTCTGATGGAAGTGTATCTTGCTACTAGAGAAAAAGTTTCCTCATAATCAATTCCTTCTTTTTGCGAGAACCCACGAGCCACAAATCTCGCTTTGAACTTTTCAACTCTTCCATCAACTGCATTCTTAATCTTATATATCCATTTAGAGGTGACCACTAATTTACCTTCTGGCCTCGAAACCACTTCCCACACATCATTCTTTATGATGGATTGGAATTCTTCCATCATAGAATCTCTCCAAACTTGTTGCTTGGCCACATCCTCAAAGTTGGTGGGTTCAACATTACTGATCTGTTCCATATGTGCCACATAACCTGAATACTTGTGTGCCTTTTACTCTCCCTGAAAGTGCCTGATGGCGCACCATGTCTTTCTTCTTCATGCATAATTTCTCTACACCAAGCAGGCTTCCTCTTAACCCGAAGTGCTTCTAGGGGTCTTTCTATCTGTTCCTCTGGCTTTATTTGTTCAAATGGCTCAACCAAATTTTCCCTCTGTATATCCTGTTATCCCACAATTTGTACTTTGATAGAAGAAAAGGTTAAAGGAGAGCAAATTGGCGTAACGAGAGACTATCCTATCACTGTCACCTCAATAGGATGTCTCTTTCTATTTAGGGTGGTAGGCCCAGGGGAGACGTCCTTGGTGACCTGGGGGTTTGAGAAGGCAAAGTCAAAGTGGCTAGATAAAGATCCCCTCTCACAAGTCACCACCGATCAGAAAGTCCGGTTTTATAACCAATAAAAAAGATATTATGTCAAGGTGTACCTGCCCAAAACAAAGCAACAAGAAACTAGATATATTTGCAAGTACACTTGTTGGTTAGCACTTCATAAAACCATGGACTTTCTTGAGAAAAACAATTTGCTGAATATGATGAAGTAAACAGAAAACTTATAACAACAATCTTTATAGAGCAATACTTCACATTAAATGCCTTGAAAATAGCTTCAAAATGACTAAGAATCATTAACCATTGAAATCATAATACTAGCATTTGATAGAAACAAATAAGACAAGGTATAAATCAGCCTTTTCAATTGCCTTTATGAGCTTTTAATGCTGCATCTAATGGCTGTAGCTTACTTTAGTAGCAGCAGCAATATTGTTAGTATGTTAGGCTATTCTAAAGTTAGAAAGTGTTAGTAGGTTGCTCAAAGAGTAGGTTTTGAAGGTTGTGTAGATCATTTAATCAATAGAGGACTTAGACTAGTGCTTTTAGGGAAAATGGAGTCAATAGTGCAGCAACAAATGTTGAAGAAAAATGATAATGGAAGAGTTAAAGACGAGAGATTGATAGATTGGAGTGTTGGTAACCCAAGGCTCTAATTATCAAACCCTAAGGGGAAACTATCTACCAAGGTGTAGGTAACCCTAGGCCTTAGTAGATTTACTCCCTCTCCAACTCAATGATGAAGCAAAATCGGCTTAAGATGAAGCAATGGATGCTAAGGCGTTGCAATGGCAAGGCCTTAGCTCATGCTTCAAGAAAAATGGCCTTTTGACAAGATCTAGTAGGTGAAAGCTTTTGAAGCTAGGACCATAACGTGTGCTAGTCTTCCTAGGGTTTAATCAAGCAATTTCATAATCTTGAATGTAAATGCAAGATAAATAAAACCATAACCATTCAACTAAGAAGAATTGCAGAAAATTCACTTACATACATTAAGAATAATCAAGAAAATCCCTAGTTGAACACATCCACCAAGAAGCTTGCCAAAATACACCAAATTTAGTCTCCTTCAACAAGTGTGCCTAAAATTTCAGCCAAGAAACCCTAAGGAGGGCGCAAATTTCAGTTCTCACAAGTGAGTGAAAGATGATGAAAAATAAGATGGATTTTTCGCTTTTATACAATACTAATGACCAGAATTAGGTCAAAAAGGCCGACATGGCCAGTTACAAATAATATCCAGTTTTTACATTAAATGTCATAATTAAACCCTAAAACACGCTGCAAATGTGACGTCATGCCCTTTTAGGGTGACATTAGGCCCTTTTGGGGCAACGTTGGCCTCTTGGAGCAAAACATTAGGCCTCCTTGGGCCTCAAGAACCTGCCACACATGCCACTTGGCACACAACTGCCTCCAAAACATCCCAAAATGTTGGGTGACGTCATGGGCCTTCCAAGGCCTACATCATGGTGGAAAGGGCACAACCCCCTTGGGTTCAGGCCTGCTAGGCTGTCCCTGGTGAAAAGTCCTCCTCTCTCTCTGGTGCAATCATCTGATCTGTCTCTGCCCTTGGCTGGAGTCTCAACATCCATCTGGTGAGCTTTTAGCCCCATGGAGGTCCGAATTAATCATCTCCCCATGTGCACTTGTCCATCGGGTGTGGCCCTGCAACATCAATAGATACGCCCTCCATGGGCTCATAAGTCACAAGGATCATAGCAATGTCAATCACATCTAATCATCAAGTTATTTAAACATGTGCATGAAACCCCTTTTACCCGGACAAGTGCTCAAAGACATTATGCTAATCTGAAAGCCAAGTTTGGAGGGGACGCTAGGACGTCCTATTGGGCTAATGCTCATTGGATGTAGAATGTTCCCAGGAGAAGTCAAATCTAGGCCATGTGAGTGGATGAGGTGGTAAGGGATGTTTGGGCAAGGGGTGCAGTCATAGCAGGGAAATGTATAGCTTACCTGTGGGTGCCTCTGAAGAGGGTGAGTTGCACCTTGTCATGGATGCAAATGTTTCCAACCCCATTCATGCATTTATCTTTTATTCTTATTGCTTTTTCTTTCAAGAGGCTAGTTAGGGGACATTGCCCTAGTGTGGTGACCAGTGGTGGCAATGTTAACCACAAGCATTTCACGGAAATGAGAAGGTTGGCTCGTGATGAGACCCCCTATCTTCCAACTAGGTCTTGATTTGTTATTTTTTATGGGCCCCTCTGTTTCTTGCTGAGAAGCTTTTTATTGCTTTCTCGGGGATCCTTGGGCGAAGCATCTCAAGGTTTCATTCTTTTGGCTTTTATCTTTTGCCAGCTACTTTTATCATCTGGGCCTTTAGCCCCTTCTTCCCACAAGGTAAGGTACAACCCTTAGAAATTTGTCCAACCCAATGCCCGGACCAGTGTAATGGGATGGATGAGCAGGAGAAAGATGAAAAGTGGTAAGTATCGTGGGAGTGGACGATGGCCTTTCACGAATCCCCTCAGTGGCAACTCAAGCCCTATGGGTACTAACTTACTAGGGCATCCTGTCATTTCCCCCAGGTGTGGTCAAGTGGAAAAGCATAAGGTCCAAGCACACGTTAGAAGCAAAAATAATTAAATGCACATATTCAAAGGTTTTGAGGATCAGAGTGACACATACCATGATACCCGGACTCATTACCTCATGGAGAAAGACCCATTTTTGCCGCAAGATCAGGCCGATGTGATGGATGATGCTGCTGCTGACAAAGTGGAGGCACTGAAGAAGAAAAAGGATGGGCCCTCCAGGGCCATGCTCAAGTTGATCTAGCTCTTGGTACTCCATGTCTAGGACCTGTGGGCCTTGAGACATAATCTCCTTAGTTATCCCTAGGCTAGGGGATAACATCTGGCTCCAACTCGGGGACATGTGTTCACTGTAGAGCGCATGAGAACCTCAACATCTCTGGCATAACCTGTGACCTGCTTGATCTCAACATAAGACTGTTAGCAATCATTTGGGGTGGTGATATCACCCTCGAATCATATATATATAATACAAAATGAAAGCAAGCATATATACAAATGGAAATACAAACTACTCTAGCATGACATGCAAATGGTATATACATTGAATGCAAATGCCTACCTACTTACCTGCACTTACCTGTGAAGTCAAGTCTCTGCCCCCTGATGGGGTTTGAGGAGGTGCCCGCTAACTGGTAATGGGCGCCTTCTTCCTTCCAATGTAGACAAATAATAGGCATCATTGACTGACTTTCTTCCAACTTTGAAGGGTCCAAGCCAAAATTGTGCATTTCCCTTGACATTAGTAGGCTCTCCCTTCTTTGTGTCCCACATCCATACTGTGTCTCCCTCTTTGTAATCTATGGTCTTGAATTTGGTTGTTTCCTGAACAACCCTGGTATATTGTGTAGAGGGAGGAGGGTGGGACTCTGCTGTGAAAACTTCTTGTTGGGACGGCTGGATCAATACACTGTCTTCTCCTTTCTTCAATAACCTGACAACCCCAACTTCCTTGTCTTTGTACTTGTTCAGGAGTTGCTGATAATCTTCCTTCTTCGACCATTGTATCTGATCAAAGTCTTCCTCCATAGCAAAAGGCATATCATCAGGAAAAAACTCAGGAAGACTCTCTATGATTGGCTCATGTGCTTTGTCAGTTATGATGTGGTCACTAATTTCTGGCACATGGATTTTGGTCATTGGCACATTCGGGAGACGAGTTATTGTTCCATCGTTCATAGGCACATTGATGTAGGTGAGATCCATCTCTAGAGTGCCTCCCAACATTGCAACAAATTTCTTGGACAATAACATTCCCCACACATCTGGGACATCTACTACTACAATGTCCATATGGACCACTCTCTTAGGGTATCTTCCAAGGCCTACTTCCACATTTTCAATTACCCCATGTGTGGGTATGGCTCTAGACTCAAAGCCACACACATTCCTCTAAGGTCGCGTGACCTTTAGGCCCAATTGTTGCATGACCTTTAGAAACATCATGTTGGCACCTGCCCCTGAATCCAGCATACAACTGTTAAGGCACTTGTTATTTATCAATAAGGTCATGAAGAAAGGTGGTTGTTCATCATACTGGACCCTAAAAGTGATCAACTTGTAGCATAATAGGAGGGTCCATTGGTCCATCTGATCCTTTGAAGAAATTATCAAATCTTTCTTTGACGAATGGTACCTTGATGACTTCTCTCAAGGGGATGGTCACATGCATCTTGGATAACGCCCCTTCAAAATCAAAGTTTAAGTCCACTCTTTCAGTCTTGGGAGGATTCTTAGGAAGGAGAATGTTCATGGGTGGAGGCCTTGTTTGGGTTATTGCAGGATTGGTAGAGAGAGGTTGGTTCAGTTTCTTTTGTTTAGTATACACTTGGAACTCTTGTTTCTTCAACTCCTCTCTTGATTCTTGGTCCAAGTTATTTATCACCTCCATCCTAGCCTTCCCGGCTGCTTCCTTTATGCCCTCTTGATGTTCCTCAGGGGAAATATTAAGGCAGATTTGGGGGCCCTCTATGGTATGGTTCATTATGTTTACTTGGTCATGGCCTCCATTGTTGTAAGGACATTCATGTTCCTAGTGTGACTCACTGCATTGTAGGTACCAAGGGTTTTCATCCACCAAATTTGTAGGAGCTAAAGTATTTGGAACCTCTTGATCATTCTTTGGTCTGAAAACTTGGTTCCCTTTCTGGAATTGACCCTTGTATGGAACCTTAGGGGCTTGATGCTGAGCCCTTTCTAGATTGACAATCCTATTCATCATTATTTCTTGGGTTTTTACTATGCCATCTACGGTCATCTGCAACTTTTCCAAGCTAGCACTAATGTCTGAGGTAGGCTCAAGTTTCAACATTGTGGACTATCTTAGGCTTAGTGTCCATTCTGACTCTTGGGGCTGAGAAAGGTTCAACTTTGGATGATAGAAGGTTGTCTTCGATCCTTGTGGCTATTTCTTGGGCTTCTTGGATCGTTTGAGGGTTTTTATCTCTGAGGAGATACCCTAGTTGACCAGTAAAGGCTTTGGTATAAAGTAACAGAAGGAAACTATGAGTTGGATGATGACTCACAGGGATTTTCTGCAACAGGGTTTCAAACCTACTGTGGAATTCTCTAATGGTCTCATTCTCCTGTTTCACGAGGTTATTCAACCTTATCAATAGCATGTTGGGGTCTTCCTTGATACTCCATCGTTTAAGAAAAACTTCTTCTAACTTATCCATGGTTTTAGTACTGCCATCAGGAAGACTATTGTACCAACGCCTTGTGCCATCATGGAGGGTAGCAGAGAACAATTTCATAGCCAAATCTTCAGCATCATCACTAATGGGATGAAGCTGGAAGAATGCCCAAAAATTGCTCATGTGATCCTCGACATTGATTACATCATTTCCAGTAAACTTGCAACCATTTTTCATACTTGGGGGGCATTTGCCTAGGGTAGCCCGGTATAGCTGTCATGTCTAGAGGTTTGAAAAGATTGGATGACCATTGTCTTTGGTTATTGGCTTGGTTTGGAATAGCGGTTTGAGTTCCCGTGCTAGACATTGTGTTTAAGGGAAGATTGCCTCTGAAAAGGGATTTTACCACAAGAGAGTTTCGGGGAGGCTTTCTTCTAAAGGATTGGGGAGGGTTGTTGTACCTCCTTGTGGATTGTGGAGTCGCCAGATAATGTTCTTGAAATTATCAAAGGAATAAGGGAATCACCTTTAGTGGAGTTGCCAGGTAAGCTTGTAAGAAAGGTTCTCTGGATAAAGGCTTACCGAAAAAAGTGTCGTTTGAGGAATATTGACTCAGTGTTCACCGACAACGGTGCCAAAGTGTTATCACACAATTTGTACTTTGATAGAAGAAAAGGTTAAAGGAGAGCAAATTGGCGTAACGGGAGACTATCCTATCACTGTCATCTCAATAGGATGTCTCTTTCTATTTAGGGTGGTAGGCCGAGGGTAGACGTCCCCGGTGACTTGGGGGTTTGAGAAGGCAAAGTCAAAGTGGCTAGATAAAGATCCCCTCTCACAAGTCACCACCGATCAAAAAGTCCGGTTTTATAACCAATAAAAAAGATAATATGTCAAGGTGTACTTGCCCAAAACAAAGCAACAAGAAACTAGATATATTTGCAAGTACACTTGCTGGCTAGCACTTTATAAAACCATGGACTTTCTTGAGAAAAGCAATTTGCTGAATATGATGAAGTAAACATAAAACTTATAACAACAATCTTTATAGAGCAATACTTCACATTAAATGCCTTGAAAATAGCTTCAAAATGACTAAGAATCATTAACCATTGAAATCATAATACTAGCATTTGATAGAAGCAAATAAGACAAGGTATAAATCAGCCTTTTCAATTGCCTTTATGAGCTTTTAATGCTGCATCTAATGGCTGTAGCTTACTTTAGTAGCAACAGCAATATTGTTAGTATGTTAGGCTATTCTAACGTTAGAAAGTGTTAGTAGGTCGCTCAAAGAGTAGGTTTTGAAGGTTGTGTTGATCATTTACTCAATAGAGGACTTAGACTAGTGCTTTTAGCGCAAATGGAGTAAATAGTGCAGCAACAAATGTTGAAGAAAAATGATAATGGAAGAGTTAAAGACAAGAGAGATTGATAGATTGGAGTTTTGGTAACCCAAGGCTCCAATTATCAAACTGTAAGGGGAAACTAGCTACTAAGGTGTAGGTAACCCTAGACCTTAGTAGGTTTCCTCCCTCTCCAATTCAATGATGAAGCAAAATCGGCTTAAGATGAAGCAATGGATGCTAAGGTGTTGCAATGGAAAGGCCTTAGCTCATGCTTCAAGAAAAATGGCCTTTTGACAAGATCTAGTAGGTGAAAGCTTTTGAAGCTAGGACAATAACATGTGCTAGTCTTCCTAGGGTTTAATCAAGCAATTTCATAATCTTGAATGTAAATGCAAGATAAATAAAACCATAACCATTCAATTAAGAAGAATTGCAGAAAATTCACTTACATACATTAAGAATAATCAAGAAAATCCCTAGTTGAGCACATCCACCAAGAAGCTTGCCAAAATACACCAAATTTAGCCTCCTTCAACAAGTGCGCCTAAAATTTCAGCCAGGAAACCCTAAGGAGGGCAGAAATTTCAGTCCTCACAAGTGTGAGTAAAAGATGATGAAAAATAAGAGGGATTTTCCCCTTATTTATACAATACTAATGACCAAAATTAGATAAAAAAAGCCGACATGGCTAGTTACAAATAATATCCAGTTTTTACATTAAATGTCATAATTAAACCCTAAAACAAGTTGCAAATGTGATGTCATGTCCTTTTAGGGTGACGTTAGGCCCTTTTTGGGCAACGCTGGCCTCTTGGAGCAAAACGTTAGGCCTCCTTGGGCCTCAAGAACCCGCCACACGTGCCACTTGGCACACAACTGCCTCCAAAACATCCCAAAACGTTGGGTGACGTCATGGGTGACCTTGGTGACGTCATGGGCCTTCCAAGGCCTACATCATGGTGGAAAGGGCACAACCCCCTCGGGTCTAGTCCTGCTAGGCTGTCCTTGGTGAAAAGTCCTCCTCTCTCTCTGGTGCAATCCTCTGATCTGTCTCTGCCCCTGGCTGGGGTCTCAGCATCCATCTAGTGGGATTTTAGAGGTCCGAACTAATCATCTCCCCATGTGCACCTGTCCATCGGGTGTGGCCCTGCAACATCAATAGATACGCCCTCCATGGGCTCATAAGTCATAGGGATCATAGCAATGTCAATCACATCTAATCATCAAGTTATTTAAACATGTGCGTGAAACCCCTTTTACCCGGACAAGTGCTTAAAGACATTATGCTAATCTGCAAGCCCAGTTTGGAGGGGACGCTAGGACATCCTATTGGGCTAATGCTCATTGGATGTGGGATGTTCCTAGGAGAATTCAAATCTAGGCCATGTGAGTGGATGAGGTGGTAAGGGATGTCTGGGCAAGGGGTGCAGTGATAGCAAGGAAATGTATAGCTTACCTGTGGGTGCCTCTGAAGAGGGTGAGTTGCACCTTGTCATGGATGAAAATGTTTCCAAGCCCATTCATGCCTTTTATCTTTTATTCTTATTGCTTTTTCTTTCAAGAGGCTAGTTAGGGGACACTGCCCTGGCGTGGTGACCAGTGGTGGCAATGTTAACCACAAGCATTTCACGGAAATGAGAAGGCTGGCTCGTGATGAGACCCCCTTTCTCTTGGCATTGAAGGCATTTATTGGATTGTATTGGCCCTCCGAAAGTGTTGTGTTCCTCATTTCTGACTTAATTCCTCTTCCTACATGCCATAGATGCTACAACATTACTAAATTGGGTGAGCAACCAGATAGGTCCTAACATACGTGTCATGCTTGAGTAGGTTTGCAACCATGCTAATCCTACGATATCAAAGTTCAAACCGTTTGTCCTCATGTTTTTCAGCCATAAAGTTGATGGAGGTGGGACAGTAACAGTGGTTTTCCTACCCATAGATGTAAGTTGTGGAAATTTGGATTTATGAATGGGAACTTCCAAGAGCAAATGAATGCAAGTGGTGGAATGTACATGTTTTTGACAGGTTGGATATTAGAGAAAGTAGCCTTCACTTAAGGATGACCAAATTTGAGCAAATACTAGCTGTAGTTTATTTTATGATTAGTAGTTGGATCAAACCAAATTTGGAAAATTGACACTGATGAAATTTTCCTATTTTTAGGTTATGACCTTTTCAATGTTGATTCATTATCAAAACCCCACATAATATCTGAATGTTGTTCGTGATTCTATTAGCAAATGGACTAAGTGTGCTGTTTTTATTTTTCAATATTTGCAGGGAAAAGGTTATTCAGTAATTTTATCAGACATGTGTCCTCCAGTTTCTGGAATACACACAAAGGATACAGCCTTATCCTGCGAATTGGGGACTCGTGCACTTACCTTGGCGTTGGGTGAAATTGATTTAGAAGATGCAAATATTGCATCTAGTACTTTAAAAGATGAAGAAGCACATGGTTATGCACAGTGTGATGCTTGTGAAGGCATGCTTCAGCCGGGAGGAAGTCTTGTCATTAAGTTTCTTGAATGTGAAGAAAGCCAAGGTATTTGCTCTCAAATCTCTGGAAATAATGTGCATTTCTATAAATTTTAACATGCATTAGTGATTGTGCTTATTCCTTGTAAATTTATGCAGGATTTCCCAAAATTTGCAAAAAACATTTTAGAAAAATATCTTGGTTGAGGCCAAAAGCAACACGTTCTTCCTCCAGAGAGATATACTTGATTTGTCAAGATTTGAGATGACCTCTTCCATGCAACAGAGCTTTTAGTGTTCCACAAGGAAATTGATGAATGGTATCGAAAGTAGGTTTTTGAAGTAAGTGACATGGAAGGAAGATCATGTATTATTGAAGAGTTGCATTTCATTAATATTGCTATGAGTTGTGCTTTGAAAACCATAACAATTGCTTGCTTTTCAGATGTAATAATGGGATGACACAAATGGATTCAAACTTGCATGAAATTTAAAAAATTGGGTCTTTTGGAGTAGGTCAACAGTGACAAACAATACTTGAGCATGGATATATGCAGGGTCGAGGGGATTATGTATGGGTTAAAATTCACTTTTGCTTTTGCCATCCTTTGATATTTTATTTAATTGCCCTCGATATTTATTCCAACTTTTCAATCTGTTTTTAAATTGTGATTTCCTGATTCGATTATGTATAAAATATGCAAGATGGGTAAGGTTGAATGCATTTCTCCCTGCTTACCATGATATCACCTATCTATATTCTATATGGATTCTAGATGAGGGGCTCTCTATTTGGAACAAATCCCGCTTGAATCAGGATTCAGGACACAATAAAAGACAATTACTGTGGGCACCAATACAATCAGCCCTATAATTCTATCAAAGCAAAGCTTAAGTCTTGTGAAAGCGGTCATGCAAACAACATGACAGGTTGCTTTGTAATTTGTCATTGTAGATGAAACAAACTTTGGATTTTCCACTAAAGGTGTTTGTCGTGTTTCCAAAATTTTCAATTACTGGCCAAGCTGTTAATCATCTTTAACTCGATCAATTGTGTATGTTGGCACAAAATATATTTTCCTTCATTCCTAACATTGGTTTTAAACAGGGCAATTCCTTCATGCCTAACAATGGTTTTTAAACAGGGCAAGCATTAATGCTGGGATTGTGTGATAAATTTAAAAAAGAAATACTAACCCAAAATCACTATTAACATGCCCACTTAACTCCTAGAGTTAGGGTGACCTAAAGTAGGAAAGAGAAAGTGAACCCGCACAAGCACCTAAGCAGGGACCATTTGGCATATTTTGAAGACTTTAATCGAATGAATACCTTGTATTTGGCATACTCTCTCTTCACACAAGCGGTAACTTCTCAAATTTATGTAGAAATTCCAATTATGGAGCAATCCTAAACCATTAGATCTTTTAGCATGTAGAATTGAACAACCACTACCCTCAAGTACTTGAACAAGAGTGAAATCGCTGGTACCTTACCAGCCCCAATCAACCCATAAAGGGACAAACATGTCACAAATGAAATATGATTTGAACAAAGTGGGGAAGATAACAATTTTTCCTCAGACTCACTCAAGCTACACTCAATTGACACATTTCTTGCCCTTTTTATTTTTCAACGTGGAAACATATCCTAATTTCATTATATAAAAATAGATCACATTTTGCAGATGCTATGAAACATTTCAAAATATTCTAGCAAAGTATTCAAATCTCTTCGTATCCACCAAGTTCATACATCTTCACATACTCTATAGTATCCTTTTCCAAAATAGTTCAAAAAATAAGCTTATAACTATCTTTATCCCCTTATGTAAGTGTGATATTTGCACTAAAATATATCATTAAAGTCCCTCATAAAAGTATAAGTCAAAATTAACACTACAAATTATGACAAAAAAATGTCCCAAAAGCATAGTTATATCATTTAAACCAGTGCAAGATGTAAATATGAAAATATCAGGAAGCATGACCAAAAGAAAGACTGATGAACATATTCAGAGGTAGTGCCATCCACCACCTCCCAAATCTTCCATAGTTTAGGATCTAATTGCACACCTTCCTTAGATAAACCATTTTTCTAAACATTTCTCTCTATAAATATGTTGAAGTGAGATAGAAATAAAGGGTGATTTTAATAGTGGGAATCTTGTTAAAGATTGGTTGTAAAATAAATTTTCACAATGTTAGAATTTTTCTGGATTGAACTGTGTGATAGGTTTCAAAATGTCCAACGTTTCGAGTGGACACCCCACCCATCACCAGGGACACAAAAGCTCTTGTGGTGGAAAAGAGTGTGCAACGGTTTGCCTCTATAGATTAAGGGGAGGGTGACTGTTGAGGGAAGGGGAGAAATAAAATCACTGTTGAGAATAAAATAATGACGTGATGATGGGTGGAGTGTCCACTCGAAACGTTGGATGTTTTGAAACCTATTACACAGTTCAATCCAGAAAAATTCTAACATTATGACTAACTGTGGAAACTTACACAGAAATTTTCACAGTTATATGTGCCTGCCATTCCACTCAATCACCACATGAGCGTCCCCAAATACTTGAATTTTTTTACCCTCTTTTTCAACATTGAAAAATAAGAGCAAGCTTTAGTGCTATAAGCTCAATGTAATTGTTGGAACCTCTTCCCAATTCCATGCTAAACTTTATCCATTGAGAGTCCAACAAATGAATAGTACCCCTTGCTCCCCATATTTGAGGCTGTCTCTAAGCTTCTCCATCATAATAAATCTAGGCCCCCGACTTATTAATGACCTCATCCATGATCTATCTTACATGCTTTTCATCTTTTACTTGAGAAACACTATTGAGAATATTTGGACTTGCATTGCACATTAAATAAGAAGAATGGACCTATCATCAAAAAGACAAACATTCCTTGACAACCATATACCCCAAGAAACAATCAATGGAAATGCCTTGAAGTTCTTAACTGCAACATTCCCATCTCAACTCCTAAGACAATCATCTATTGAATGCCATTCAAAGTTTGTTTCAAACCAGAAATGTGATCAACTTCCTTCTAAGATTGTATAGCATAAGGACATGAAACAAGCAAATGATAAATAGATTCATCATTTTTCTTAAATAAGAAGCAACGACCATGCTCATACTTATTCCTTTTTATCAAATTATCCCAAGTACGAACCTTATTATTTAGTGCCAATCACATAAAAATATGAGATTTCAAGAGACATTTATGTTTCCAAATTCTCTTCCACCACCAAACTGGATCCCCAATGATTGAGCCTTCACCTAATACCATAAAACCAAGCCTTGGGGAAAAAGTATCGATCAGATTCGTTGACCATAACAATTCATCATCTTCCTCTTTAATCCTAGCATGACTTGTTCTAAGATTTGAAACATAACCCTCTCACGTCAAAGCATCTTCACCTCTAAGACCAATCTGCTCAGTTGACTTCCATTCCTGCCTCCAAATTGTAGTAAGATCTGAATCAACCACTTGAGAAAGAGTAAAATATAATTTCCACCTGAGAATATTGATAAGATTTTCAACAATCTATAATTTTCACTATGGCCAACCCATGGATCTTCTCCAAGTTTGATCCTATGGCCAACCCATGGATCTTCTCCAAGTTTGATCCTATGGCCATTCCCCATCTTTCATACCATCCATCTTCCAATTAGAGGAAAAGTTGCAATTATAGCCTTCCAAATAATTGACACATTATGACATGACTTTATAGGTGATCTTATCCAATCCTCAATTGAAGTAGGCTCAATGTACTTTTGAATGATCCCCCACCTCCATAAATCTTACCCAACAATTAACGCCTACACATTTTTTGTAGAGAAGATTTTGTAAATTGACAGATGGCTTTTGATCCCCATCCTTCCATCTCCTTGGGCACTACTTACCTTTGTCATTTCATTAATGGAATGCCTCTTTTATCCTTACACCCTGAGCATAAAAACCTTATTCTCTTAAGTTTATCAAAAGCCCCTTCTAGAATAACAACTAAGGTCATCCAATATACATGAATAACTTCAATCACAAACTTTACCAAAATAACCTTGCCACCTCTTGATAGGCAATGATTACACCAAATTGAGAACTTCCTTTCAACCTTTGCAATCAACCATTCCCAATCCCTTTTACCATAGTCATTTGGCTTTACGTAAAAACCAAAATACTTCAACCTACTTTTAATTTAAATTTGTTGAAATGGAAACAACTCAGTGACAAATCAGAAATCTCCATCACTAACACCTAAAAAAGAAACAATAAACTTCCCTAAATTAGTCATCATCCTCATTGATGTACAACACAGATCAAGAATTTCCTTGAACTTGCAAACATCTCTTCTTGTTTCATCACAAAACAACGAAATACCATCTACAAATAGCAAATGTGATATATTCAATGAAGTACAAATACAAATGCCCCTTAAAGAACTCGTTCTTTTTGCTTCAATCAAGGCCCCCCTAAACCCTTTGAAAATGATTAGAAACCATAATGGTGATAGATGATAACCTTGCTTCAACCCTCTTCCTAGCTTAAACAATGTTGAAGCATAACCATTCATCAACATGGATAAAGAAACAATAGTAATGCAAATCATAACCCAATTCACAAATTAAACACAAACCTAGGTGAATTAGCATTAACATCAAATATAACCAACCCTATCATAAGCTTTTGATAAATTAATTTTAACCACCATAGTAGACATCTTTTTTGTTTTTATAGAGTGTAAACTCTCTTGTGATAACCCTATTGCTTCATGGATCGATCTGCTTAATAAAAAACAAATTGTTCATGAGATACTGTGTTTGCTAACAAACTCTTCACTGTCATAGCAATGATCTTTGCAATAATTTTGTAAATACAATTACATAAAGATATCGGCTTGAAATCTTCAAATGATGAGGGATTGTATGCTTTTTGAATAAGAGCAATAAAAGTAGCATTAAAGGCAACCAACATCCTTCCATTAGCTCTAGATTCCTCTATAACCCTCCTCAAACCCTCCTTTTTAAAGCAATGGAGAATCACTTCTAGTTCATTCTTAGAAGCCTCTTCTAGCAATCTCCCATTTTCATCTTTAGATACAAAGCTAGGAAAAAATGTTGTCATACGTGCTACTCCTATACTAAAATAGTAGCCCTACTTTCTTCTTTATAAATATCACCAAAATGATTTGCCCCTATTTTTGCAATTCCCTCAAAGCTTGGCACCATGTCTCAATTATCATTTTTTAACTTTCCAAATGGTATTAACATATTATCTATGATTTGCAAATTGATGGAAATACTTTGTATTTTCATCACCCTTTTCAAGTCATAAATGTCTACTTTTTAGCCTCTAGGTCATCTCCTTGTCCTCTAATAACTTTCTTTTCCTTTTTCCGAGTGTACACACCTCTACTTTATATTCCTCTATAGTATATCCTGCCATTTAATGATTGAAAATACTATCCAATTGAGCCTCCAACATTTCTAATTCTTGAGAACCCGTTAACTTCTTCTCATGAGCCCATACAACTGCTACCTACTTAATATTTTTTAAGTTCTCAATAAATTGAATGGCCATTGATTCCTTCTTGACCCATCAAAAGGAATCCATTTCTCATTTATTATTTTTACAAAATCTTCTTCCCCAATCCAAGAAATATTAAACTTGAAAGCACTGGGAGGCTTCCTTTCAATTTCGACCATTTCCAAAAAAAAAACTTGAAATTGATTAGACTCTCCCCTAGATCCAACCCATTGCCTAATCTAGATGTTGTCATTTATAAATTCTTATAATGTGAGAAATCTACCAAGTGTGTTAGCAATCCTATCATTACCCACTCTCTTATTCCTCCAAGTTGGACTGAATGTGATAGGTTGAACATCTAGTAACCCAAGATCCTCCGATCTTTGGATGAAAAAAATCAAAGTGGGTCTATTTGAGTTGTAGGACCTCATATTTCATCTCTGCCAAGGGAGAAATTTAAATCTACTCCCAATATAATATTTCTTTGTTCAATAATACCCATACTAAATATCTTCTACCAAAATTCCACTTGTCATTATATGGTCCATATATGTTGAGAACCATGAACTCCTTATCCATCTCCTGGAAGCAAAAAAAAAACTAAACCTAAATCAACACACAAAGTATTAGTTTAGAGTAATGGCCTTGTATTCCACCTAGTTATTACACCACCTGATCAACCTCTCACATCAATAAAAGAAAATTCCCAACACAAACATTTCACCCAATTCCATCACAATTTTGCTACCATCTCCCATGGACTCTTACAACATGATAATGCCTGACTTACTAGCTTCCACAAGTCCTTTTAAGGCTAGTTTTTTCAAGGAACTACCCAAACGTTGAAAGTTAAAAGATAAACAATGTAACACCCCAATTTTGGATCAATGGATTAGCAATGTATGTATATGAATACAAGATAAATGGTTGAGGGCCAAGTGTTGTAATATGTAAATGTACATTGAATAATGATAATAAAATACAACATTGATTGCAAACAAAGAAGGAAAAAACATGGGGGGCTATGATTCCATGAGAGATGAATGAAAGGGGGATTAGAGGCTCAAGCGGGGTTAAAGTAAATAATAATATTTTATTCTAAGTCCAAATCCTTTATCTCATATTATCCAAAGTCCTTCATCTCATATATTATCCTTTATTACCTTGGAGTGAGTTTCCAAGTGAAGTACATAGGCTTCTTAGGAAGCCACATCGTTAGCTGATAACAAGCAAATATAATCTTTGTCTTTTGGTTGTTGGGGGGATTTTTCCATTCATTCTTTATGGAGGTGTGGAGAGAGCCTATGCCACACTATGAATTGTAATAACATGAGTATGACTGTTGTGAATACTATGTGAGAATTATGCCACATGCATGAAGAATTACTGTCATTGAGAAAACTCCATTACAATTGAAATTTTTTGGAGTCCCCAACAAAGAGATTTCCTATCGGACTTGTTTTGGAGCCTTGGAGGGTGGGATAGCCTAAGGGACTATGTGGCAGAGAAGGGAATCCCATTCCTTGGGTTGTGCCGATTAAAGGGGAAATAGAGCTGGTGGATTGGAATTGCTGTGGGAGTTTACAATTTGTGGAAATTTTGGGAATTGGGATATGTGAGAGGACTAGAGCCATCATAGGAGAAACACATCCTTGTATACTCATAGACTCAACTTGAGGGTGGCCTTGTTGCAGAAAGAGTATGGGAAACTGAGAGCCTATGGTTGGGTGAAACATCCTTCATCTGCAACTAGTTGGTGTTTAATTTCAGAAAGATAAGTGTTATGGGTTATTTTCGTTTATGTTGAATTTAATAACCCATAAATGAAAATAAGAAATATTATGAAAATATATCCTTGACTTAAGCTCCCCCCTTTCATTTTTTCGAATTTAATGACGTGTATGCTATTCATTGCTTACTGTTATGTTTACATGTATTTTCTGCATTTGTAACATGGAATGAGTAATTATATTTGCATAATCCTTCTTGTCATGTTGCATGTAATTTTTCATTAATAGCATGGGATGGATTATGGTATCGGTGCAAAAGGAGAAATGGAAAAAAAAACGTGTTTTCAATAAGTACCCTGTATCCTTAATGGTCGACAGAGGGTATTGGGTATGCTACAAAAAAATCACGAGCCACCCTTAAAAATGGAACCATTTTCTTTAAGAATTCGTAATGTTGAGGATTGTTTACCCAACAAAACTTCATTAAACACCTTTTCTTGAGCTATATACATAATTGATTTCTTTCCCTTGCCAAACTCTGAACCTCCTTCCCTAAATTCATTGCTAGTCCTCCATCAATTTCCCCTCCTCCAATCCTAGAATAATATTTCCCAGTTCTTAAATTAAATCTTGGAACACCGATCAAGAAACTATTTGTCCCCTTTGACACAATGCAATCCTTAGAAGGAATTAAAATTCTCCAAATTCCCTCTACGACTATTAGACCCTACCCTTTATTGAACTTATGCTTATACTAATAAAGAGGG
>ML777069.1:594626-605056 GCA_009831015.1 Picea engelmannii | reverse complement strand
GATAATTTTTACTTTATTTAACCATTCATCAATCATTCATTAGCTGAGAAACAATAATCACATATAAACTCAAATCATTATGCACAAAGTTTAACATGGAAACCTAATCGGGAGAAAACCATAAACTTATCTTTATAAATTTTTGTCGGCACCAACCTATAGTTACAAATATCGTAGGCACAAACCTAATGGATACACCATTCTCCTTAACTAAGAACCAAATCAACAATATGTGGGCACCAACTTATTGAAGACACCAATCTCCTCAACTGAGCACCAACTCAACAAGATGTAGGCACCAACCTACTGGAGACACTAATCTCCTCAGTTGAGCACCAACTCAATAAGATATATACATACACCAATACAATATCTTAATACATAGAGTACCTCTAACTTTTCCTACATGCTTCATTCCACATACATTCCTTCAAACCCTAGCAAGCCTCATAACATCATTTCCAGAATGTAATCACTGACGACAACATCCACTGAAGACAACATTCACTAATGACAACATTCATTGATAGAAACATCCACTGACGACAACATCACAACCTCAAAAAAATGCACATGAAAACATCACAAACCTTTAGTCCTTCATAACACACCTTGAGAACAAAAAAGACCTCAAGAAAACCCCTTAGAATTTTCTTGCACACTAGAAAGACACCTTGACACCTTTAACGCATCTCAGATCACTTTTGCACACCTCAAAGTTGATATCTTGCTTGGTTTCTCTACAAATGCGAAAATCTATCCTGTATTTATAGTAATTCTGTCCCCACTTTTAGGGTTGACCTGTAAAGACTGGTTGAGCTGACCTCAAATTTTTGGCTGGATTGCAGGATGAAAACATTCATATCTCTTCATTCCTAGGGATTTATAAGGAATGCTTTATACCATTGGAAAGGTATTGGAATAAGATTTCAAACCATGTAACTTATGCTCCCATTTGAGCTAGGTATGCATGGTAAAAAAATATTCAAAGATAGGGTTAAACCAAACTGATCATAAAGAATGAAAAAGCAATACTTTCAAAAATATCCATCTTGCAATCTTTATATTGGACATATATAAGATTGTAATATTTATCTTGGACATTTGTAGGCTCCCATTGTCTTTGAAATCAATGACAACAATATTTCCAACACCCTTTCCCATATTCAATCAAAGAACCAATAGAATTCTACATGGAATCCTAATCCCCTAGACCCCACACAATTGAATCACTTATGCTTGAAGAATCATGCGTATTGAAGTTCCATCTATCCCATAACCCCAAATCAAACCCCTTATCAACAACAAATCCAAATTTAAAGGACATAGGTCATTTATAGAGATACTAGATTCCACCAATAGAGACTTCAACCTCTTGGATACACCAACATTCAACCTTGTTGATCTAAAAGATTGTTTTAAGGTATTTAAGAGAACATCACGAGGACAAATCCCCTTGCTTTTTTAAAGAGGTGGTACTCCTATATATTTAAATAATATACAAGAATATAAAATGTGCTTGAGAGAGGACCATGCTTATTCTTGAAACAAATATTCACATGCAAAGAGCACATGAGAAAGGACCAAACATCTCATTGAAAGTAAATATTCACACTATAATACAAGATTATAAACCAAGAGAGTAAATAGTCTTATACAACAACATTTTTATCATAGTATTCAACAAAGTAAGACACATTATTCAACAAAAGGAAAGAATACAAGGGCCACATATGGTAGAGAAATTTAAATGATCATTCAATTAAGATCGAAAAAGATTTTGATAGACACACATTTGAAATCTCATGCTTAAAATTAAAAGTCTGAGAAATCACTAATGTAATGTCCCGAATAGTTCTCTGGGAACCTACAAAATAATAGATGTCTTTAAAAACAATAATGTCTGTAAATTTCATAAAAACATAAATGACATTTTTCCTTCAAAGAGGACTAGGATTGGGCTCCTGCGGACCATGAAATTAATGAAAGACTTGGAATACAGAAAGGAGACAATTAGGGGTTGGCCTTTGATTTTCACAAAATTTGAAAGAAGAAAGGAAAAGTGACTACTAATTGAGAAAGAAGAAGAGGTGAGAGAAAGACAAAGTGACTACTTGACTTGCTATGATGGAAGATCAAACCCTCTATTTTCTTGTTGGTGTGTCTTTAATAGGCTGTTGCTGGGTTGGAGGTGGAATAAATGTATTACCACCTTCTTGTTGATTCGTTTCGGTTATTTTAATCAAGGATTTTCTTAACCATTTTTCATATACTCCCTAATAGGAGAAACCATTTTCTCGTTTTTAGTGTTGGTTTCAAATAACTCATTTTCTATCTCTTTAAGATCAACGTTCAATTGGTGAAGTGTGTCTTCAATATCTTCATTTTTGTTCATGTACTGGATTAACCACCTTTCCACTTCTTCTTCAGAATATTCAATTGAGTCATTAAATTCGTTGTCCCAAGAAACTTTCAAGGCATCCAACTATTCTTGTAATTTCTCTTTTGATAAGAGCATTGAGTCCATAATTAAGTGTAGGCCCTCCAGTTCCTTTGTCAAATCAACAAGTTTTAAAAACAAATAACCTCTTTTAGTATTTATAACATCACATTTAGACAACATTTCCCTTAAGCACTTAATTCTTTTCAACCAACAAGCATTAATTTGTTTCATACAAGTCTTGGAAGGAAGATTTTTGTCTCTTCTATGTATATTGCTTAGACTTAAGACCTTTGTCGAAAATGTACCCATTCTTTGTAAAATCTTTCTTCATTTTCCAAATAATTTTGGAGGTATTCTTTAAAGTGAAAGACCCTTGTTGAGAGAGTAGCTGAATTTGTTGCTAACTCCCATATCTCAAGGATCGATCCTATCCTTCTCTTAATGTTATCTCCAATATATTTTCTTACGACCATTAATAAACTTGATGAACCTTTCAACCCGGAGCTAGTTTCTGGTACATCTTCTCGAAATTGCATAATGACTGAATAAGAGTAATGGGTTCGACAAACAAAGGTCTTGGAAGCAAATCTTTTTCCAATACTTTTACTTTTTTCTTTAATATCAAATTCTCCTTCTCTATCTAGTCGACATAATAATTTAATACTTCACTAGTTACTTCATGAATCTTCATGATTTTCGAGGGTTTTACCCCTTGAAAATCAATCTCTAATTTCCATTTTTTCGAAACCTTTTTATTCTTAAAATTTACGTTTTTCAATTAACGAGTTTTTTGAATTCTTATTGTAGGCTGCATGGTGCAAAGTGACAGATTCTTCCTCAAATATCTCTGGCTTCTGGGAAGCCAATTATTTAGCTATAACCTTGCTCTTGATCATCCTCTATTTGGCCCAGCTGGGCTCTCCTATTATGTCATCAACATCCATGTCTTTGGTGTTAATATTATGGTAGCTGTGGGAGGTATTTACCTCCACGTGTGAACCTAACGAGAATAGAAGACTCCAAGAAGCAAGAGAAACCCTAATGAGTTGGCTAATAACCTTAGAAGCCTTGTTGGCTCAAAAGATAATTTATATTAGGCTATTAGCCTCCAAGAGAAGAAGTCGACCATAAATAATAATAATATACTGAACAGACACATACCCAGAAGGAGAAGTCGGCCCCAGAAAAACTGGCACATCTACTATAAATACAAGGCGCTAGTTCTCATTTGCAGCATCTCAGAATTGCAGTTTTCCCAGTTGGTGCGCACTGTAGTTGCAGTCTCGTGCGTAGGTTTGGAGGAGAGTTGCAGGTGTTGGAGCCGCCTTTGTTTTTTTTAGCCCATCTCAAATTTCATGTCTTAATGCTCGAAATCAAAAGATGGTTTTCGTATTTCCCATCTGTGGTTTCAAAATCTCTGAAGTCTTATCACGCGAGCGACGATAGTTATCGTACTCTCGAGGCGAGTTCTACTTTTCGTCAAATATTTTTCCCCCTTTGTTCTACCTCGGGATTTCGTATGTCGGATGATATAGATCACATATTTCACAAGTCCTGAACAACGAAACGACGAAATCGTTTTAAAATTTTACCCAGGTCAGTAACGAGAGTAAAATTTCCCTAAATTTTGGTTAAGCATCATCGGGGTTTCGCGTCTCGGCGTTTACTAAATCCAAAAGTCTTACTGTCATAACCCCGATAGCTGAAACCACGAATTTCTTGTTTTAGTAACCTGTGTTAAGGTTAAAGGTAAAAGCTTAGCCATGGTCAAGTTTTGTCGGAAATTCACAACTCGACGTATTTTATTTTAAAAAGATACACTATCAAAACCCTGAGTCGCGAAGTCGCGATAAAGATATGAACATAATTAATTAAACCTTTAATCTGATTTTATCCTCCCTTTTAATTAAAACATACCATTGCGATCTCGCGGTTTCACAACTCGGCATACAAACTTCCCGGAAGTTATACCTTCGAAGCTCCGAGTCGCGAAATTGCGATATAAATAATCACGTAATTAATTAAGCGCCTAATCACAATTACGTTTTTATTAACCAAAGTCAATCATCGCAAGTTCGGGTGTTAGAGGTTCAAAGGGTTAAAGCAAAGATTCCCGATGTAGCGAGTACCGAAAGATTAATTAACTTTGGTAAAACCTAATTAATTGAACTAAGCCAATATTTCCCGTGATTTGATGCATGCACAATTTAAGAGGCAATCTTAATTCTTCCTTACACCAACTGACATTTTGAACCGCCAAAATTTATGGCATTAATTAGAAACAAGGTGAATCGATGAGTAAAGATTGGGTTTTTATTTCTAAATTTATATTTAAGCGTGATTTGACCGATCTGTTCTTAAAAAGTATCGAGTTTTCGAATATATAGAGCTGTTATTCGTTATAACAAATTCATTTCTATATTACGCAGAGCACACTTTTCTCAGTGAACTAATTTCTGTATGTATACATATTTTTATTGCAAAAGAGCTAAAGCAGGATCTCCCGTCATGGCCCTGCGAAAAGCATCTAAAGCCAACGTTGAGGTTTTAGGACAAGGTTCAAACAACGTCACTGATACTTCACCTCGAAGTGTTGACTCTATCCCAAACTAGTTGTTTATTTCTGATGTTCTACAGGCCGAATTAGTGGATTATTCTGATGATTCCAGTGACAATGAAAAAGACGACATAACCACCAAATATAAGATCGTCGTTCAATCGGGAATGCATAAAGTAGCGGCCAGGCCACAACTGCTCCCTTACTATGATATGGTCCGGTGGGCATTAGACCATGTGGACATACCAACCAGAACCATCATCAATGAGCAGAAGGTCACTGTCGAGACTTTCAAACCCGAACAATTGTAGGCTATGTACAAGTTGCCTACCGTGTCCGAACTTACATACGATGCCAAATTCTTGGAGAGGTTCAAACAGAAGGAATGTGTGCAGTATGAAAAGACTATGTCCATCTTAATCAGAGATTGGATTTCGCACCCTGCGAAGTTTAGGGCAGACAATAATGGTATATATTCAATAGCTTCCTTGGAACCACAGTTCAAGTATATAGCTATGATGACCTGTAGATTATACGGGAGAGAAGACACCTCACATTTCTTTCTTCAATGGGTGCCTCTAATACATCAAGTCGTCGAAGGCTGTTCCTTCGACTGGGCGAAAATGCTATCTGATAGCTTGACCAGTCGAGTTACAGAGTATCGGGCGCAGAAAGAGAGCGGAAAGATTTCTTCATTTTTTATGTCCGCATACATTATGGACGTCGTGTGATTTCTAACACCCTTTCCCTTAATGAGTTGGATTTGGACTCCAGCAGAGGCCGAGCCCATCCACGTCTATCATTCAAAATTGTGGGAAAACAAAGTGGCAGATTTCGTATATGAAATCTTTAACTGGGTAATGGTACCGCTGCATGTCACTATTTTCGGACACCCGCCACCCAGGATCTCGGACAGTATAGTGATGAATTTGAGCAGTATAGTTGAATGGTATGTAGAATTCGAATTCTCGTATCTCAGAGTTTTCGGGGCTTCTGTTCCCCCGCATGCATTGCCATTATTCATCCCCGACAAGCTGGATTTTCGTGAGGTTGCTAGACAAACAATAATCGGTGGCATAAGCAAGGAGCTTAAGGGATATTCAAAGAAGGTATAGCCACCTTTTCCTGTTCATTTAAATTCGTATTCTTTGTTAGATTTCGGGCATGCTAAAGTTGAGGCAGCAGACCTGGAAGACCTAAAATTGGTTCTTATTGAATTCAAGAAGCATGATCCACAAAGGGTCGTAAGTAATCATTTGGCCAGTTGCGGACTCAAGAGATTCAAACATGAAAATTCACCCTCGGATGACATTTTTCGAGGTGCAAGATCTTATGCCGAGATTTTAGCTCGGATACAAACCCTGGCACCTGAAGAGAGGGCTGATGTTCTGAAATTCCAAGAACATCGACGCAGTTGTCTTCCTGCAGTATTACGGGGTGAGAATCCGAGTACAATGGAGGTGAAAAAAAAATATGCCGAAGGCTCCAAAGATGCGACACCCAGTCAAGAAAAACACCAGGACAGGGAAGAAAAAACTAAGAGTTTAAAAGCAAAGATAAAGACTCCCAACCCGCCAAAAAAGTAGACTCCGGTTACTACTCCGGGGCAATCAGCTAAGCAAATCGGAGATTCCATCGCATCCATTACTCCCTTGCAGTCAACTCAGGGAAATATTGACGCATGGTGGATTTTAAATGAAGAATTGAGGCCTATAAGGGTGGAAGAGCTCCCTCCAAATGAGTTCTTCTTTGATAAGAAGAGAAAGGCTGTGGTAAAGAGAGAATTCTATCAGGAAGGGGAATCAACAACCAAGAAATACATAGTATTGACTGATGGGAAAGATAAGAAGAATGAACAGTTCACAATAGAAATAGCTGGGACATTAGGGGCATATGCCACAACAAATCAATTTTCAGTTGGGGTTTTGAAAAACCAGCTGAAATGAAAAAATCGCCTCATCAAAACCCTAGAAGCCAGACTAGCCATAGCAGAGGAGGTTGCCAAGGACCAGGCGAGTGTAGGGATAGAACAAGCAAGGTTGGCCGATAAAAGTGAGATAGAGCTGCTCAAGACTAAGCTCGAACAAGAAGAGCTATAGGTTCAGAATGATCAGATACAAGCGAGCCAACAAAAGACTTGATCGAATGGCTACAGGCTAGAGTGGAAATCGTCGAAAGTAAAATTATAAATATTGGGATGTTCCAGTCCCAGGCGATGGAGATTCGGAGTAGAGTTTCTATGGCCCAGCGAAATTTACTCGCCAAGGTAGAGGTGATTCGGGACAACTGCTTACTTGTTAATCAAGTTTTGGAAAAATTATCTGTTAGAGAAAGAGAAGCTGGAGTAGCTCGGGTCACTTTTCAAGAGGCTGTAATAGCTACAAACAACATGGAATCGGGAAGTACTCCCAGGTTTTCCATTTTGGAGCAGACCAGAGGAAATATTTTATTAAAAGAATGGGAGCACATTATCTTAGAAGGTAAGTTGCAAGCTAAGAGGGTAACGAAATCTTTAGAAGAGGATTTTTGTGCTATAGATGGTAATCTGTTAGGCATTGATAGCGAAGGTAATGCTGAGGCATTAAGTCAAATGAATATAGCGAAAATCTCACTTGATTTAAATGAAAAAGAGGAAAGAGATTCGACCGAGATCTCACAAGTAACTATGACAGACATAGTTCAAATAGATAAATGTATGATTAAACCAAGTGTACAATTGTGCACTATCGACATCATAGACATACACATGGAATAAAGGTCATCGCAATTAGCCCGAGATTGTTACTCTTTTGAAGCCAATTGTCAAGCAGAACCGTCAAGGCTGATATCTTGGCTGGTGGAAAGATGTGTCACTTGTACCGAGTATGCGTGAGGACAAGCTTCTGGCACCAAATAAAGACAGAGACGAAGAAATGGAACGATTGCTCTCCTCCTTATCATAATTGAAAATTTTGCAACGATTGAGATTCCATCTTATGTAAAACTGTATAAATATACCATAGAAAGAAAGAAGCAGGGCTAGACCTTTTTGTGTCGATTGTAATAGAGGTTTTCCATTTTGAGAGTTAATATAAAGCAAATTCGAAGATTCTCAATTCCGTCACGACTGTGTTATGAGTTTGTTTCCTTGTATCTCATATTTCGTTTCATTTCATATTTGTATCTGATGAATGCTTCACTATAATTTAGTACAACCTCTACTATAGTGAATGAATTTTGGTTTTCTATATTGTTTACTGTTTTTCCTCTGTACCAGCTATCAACAGGTATAAGACTAGTCAACACTTTCATAATTCTATATATATTTTATGCTTCATCGGGTTATTTCTTTACATTTTTCTTCTTCTGTTTATATGTGAGATTCTCCCTTGATAGGAGCCTTACTCGATAGATAACTTAATGTTTTCTCCCACCTCATACATTTTTATTAAAGTATAACTCAGTTACGGGAAAGGGCCTTTGGTTTGCACCCCCTTTTTCACTCCTGAAACCGTAAACTCTCTTTTATACGACTGAATTGAGACAACACTTAAATTCCCTCTAAGGTTTTCTTATTTTATTGTTCCTCCATGACTGTCCCTGAATCAAGACAACCTAATATTGAACCCGAACTATCAGATCAAACACATATTGCCTTAAACCTTTTCGATACTATTCTTAAAACAACCACTACCCGGGTTGAACTCGAACGTTCATGGGCAGCGATTGAACGGGATATAAACATCCAGGAACAGTTGGAAGCTAGACAACGCCAACATAGAAATCATCCCTAGTTTCCCTTGTCGAAGGTTGACGTTTTTTCCTTCTCTACCCTTTAGTCACTTTCAGATGCCTAGACACTGTACTTCTAAGCCTTAAGTACAGACTCTGGAACAACAACAGGTGCAGCTGCAACAACAACAAGTTCTCAGTATTGGCTTGAACATCTCTTGGCTAGGGTTTGGACTATCTGATCAACTTTTTGTGATGCGCTATCCTTGGGGATTGATGCACTACGCTTTGTTTGGCTATCTAGCCTAGGGTTTTGCTTCCGAAGGAATTCTCAGTCAAGGTTAAGGTGCTCGGAGGGAGGCTTCAGCCTATGGTTGGGTGATGAAGGTATCGTCAATGGTAAAACAAGCACACCATATTCTATATTCTAATAGGTTATGGGCCCACACCCCTTCAGTTAGCCTAAAACACTAGAAGGAAACATAGCCGCTAGATATTGAGCTCGTTGAGGTACTGTCGCTGGGGTTACTAGCAGGAGAAGTTTCCAAAAGCACTGCAGCTAGGGTTACTAGTAGAAGCAGTTGTAGAAAACCTAAACCTCTTGTCGAGGCACCTTAAGTGAAGATATTGACCTAATCTCTGGATATATCAGTGCGCCCTAGCCCAATGCATCTCCTGGTAGTTTCAGAAGACCAAGACGTGAAGTTTGGATTTCTGGTCAAATCTAGGGTTTGACCAAGTCAAGCAAGCCATGATGAACTCTATGAAGTCTGAGAGCAATCTAGATGGAGCCTCTAACTTCAAAGCATGGAAGACAAGGATTGACCTCATCCTTGCTAAGAATAAAGTGCTGGATATTGTGAAAGGAAGGATCGTGAAGCCAAAGTTTAAAGAAGGAGAAGAGAAGGAACCACAGAACGTTGCAGCTATGGAGAAGTTCAAAGATGTTGACATCAATGCCATGAGTATCATAGTGGATTCCATAAAAGACCACTTGATACCCTACATCTCCCATCTTGACTCATCAAAGAAGATGTAATATGCCCTAACAAATCTCTTCTCAGTCAGAAACATTAGACAAGTTATGAGTCTAAAGAATGAGCTCTGTGACATGAAGATGAATGACGACGACAACATAACATCATACTTTGTAAGGATCTCCCAGTTAAGAGATCAACTACAAGCTATTGAAGAGATCACTTCAGAAAAGGAATTGGTTAACATAGTACTCAATGGTCTTCCCAAGACATGGATGCATTTGCCGCAAGCATGAACACAAGGAAGGAGTACTCGACATTTGAAGAACTTTGGAATTTCTATGCTCAAGAAGAATCAAGAATCAATGCAAAAGAGAAACCTCAAAATAAGTACGATGATCAAGCCTTCATAGTAATATTCAAGAACTTTAGGGACAAAATAAAGTTCGATTCAAGAAGGAACCCAAAACAAAGAAAAGACATTTCAGAAATACAATGCTTCAACTGTCAAAAGTACGTTCACTACAGGAATCAATGTCCTGAGCTAAAGAAAAGGAATCATAAACATGAAGCATCGATTGTCGAAGAAAAGGAACCTGCAAAGAAGACTAAGCAGGATGGAAGAGACTTCTTCTACTAAAAGGTAACAACACCCTTCTTATTTTCTATACATATCTTGTTTGCATCATCTTTGTACATATCTTGTATATCTATCTCTTGGAAGATAATGTGTTCCAAGAAG
>ML777069.1:525804-582361 GCA_009831015.1 Picea engelmannii | reverse complement strand
TAAATGTGATATGTAGTTAGAGTATTACTTAAGTAATCACACTTATTTTCTTTAATTAATTTTTCTTTATAATCTTTAAGTATTCATTGAACTAGGGTCGTTACAACTACTCGGAAGATCAGATCTCATGATGATAGAAGAAGTACCACATGGATATGTTCCATTTCTCCAACTATGATATACTCTACTATTCAGATCTACATGAAGCCTTCACAGTGTTCCAGACTATAGTACAAGCATTACATTATCCATGATAAAGTCCAGAAGGGAGAAAATGATTTATGAAATACATATCTCCATAGATGAGCAGATAAGCATACATTTTGGTAAAAGCCTCCATTCAAGATGAAAGAACTTGCATACTCAAGCTATAGCTCATGGAAATGACTCTCTTAGCTGGAAGGAAAGAATCTCCAAACTAGAAGAAGGTACGCAAACATTTATTTTGTGATTGAAATAACTCTCCAGTTAGGAGGGAGAAATGAAAATATTATTTATCTTTGTAATTGAAAAATAGTCCAGATTGGACAGATGCTTTCCTGTTCGGAAAGTGGATTGAGATTTCTGACGGATAGTGACTTCCCATTGTAGTTAACATGGGAGGGAGATTGATTGCTGATGTATCATAGACAACGACTTCCCATTATGGGGATTGGTCTAGGACAATCATTCTTCTTGACAGTCACTCTGAGTAGTGGTCAAGTAGAATGGTCCACCTCGCTGAGCAGTCATTCTTTCGAAGTTCACAGTTTCGAAGAATCGTCTGTTTTGGAGGTTGATGCAGGACAAACATTCCTCGAGGGCAGACTCATTCTCTCCAGGTTACACTTATTTAGTGTCGGAGGAATGGCCCAGGGTGGGGAATGGTCTGGACAGTTATTCCTCGAGGGAAGACTCATTCTCTCCAGGTTACACTTTGTTTAGTGTCGGAGGAATGGCCCAGGGTGGGGAATAGTCCAGGCTCAGCAATCAGGGACAATTATTCCTCGAGGGAAGAATCATTCTCTCTAGGTTACACTTTGTTTAGTGTCGAAAGAATGGACTAGGGTGGGGAATAGTCCAGGATCAGAAATCAGGGACAATTATTCCTTGAGGGCAGACTCATTCTCTCTAGGTTACACTTTGTTTAGTGTTGGAAGAATGGCCCAGGGTGGGGAATAGTACATGACAATCATTCCTTAGGGAAGACTCATTCCCTCTAGGTTACACTTTGTTTAGTGTCAGAGGAATGGCCCAGGGTAAGGAATGGTCCAAATATTTCTCGAGGGAAGACTCATTCTCTCCAGGTTACACTTTGTTTAGTGTCGGAGGAATGGCCCAGGGTGAGAAATAGTCCAGCCTCAGAAATCAGAAATAATCCTTCTTCCTTGGTTGAGAAGAATGGGGCAGATAGCCCATTGTTGATATTCTATATTGAGGGAAAACATTCTTTCATATCTCACACACATGAGTGAAATATTGGCCCAGATGATTATTGTTGATATTCTATACTGAGGGCAGACAATCTTTCAGATCTCACAGACGTGAGTGAAAGATTGGCCCAGTTGATTCAGTTTTTATCATAACATTGTTTCTAAGCAGATGAAGACTACTGTGGTGGCAGACATTCTTTCAGATCTCACAAACATGAGTGAAACATTGGCCCAGATGATACAGTTTTATCATAACATTGTTTCTATGCAAGATGCTCTTAGATGTTTGTTATGAAGACTATATGACAGTAGATGAGGACTACTGTGGTGAATATGTTTCATCATTCACAAACTTATGTTTCTTATCAAGTACTTGTGTGTTACTTGATGTGGTAGTTAACCACTGAATTGTAGTTATGTAGTACTATGAATAGACACAAGTGTGTTCTATCCTTGTTCTAATTGCCTTGAAGACTATCAACAATTTATTGGAGATAATGATCATTCAGATGAATGATGAATAGATATTTTCCAGATGAAAAATAGTTCAGAGCTTTACTCCTCTTGTATCACTCTATGGTGAGAGTGACTTATCCAACATCATATCTAATTACTCAGATGTAGTATGGTTTCAAGAGATGATGCATCTGATGATGATGGTGATGCTCATGATCTAGTCATGAAATAGTCTAGATGACTATATTGATGCTACCAGGTAAATGGTATATTTTGTGCTCAAGTCCATTACCTGTAAATACCTCTCTAGCTAGGAGGGAGTGTTAATATTATGGTAGCTGCGGGAGGTATTTACCTCCATGTGTGAACCTGACGAGAATAGAAGACTCGGGGAAGCAAGAGAAACCCTAATGAGTTGGCTAATAACCTTAGAAGCCTTGTTGGCTCAAGAAGATAATTTATATTAGGCTATTAGCCTCCAAGAGAAGAAGTCGGCCAGCAATAATAATAATATACTGAATAAACACATACCCAGAAGGAGAAGTCAGCCCCAGAAAAACTGGTAGATCTACAATAAATACAGGGTGCTAGTTCTCATTTGCAGCATCTCAGAATTGCAGTTTTCCTAGTTGGTGCGCATTGCAGTTGCAGTCTTGTGCACAGGTTTGGAGGAGAATTGTAGGTGCAGCTGTAGCAACAACAAGTTCTCAGTATTGGCTTGAATATCTCTTGGCTAGGGTTTGGACTACCTGATAATCTTTTTGTGATGTGCTATCCTTGGGGATTGATGCGCTACACTTTGTTTGGCTATCTAGCCTAGGGTTTTGCTTCCGGAGGAATTCTTAGTCAAGGTTAAGGTGCTCATAGGGAGGCTTCGGCCTATGGTTGGGTGATGAAGGTATCGTCAATGGTAAAATGAGCACACCATCTTCTATATTCTAACATTTGGGACTCATTTCAACTTTAGGTGCTTCCTTCCCTTCTTTCTGAATTTCTCTTTTTATTTTTACAGAGACATGAACAATGTGTTATTTTTCAACTGTCTTTCTGGTAGGGTCTTTATCTCCACCATCATCTGAATTTATGATGGAAGACCTTCTTTGTTCTTGAATATTATTTCAGGGTTTTGTTTTTGTTGAGGTACTCTTCTGTGACACATTTGGTGAACCTAGATTTTTACTTGTCACTTCTCAACCCTGTTTCTTATAGTATTCATTGGTGCTATCTAGTGATTCAATATCATCTAAGGTGACTTCCTAGAGATCCTTCGAGAATATCTTGATTATCCCCCCCTCCTTCTAGTTGCACAAACTTACTAAATGATGAACCATATCCAATTGAGAACACGTATGCCGAAAACAAGTCCTTAGGGTCAAGACCTTGGATTGCTTGGACTTATTTTAAATTGAACCGGTCAAATTCAGTTGTGTATTCATCTAAATGAGAAGTGTTTTTCATGGACATTTCTTCAACTTTCCATGACAACATGATGAATTTATTTTTTATTTTCTCTTTGAATAAATGCACCGAATATTTGTATAGTTTGCATACTTCAGCATGAAAATTCTATCAGAAACATGAAATGGAAGCACATAGGGTTTCCCCTGAAATCCATAAAGTCTAATGAAATTGAAATCTCCCATGGTTTAAAAAAATCCTTTCTCTGACATAAAGGATGCAACTTCTAATGATAGTCTAGACATGGCGAGATTGTGAATCATCTTCTTAAAAGAGAAAAATAAGCCATTTTGTACTTCATAGAAATTGTATGGGGCCTTGTGCTTCCATAACACCAGATACTAGAATGAAATTGGATCCTTCTTTAAGTATACATTCTTAGCTCCGGGCAAGTCCTAAAAAATATGGCAATAATCTATAGCATAAACTAGATAAGAAGTCATGTAAAATTTCTTGGTCTTCCTCAGGCTTCCCAACTGAAACAAAATCTCATTTGAAATAATCTGGGCCTAGTAAATTATAACATTTTCATGAATTGAATAAAATAGAATATATGAAATAAACTTTGGCACTGAGGCCGTGGACTTCTATCCAATTATTTTGGAAAACAACCAGGTGACATCTTTATATGGATATTTTAAAGAGCATACCTCAACCCATGTAGCATTAGTGTTGCTGGTCGGGCTTGTAAGAAATATTTCAAGGAAATCCATTCCCCCACTGTGAGATTTAAGAAAATCATCATATTTGACATTTTTGAATGTGAGAGTAGGGTCATGGAGTCTCATCATTATCTTGAACACTGAGGGTGCTAAAGAGATCAATGGTTTCCCTTGTATATGAATAATTCTTCTCTCATTGTCAAATTTGTCAGTGCAATAGAGAACCAACTCTTTGAAATCATATAATTTTGACATGCATCCAACCAATGCAATACCCAAGGTCCAAACCTTGTTCAACTTCTTTTCTTTAGATGGGAGAGATGAGTACCACCTGTAGGCCTGCGATCACTGAAACAGGTGATCTTCTCATCCTAAGGTGTTGACAATATCATCACAATATAATTATTTCCTTTTACTTGACATATCTTACAAAGACTTTTTATTTTTCGTGAATAGGTGGCGCTTTTGTCAATACAATATTTTTACAACATGTCTTCTAATTTATTATTTAATTTTACCACATATTACCTTGATTATTAAATGTTGTAGCTCTTAATTCGAAGCTTCCAATCACACAATTTGATTTAAGAATTACGGCGAAGCTTTTATGAAAATTATGCCACTTAATAATGGTATTCAATTCATACAAGTGGCAACTAATGTGGAAATAGGGAATGAATGTCATCGAGAATGGTGAAATCATGTTGAGGTGTATGGAAAATGGTTAAGTATGGAGGTGTAAAGTGAGGGATAGAAAGTGCATTGTGGTGATTTCAAAAATGCGGGATGCGGGATGTGGAGAACGAAAGGGGATATATGAGGGGAATCCTACATCCACATTCAAGAAATATTCTAAGTACCAAAAAGGTTGATTTTGCGGGATACAGAAATATGAAAATCATTGTGGGGTACACAAAAATGGGAAGGGTCTTTTTGAGTTTTGTGGGTTGCGAGATGTAGATATTTGTGGGGTGAGGGATGAATTATTATTTTGTAACAAAATACACGGCTAAGTTTTAATATTTTGGAGAGGTGAGAAATAAACTAAGTATGAAACTTGTAGTCTTGTGGATCTGCGAGCTTGTAGATTTGCAAGCTTGGTGGTAGCCTGCTCCACAACCCACATTTAGAAAAAATAGCCGAGTATAGGATATACAAGAAATGAAAAAATGACTAAGTTTGGACCAATATACAAAAATGTTGATCAATAATCCCCTACACTTCAATACAATCCCGACCATTATCCTTTTCATCACGAATTCTCTGACTAGCCACATATTTACTTGAATGATTATGAAGATGATTACCAAATTGCTTCTCTAGTGTTGAAGCAACCATAGGAAAATCAACTTGCACCTCATCCTTCCTTTCAACATTAACTGGATAATTTATATTCGACCCTTTATTTTGATCCTTATCATGGTCCTTTCGAACTGAAATTGAACGACTAATCATGACCACATTTTGACATTTGATGCAATGAAATGGATTCCAAAATAGTCCAAACTCTGAACATAATAACTAGAACTCTTATGTAGAACAATTTAAGTAACAAAACCATCTCTTAGATTAAACCCACAAAAATCCTAGCTATCAACAATTTTCTTATATCTAAATAGCTCATATCAACCTCAATGGAATGCCAAAGGGAGTTCCCAATTTATCTAAACACTACATTAGACCAAAACTCAAGTAGAAGCCTTGGTAACTTCACCCAAACCAACATATTTTTAACCCTTTCAGACCTTGAGTCAAATTAAGGATACCATCTCTTAAGGGAAAGAGGAGTGGATTCCTATTTCCTATGAAAAGTAGGATATTTTCTGCATCTTTTGCAGTACAAAATAAAAATTTCATTTAGGCCCTAGAGTGAAAATACAACTTCAATTCATACCCTAGTATGGATTCCTATTCAACCTTCATCTATGCTTGAATATTCCTTTCACATATCCTCCCATGAATCCCTACAGGTGTTTTGAGTGGCCATACTAACCACTTCATTCATCTTGATATCCTCCCCAAATACAAGCTTAATAAGAGAAATATTTTGCTTAATACATTTCTTCCTCTGTTTCTGAATATATCCCTCACCAGCCTTTGAATGAACCCTATTAACCACATCACCTTATATACTATCCTCCATTGAACCCTTTACTACGCCTTTGGACCTTCCACCCCCTCACTATTACCCCCACAATCTTCCACTGAATGCTTCCTCAAACTAGGAATAACCTCCCCTAAATCCTTGACACCCACACACACTCTACTATTATCATAACCATTAGCATGACTATGTTGGAGTCCACTTGGAATCACCAATGGGGACTTAGTAGAATTCTCCTTAAATTTTGGGGCAAAAAGGAAAGATTCAACAAACTCATGATAATTCAAATTCCCAAAATAAAGTGTAGTATCTTGGCCCAAAGCCTCTAGCCCATTGTGAATATAATTTTTCACAATCAATGAATTTGAGTCACAACCTAGTACTCTCGGGCTACCTCCAGCTAGACCCTTTTTCTGCAAAAAAAATGAGAATATCTCCTTGGATCGAGTCTTATGATACACCTCTCGAGAAATGATGGGATCCCTTCCAACTCCACATAGAGATGAAGTTACTTCTTCTTGCAATGAATGAATTGGGACAATATATCTTATACCTAACACACCCTCCTGTATCTTAACATATGATTGAAATTTTTAATAGAGGAACTGCATGGAGTTGACGATGTTCGACAATACATGGTATTCCAATAGAGGACGAACACCTTTAGTAACCACTTACACAACCAAATCAAATATCAACACATGATGTTTTTACATGGTAAAACCCCAATGTGGGGAAACATCCACAACCCCAGTCAATGTGGCCACTTGAGGCAATTTATTAATTCAAAATACAAATATTTTACAAGAGAGTTTCTCACAATCGATCATCAACAAATGACCCTCCATGCTCTTTAAATAGATATCATGGACCAATCAAGTGTTAAGCCATAGATCAATGTATCTGTTAAGATCGAGGAGAATATGATCCGTCAGATCACTCTATGTCTAGAACATATTGTGACTGTTGGATTACATAATTACAAACTCATACTGATACATACTAAAGAAACACACTTTTACTTAAAGACACTTAAATTAGACCAAGTTGATCTTAAATAACTCCTAAGTGTCTAAATATCTTAATATCCCCCCTTAAGAATGACTTGGGATAGGAGTGAATGATTCACAAGCAACAAATTAGGAGAATGAAGGAGGCATTAGAGCCTATCCCCCCTTAATGAAAGCTTCCTGAACTCCCAACATAGATCGAAGTTTGTAAAGCTTCACTTTTGTAAGAGACTTTGTGAAAATTCCTGCAATTTTATCTTCTGTAGGGAACAATAGCACTTCAATAACCCGATTATGAATGAGATTTTTGATGAAGTTCATGTGTATCTCAATGTGTTTGCTGTGTTGATGTTGAACTGGATATTTTGCGAGCTTGATGGCACTCTGATTGTCACACCAGAGGGTGGTTGGATGTTGATGTTGGAATCCAAACTATGAAAGGATCCATTGAAGCCACAAGGCTTCTTGACTTGTATTAACTACTGCTCGGTACTCTACTTCTGTTGAATAAAGAAAAGTATCCAGTTGTTTCTTATAAGCCCAAGTGATAGGTCCAAAACAAAGGATAAAAGCATAACCTGCAATAGAATTTGAATAATTAAGGTATCCATCTCAATATGAATCAGTGAAACAAACCAACAAAGGAGTCCCCTTTGAACTGTAATATATCCCCCTAAACTGGGATTCTTGTATTTATCTTTCTGCTGGGCTACTAAGGCTTTTTTAGATGCACTTGCACTGTTTATCACTCCAAGCTACAAAATCTTATCTTGATCTCTAATCAGAGGATCAAAAAAAGACTCAAGGGTGGGTTCTTTATAATCACTCCCTATAGCTTCTCTCGTGGCATAAAAGGTAGATAATAAGATAAAATATGCACTACCAAGCTTAGCAAGAATAACATAGATGCATCCGTCATCCTTCAAATCTAGGTTACATTCTATACATAAAATTCTAAGTGTTTTGAACTTAGATAAATAATCTTCAATGTAAGGAAAATCATTGGGACTTAGTCATTAGCTGATTTTCAATATGGTGGGATTGAATCACATTATGTTTACCAAACACATATTTAAGATTTTCCCAAGCTTTATCTAGGCCATCAATTCCTTGAAGGTGAAACCATAAGTCAGGAGAGATGGAAATTCCAATTAGTCCATGTGCTTCATCGTTGTTATTATCCCATTTGGATTAATTTTCATCATCATAGGGGCATTTGTTTTTTCCCAAGGCAATCTGGTACAATCCTTTACTTCTGAGTACATCCTCCATATGAGATTTCCAAGAGAAGTAGTTGGTATTGGTATGCAAAAGATCTCTTGGAGAAGCCATGTCAAAATATGTAGATAATATGGATTCAAAAGATGAAATAGATGGTCTGGACGAAAATCTCTTGAAAAAATAGGCTGTTTAAAAAAAATTGGCATTTAAAACAGACTTCAGATTTGAAAGTTATGCCTATTTAAAAAAAAACATAAGTTGTAACCAAAGAGCCATGTTGCAAGTAAAAGTTGGTGCATGTGGTGATGCTCCTCCTGTTATAGCAATATTTTCCTTACCCGATGCAACTTGCCCAGAAGGACTTTTTTGTTTCCCTATGCAGACTTGAAGTCCCTTTTTGTAGTTCCCAGAGCTAAAAATTGTATTTTTCCATATATACGGGCCCTGACAGCTATACAACATGCATATATGTAGGTTGCACCATTACAACCCGCGTACATCAGGTTTTGTGCTCAAAATTAAAAAATTGTGTCGGGTTTCCATGTCACATCACTAGATCCATGATCCTTGACCTTCCATATATTGAAAACGTTCTGACTCAGCCCTTCAGTTCCATTTGAAGGCTATAAATGGGCCTTATCCAAGCTGTGGAAGAAGAGGAGAATATTTCCACTTTGAGAGCAAAGTTGCTCTAGAGAAATTATTCACTTCATATTGAGTCTGCATCCCTTTGTCCTTTTAAGTCTGAACACATTGTTCAACCCCCAAGCTCTTATCTATTTGATGGAGAACCTCATTGTCTCTCTTGTATGAGCTTGCCTTTGGTGGAGGATTGAAGTGGTGGAGGCCTAGCTGGAAGGGACTTAGTTTCTCAGTTCCGAATGTGCTGACATAGAATTTTGTGATTCATACACTTCTGTTGAATATATTTTAATAGAAATACTCTTTTATCGTCCAATTAATGTCTTGCAAATATATGAATTATTATTCCATGGGCGCATTTGTTATGAATATTGATGGATTATGCTATTGTATGTGCTAACTTTATATATTATCACCATATGCTTGTGTATCTTGGTTGCCGAGGACAAGTTGTAGGTGTATTTATTTGATTCAAGTGCTCAATGGTGGACTTCATCGAACGTCTGGACGAGGTAGGCTCTTTATCTTGTCTTGTTAGCATATTTGTTTATATAGCATACTTGAGATTAGAGTTGATTTCTGTAGTTATTTCTGTCTGTTGTGGTTTACCCCATGCCATAGAGTGATTTTCCTCGTAACACCTTTGTATATAACTTTTCCTATAAGATCACTTTTACAAAGGAGTTACTTATCAAGTGACCCTCTTTTATAGAATAAGTGAGAATCACTTTTATAATGAAGTTACTTTATAAATTAAAGTTGCATGCAAAAAAAGTAACTAAAAAGAATATTAAAACTACTTTATAGTGATTCACTTTTTTTTTAATGACTGGTGGAATCAACAACTTGTTGGGATCATACTCGTGTGACACGAGGTTGAGTTATCCAGCTAATACCACTATAACCTTCATGCATTCCAATGCGACCCCTCACACGACACACAAGGTAAGTCAAGGGTTTTGAACCGATGACTTCACATAACAGAGTTCCTTAAAAGTACACTACATGACTAACTATTCTACACCCTAGGGGCTATAGTGATTCACTTTTATAACTTAAGTGAAATGCACTTTACAATGAATGCATTGAATTTTTTAAAAATTAACAAAAACAATACTTAAACTCAAGACCTCTTACTAAATAAAACAACTTTCAACCAAGTGAGCTAGTGCAAAACACATTGTATTCTTAAGAAGAAGGATGGGGGTTGTTGTTGTTGTTGGAGCTCTACTTGAAGGTGCGTACTTAAAAAAAAATTCTTTTCATGCATTCACACACACAAAAAATTCCGCTTCTCGACAATAAATAATGGGTTATATCTCATTTATCTTGCTCGAAAAATTCAAGTTTTCTCTCTCTTTTTGATTTGACGAGATCACACATAGCGCAATGCATGTTGGGTATGTGTTATATTCTTTTCATGTGTGTGGGAGTGTGTGTCAGATTTGATGATCCCTCTCTAGTAGTGGTGTACGTGTCCTCCGGGCACTACTTGAGGGGGGGGGAAATATCCCCCCCAGGCTACGTGAAGCATTCGGCTCTGGAGCAGTGCCCCAAAAATGTTTTTTGAGCATTTTTTTTTCTATTTTAACATTTTTTGCTATTTTTAGTGGTTTTCTAAATAGATCCTGGATTAAGGGATTAGAGTTTTGGTAGTTGCAGAATACCTAAAATATTGTATATATTGCATTGTGAATGGTGAAATTAATACAATGAAGAGTTGAGAGGTGCGACACTAAGAAAGGTTGGTTTCTCCCAGTTAAGGGTTTTTAGTGTAAATCTCTGTGTATTATGTGTATGAGCCATTGATTAATTTATGTTTTTCTTAAGAATCTGTATGCATTGATTTACTTCATAGATTTAAAAATTACATGTGGTATCAAAGAAAATATGTTGAGATGATACTATAGAGGTTTAATATGTTGGATATATTACACACTCACCTAGGTAATTATTTTCCTAGGGTTGATAGTCCAATGTTGATAACACTTCTTTATATGAGACTATTCTCTCTAGAGAATATTCCCCTACAAAATAGGGCGCTTCTCTTCAATTCAGAGTTAGTTACACTCAGTTAGACTAGTGGAATTCACTCATGCATGAAAACCTTAGTTTTAACACTAGAAGTTGCATGTGTTTCTCTCACTTCCACACGTGTGACTTAATTAACTGATGATTGCATGGATCAATTAACTGGGACTATGTGGCTGATTACTTTTCTTTCTATTAGTGGGTGTATATGTTTCTCTAGATCACTACTATGGTGACTTTACTTAGCCATGTAGAGTATATCACGTGGTAATACTCATTCTCTCATTAGTGAATACAATTCTATTGGTTCTTTTCTCTCATCTCTTCTCTCCTTCTCTCAATTTGCAAGCTTTGTAAGAAATGTTGTTAGCTAGATTCTCTGTGCAGGTTTCACCACAATTCTACATCGTATCAAATCCCACAGGTTGCTAGGAGCAACGTGCACAAGAATATTATTTGTAGGTATAGAAGGGAGATGCAACCAAAAAAATGGATTATTTTCCGACAACACTTCTCACGCCTCATAACTACTTCGAGTGGAAGCTAAAAATTCTGCATCAACTCAGATGCAGAGGCTTGTACCGGATTACCATGGCTACAGAGGTTAATCCAACCTCTTCTATTAAGAATAAAATGTATCTCAACCGGATGGATGAGGCTTACGACCTCCTTTGTGTGTCAACAATACTACTAACAAGTGCCTCCAACCATGTACCAAGTATGCATCAATCATGTATCAACTACTCATGTACTACCCATCTAGAATAGTCTTACCTTCAAATATATTAAAACTCATACTATTATACATCAAACAAACTTGGGTCCATTACCCAAACCTTTGTGCTACTAGACTTTCTCCAAGGGTTGATATCAATCAATAAAGGTTGACATCAATCTACAATATCACTCTCCAATGGTTGAAATCAATGACAACCAACAATCCATACAAACTTCCCATCAACCTAAGCCAACTGTTTGACAATATCCCCCTTTGGAATTGATGACAACATTTAGTCATGATAACATTCATACTTATACTCCTCATCAATGTTTCTATCTCTCCCCCTTTGACATCAATGGAAAAGGGTATCTCCCTTTTGGGATGTGATGCAGGAGCATCCCTCACGACAAGCAAAACCAACGTGGAAGCAGAAAATAGTTGGAAGACGCCCAATGCAAGTTTTTGATTTTTAAAATTTTTCCCCTTGAAGTTGATGCGCTAAACATAAATGAGATCATTTAATTTAGGTGACTTGGTAAAAATGTAATCATACCTCGAGCCATACGCTCTTGTCTGAGTTAGACAGAGGCATTTATAGTGGTAGATGCAGGTAGATAGAATTGAATTCTTAGATTAGACAGTTTAGAGTCCAGGAGGAAAAACGGATCTAGACACCCTCATTTGTATCATTGTAAGAGAGTTCAGGAATAGGAGCAAGAAGAATCTAGAGCATAGGAGAATAACAGAGAGTTGTAGAAAACACCCATGTATAGATCTTGAATTAATAGAAGAAGTTGATTCAGATTCATGGCTGTTGTGTTATTCTCTGTGTATGTGTGTGGAATGCTCAACTTATGAATATTACTTCCTGTTATGCATTTGTTACTATGCTGTGTGTATGATTTCATCTGTTAAGATCGAAATATGAGAGGAAGTGAATGAGTTTCAATTGTTTCTCTACTTGAGCAAGGATTCCTGCAAGGAGTGTAGTTGAAGTTGTCTGCAAGGAGTGCGTTGACAGAAGGCTCAGAGAGTTAACTCTTGTTCTCATACCACCTGGAGTGAGATTGGGTTATACAAGCCATGAATGAGTGCGCAGGATAAGGAGAGTCTCAGTTGTGACATTGAGCGAAGTATTGAAGGACTGGTGCTACGGGCATACGCAGAGTCAAGGAAGCTCGAACAGTTGAAGTGTTCGCAGGCTTGCCGCAAGGAGTGCGTTCAAAGAAACTCGTTGAGGTTGGAGTAATTTAGCAAAGCTCAGGAAGGATAGGCCTCTGAGTCACTGAAGATCAGCGTAGATAAGTGTGATTTGAAGTCAGGAAGAAGCGTCGTAGGTTGGCGAAAAGGCGAAGGAATATCGTGGAGAGATACTCTTTTTCAATTCGTGGATTACCCAAGGAAGAACGGATGGTTGAAATATTCTGAAGAGATTTCGTGAAGTTCCACGGATCATTAGATCTTGCAGAGGGGAAAGGAGGTTACGAAGAGAAGGTCTGAAGAGTTTGAAGCTCAGGAGGGGCATGGTCGTCGATTCTGAGTCACTGGAGCCGTAGGATCTACACGTGGTATCGTGTATCGGGGACTTGTGAGTTGAAGCCCCAAAGTTGTGCAGCAAAGAGAAATGATATCGCGAGACACGATATCCCTACAATATCAGAGCCGTTCGTTGAGGAGGACGCGTGTAAGGAGATTCTCTCATCTCGCAGACTCGGACATTTGAGGACCGAAAGGGAAGTACTTCAGTTTCGTGAGAAACGAAGTAGCGAGATATTTGTAGCCATCCATCTGAGAAGGACAGGTGGCAGAGATCGAGAGATCTCACGAACTCGGGAGTTCGCAGGGTGAAGGCCCGAGTATTGGGTGTTCAAAGTCGCGAGATGCGAGGACGCGAAGCAGAGAAGGAGCGAGATGATCATAGCCGTCCATCTGAGGGGACAGGTGGCGAGATATCGAGAGATCTCGTGAACTCAGGAGTTCGCAGGGTGAGAGCCCAAACATTGGGTACTCCAAGTTGCGAGGATGCGAGGGGCGAGAAGGAGGATAACCGTTGGATCCAGATCATAGGAGGACAGTTGGATCTGCACGTGGGATCGTGTATCGGAACCTCGGGAGAAAAAGACTCAAGGATTTGGGCGCTGGGATCGTGAGGTTGCGAAAAAGGGATATCCCGATAGCTGGAGGATAGTGTGGGCAATAGCAGAGTCGACGAGTGGAATACAGGTGGAACGAATCCCTCAGGATCTCGCCGCTACAAGTCCCGAAGTATTGGCGTTAGGATTCGCGAGTCGTGAAGTGTCGAGGAGCCGAGGTTCATGTGGACACGTGGCATAGTATAAGGTGGGACCGCGCGGTCGACGGGTGGACACACGTCGCTTGGAGATAGGAGTCAACACTCCGTTGAATTCTCGCATCTTGGGACCTCGCGGAATAGGATGGTGAAAGTTTGATGGTTCAACTTGCGAGGTGGCGAGGTGGCAAGGTGGCGAGGTTGCGAGGTTTCGAGGTCACGAGAGGCGCTAACATTTAAGCCTAGCACATGGTTGCATTTGGTGAGGGCACTAGTAAAGTGAGGAGCTCTACCCGTATAGTCAGATCGGGTATCGCAAGATCTAGAAGGAAGAGTTGGGGGCTTTGAGTCACAAACTCGTGAGATAGCGAGATTTGGCTGACCTCGGAGAAAGATTGCTGTGGGTGCAGATTTCCCGATAGGGAAATAGAAGAACCTTCGAGTTCTTCGGGATGAGAATAAGAAGGTCCTGTGAGAGCGAACGTGCCTGGGTGGCACGCCCCTACGTCAAAGTGGTATCAGAGCTTAGAAAATCTTCTTTTCTTTCTATAGCAGAGGACAAGGAGAATTCACCATGCTGCCAAGGAGAAGGGGTAGACAATCACCCGATCTAGATGAGGAAAGGGAGCTATCCAGAGAAAGAGGTAGGCAAGTACAGAATCCAGTTGTGGAGAGAGGAATGCGAAATCTTCGTGCCAGAATGGAGGACATGGAGATAGGAGAAAGGCGAAGAGGTGATGCGGGAGATATCAGTGAATCCGAGGATGAAGGTGATGCTGGACATGAAGAAGAAGAAATCCCAACAGAAGATGCAGCCAATGAGAGTTTAATTAAGGCTATTGCTCGAATGAGTTCGAAAACAAAGATGGACATTCCAACTTATGAAGGGAATCCAGATGCAGAAGAGCTTCTAGATTGGATTAGAGCTCTTGATACTTACTTCGATTATGAAGATATTGAAAATGATAAGAAGGTCAGACATGCCATCAAAAGATTAAAAGGACATGCAACCTTGTGGTGGGATGAACTGCCAGCTGACAGGCGTTGCCAAGGCAAGCAGAAAATTAAGAGCTGTGACATGATGATTGCAAAGATGAAGGCAAAATTCATTCCCAGGGATTATCAAATTTCTCTGTTCAGGAGGATGCAGAACCTGAGACAGAAGCTGATGACAGTGAAGGAGTATACTGAGGAATTTTACAGGTTGAATATCAGGGCAGGTCATCGCGAAAGCAATAACGAAAAGGTGGCCAGGGATCTGAATGGCTTGAGGTATGAAATTCAGGATGAATTAAATATGGGAACCATCTGAATGATGGAGGATGCTTACCAATTGGCTCTGAAAGTTGAGGAGAAGCTGAGCCGTAAACAAAGTCAGAGAGGCCAAGGCAGAAGTCAGCCCAGAGGCAAATCAGTTGCCCAAGATAAATACCAGAAGCCCAAGGAGGAATGGAAGAAACCTCAGGGAAAGGTTGAAAGAGGTGGAACCTCATAGAGAAGACCATATGTTGAGCAGCGAGGACAGTAATTTGAACAAAGAGGAGGATATGCTGATAATGATAGGTTTCCTCGTACCAGAGGTAGAGGAAGAGGAAGAGGTGGAGTAATCACATGCTTCACGTGTGGTAAAAATGGACACAGGTCATTTGAGTGTCCAGAGAAAAAGAAAGAAACTGGAGAGAATCACATCACCGAGGCACATAGGCGAGATGTTGAGATAGAATACGCTGAAGGCGGAAGATCGCTAGTGATGCGGAAGGTTCTTTTGATGCCAAAAAAGGAGATGGAGAATTCAACGCAGAGGAACAATATTTTTAGGACTGCTTGCAAGACCAAGGATAGAGTATGCAAGGTCATCATGGACAGTGGAAGCACAGATAATCTCGTTTCAACCGAGATGGTAGAAAAAATGGAGCTAGCGACAACTGATCATCCAAGCCCATACAAAGTTTCATGGCTACAGAAGGGACATCAGGTAAATGTCACTAAACAGTGCTTAGTTGACATTAAGATAGGAGGATATAATGATAAAATTTTATGTGATGTTATTCCTATGGATGTCTGTCATTTATTGTTAGGTAGACCATGGCAGTATGATAGAAATATAATTCATGATGGGAGGATGAATACCTATACCCTGAAAAAGAATGAGAGAACTCATATGTTGTGTCCAATTGAAGATAAAGAGGTGAAGCCAGAAGTAAGCAATACAATAATTCTCATGAGTGGGAAGGAACTTCTTATAGAAGTTAAGAAGAAGGAGGATCCACAATTCTTTTTGGTCAGAAAACCGAAAATTGTTCTGACTAGCACAAGAGTGGATGATTTGCCAGAAGAAGTTCATGAACTACTGGAAGAGTTTGCTGATATTGTGGTGGACGAATTATCTCATTCATTGCCACTGATGAGGAGCGTGAGTCATCATATAGACCTCATACCAGGAGCTAGTTTGCCAAACACATCCGCGTACAGATTGACGCCACAAGGTCCAGGAGTTGTTGGACAAGGGACTGGTCAGGGAAATCTTGAGTCCATGTGCTATTCCAACAGTACTCAGTCCGAAGAAAGACAGAGGCTGGATGATGTGCACTGATTCAAGAGCGATAAACAAGATAACTATCAGGTATAGATTCCCATTTCCAAGGATGGATGATCTGATGGACTGCTTAAGTGGGGCAATTTTTTTTTCAAAGACAGATTTGAAGAGTGGATATCATCAGATTCGTATGAGAGAAGGTGACGAATGGAAAACAACATTCAAGTCAGACGAAGGTTTGTATGAATGGTTTGTCATGTCGTTTGGCTTGACGAATGCACCAAGTACCTTTATGAGGTTGATGAATGAAGTCCTGAAGGATTTCATCGGGAAATTTGTCATTGTGTATCTGAATGACATATTGGTTTTCAACAAGACAAAGGATGAACATTTGAAGCATTTGGCTATTGTGATGAGGAGATTACAGCAAGAGAAGCTACTGATAAACATGAAGAAGTCCTCATTCATGAAGACATAACTCATTTATTTGGGGTTTTTCATATCTGCAAATGAGTTGAGAATGGATCCAGATAAGGTGGAGGTAATCAAGAATTGGCCATCACCGAGGAACGTATTTGAGGTGAGGAGTTTTCATGGAATGACTAGTTTCTACTAGAAATTCATTAGAAATTTCAGTGGAATTAGTGTAGCAATGATGGATACAGTGAAGAAAAGACATAAATCTTTTCACTGGATGGAAGAGGCTGAGAAGAGTTTCAATTTATTGAAACAAAAGATTACAAAGCAACTGGGTTTGGTGTTGCCAGATTTTCAAAAGACACTTCAGGTGAAATGTGATGGAAGCGGGTTTGCCATAGGAGTGGTCTTGAGTTAGGAGGACAAACCAATTGCATATTTCAGCGAGAAGATGAATGAGGCAAAAGAAAAGTACTTCACGTATGATAAAGAATTCTATGCCATCATACATGCATTGAAGAAATGGAGGCACTATTTGATGCCAAAAGAATTTGTTTTATATAGTGATAACCATGCATTACAATTTGTGACTCAACAAGAAAAGTTGAATCAGAGGCATGTTAAATGGGTTGAATACATGCAAAATTTCACTTTTGTGATAAAAAATATTTCGGGTACTGCTAACAAAGTTGCTGATGCTTTGAGCAGGAAGTGTTTGCTGTTGCAGGAGTTCAAAGTCAGGACGTTAGGCTTTGATGATCTTAAGGACATGTATGCAGATGATTCAGACTTTAAGGAAGCTTATGAAGCAACTGAGAATCCAGTTCTCAGAGATAGAATTCAGTGGATAGAGTACATGATCCAGGATGGATTGATGTTCAAAGGGAATCGACTGTGTATTCCGAATTGCTCCATGAGGGAGAACTTGTTGAAAGAGAAGCACAACGGTGGATTAGAAGAACATGTTGGCCATGAAAAGACATTTGCAAAGCTGAGTGAGTCATACTTTTGGCCAGGGATGTGGTTAGAAGTTAAGAGGTTTGTAGAAAGATGCAGGATTTGCCAGCATTCAAAGGGACGAAAACAGAATGTGGGTTTTTATCAGCCACTGCCCATACCCGAGAGGCCGTGGGATGAAATTAGCATGGATTTTATATTGGGATTGCCGAGGACACAAAGAGGTGTTGATTCAATCTTTGTGGTAGTTGATAGGTTTTCAAAGATGGCACGCTTCATTCCATGCCATAAAACTAGTGATGCGACTCACATCGCAAATTTGTTTTTCAAGAAAATTGTTCGACTTCATGGATTGCCGAAAAGCATAGTTTCAGACAGGGATACCAAGTTCATAGGGAATTTATGGAGAACATTATGGAAGAAGCTGGGAACAAATTTGATGTTTAGTTCTTCTTATCATCCTCAGACGGATGGACAAACAGAGGTGGTCAACAAAAGTCTGGGAGACTTGTTGAGAAGCTTGGTGACAGAACACCATAGCAGCTGGGATAACATATTACCACAAGTAGAGTTTGCTTACAATGACTCAGTAAACAGGAGCACAGGAAAAAATCCATTTCAGATTGTATATGGAATGCATCCGAGAGGAGTTTCTAAATTGAGGGATTCAAAATAGACTGCGACTAGCAGCGCTAGTGCAGGAGAATTCGCTGAAGAGATGAAGGAACTTCACAGCCAGGTGAAGGAGCGACTATTGAAGTCAAGTCAGGAGTACAAGCATAGAGAAGATCAACATCGGAGATAACTTCAGTTTGAAGTTGGTGATCTAGTTCTGGCACATTTGAGGAAGGAAAGGTTCCCGAGAGGAACATACAACAAGCTGAAAATGAAGAAAATTGGGCCATGCAAGGTCTTAAAGAAAATGGGACATAATGCTTATGAAATTGAGTTACCAGATGGGATCGAAATATCTCTGATATTTAATGTTTCGGATTTATATCCATACAAAACGGATGAAGCAAGAGAAGAAGGTGATGATCAACCAGAGATCCAGTGGTAGAAGCAGATGCCAGTTGCAGAAAAGCCACAGATGGAGCAGATACTGAATAAAAGAGTGGGTAAGAAAACCAAGAGGAAATAATATTTTGAATATTTGGTTAAGTGGAAGGGACACCCAGTTGAAGATGCCACTTGGGAGACTGAAGTAGAAATTTTGAAGCATGGACATACCGTGCAGGAGCTCATGGACAGGAGCCCATGCAAATTTTCAAGCGAGGGAGTATGATGCAGGAGCATCCCTCACGACAAGCAAAACCAACGTGGAAGCGGAAAACAACTGGAAGACGCCCAATGCAAGTTTTTGATTTTTAAAATTTTTCCCCTTGAAGTTGATGCGCTAAACATAAATGAGATCATTTAATTTAGGCACCTTGGTAAAAATGTAATCAGACCTCGAGCCATACGCTCTCGTCTGAGATAGACAGAGGCATTTATAGTGGTAGATGTAGGTAGATAGAATTGAATTCTTAGATTAGACAATTTAGAGTCCAGGAGGGAAAACGAATATAGACACCCTCATTTGTATCATTGTAAGAGAGTTCAGGAATAGGAGCAAGAAGAATCTAGAGCATAGGAGAATAGCAGAGAGTTGTAGAAAACAACCATGTACAAATCTTGAATTAATAGAAGAAGTTGATTCAGATTCATGGCTGTTGTGTTATTCTCTGTGTATGTGTGTGGAATGCTCAGCTTATGAATATTACTTCCTGTTATGCATTTGTTACTATGCTGTGTGTATGATTTCATGTGTTAAGATCGAAATCTGAGAGGAAGTGAATGAGTTTCAATTGTTTCTCTACTTGAGCAAGGATTCCTGGAAGGAGTGTAGTTGAAGTCGTCCACACGGAGTGCGTTGACAGAAGGCTCAGAGAGTTAACTCTTGTTCTCATACCACCTGGAGTGAGATTGGGTTATACAAGCCGTGAAGGAGTGCACAGGATAAGGAGAGTCTTAGTTGTGACATTGAGCGAAGTATTGAAGGACTGCTGCTACGGGCATATACAGAGTCAAGGAAGCTCGAACAGTTGAAGTGTTCGCAGGCTTGCCGCAAGGAGTGCGTGCAAAGAACTTCGTTGAGGTTGGAGTAATTTAGCAAAGCTCAGGAAGGATAGGCCTCTGAGTCGCTGAAGATCAACGTAGATAAGTGTGATTTGAAGTCAGGAATAAGCGTCGCAGGTTGGCGAAAAGGCGAAGGAATCTCGTGGAGAGATACTCTTTTTCAATTCGTGGATTACCCAAGGAAGAACGGACGGTCGAAATCTTCTGAGGAGATTTCACGAAGTTCTGCAGATCGTTAGATCTTGTAGAGGGGCAATGAGGTTATAGAGAGAAGGTATGAAGAGTTTGAAGCTCAGGAGGGGCAGGGCCGTCGATTCCGAGTCACCGGAGCCGTAGGATCTACACATGGTATTGTGTATCGGGGACTCGTGAGTTGAAGCCCCAAAGTTGTGCAACAAAGAGCAGCGATATTGTGAGACATGATATCCCTACAAGATAAGAACCGTTCATTAAGGAGGACGCATGTAAGGAGATTCTCTCATCTCGCAGACTTGGACATTTGAGGACCGAAAGGGAAGTCCTTCAGTTTCACGAGCAGCGAAGTAGCGAGATATTTGTAGCCGTCCATCTGAGAAGGACAGGTGGTAAAGATTGAGAGATCTCGCGAACTTGGGAGTTCGCAGGGTGAAGTCTCGAGTATTGGGTGTTTAGAGTCGCGAGACGCGAGGACGCGAAGCAGTGAAGGAGCAAGAGGATCGTAGCCATCCATCCAAGGGGACAGGTGGCGAGAGATCGAGAGATCTCGCGAACTTGGGAGTTTGCAGGGTGAGAGCCCAAACATTGGGTACTCCAATTTGAGAGGACACGAGGCGCGAGAAGGAGGATAACCGTTGGATCCAGATCGTAGGAGGACCATTGGATATGCACGTGGGATCATGTATCGGAACCTCGGGAGAAAAAGACTCAAGGATTTGGGCGCTGGGATCGTGAGGTTGTGAAAAAGTGATATCCCGATAGTTGGAGGATAGTGTGGGCCATAGAAGTGTCGACGAGTGGAATACAGGTGGCACGAAGCCCTTGGGATCTCGCCACTAGAAGTCCCGAAGTATTGGTGTTAGGATTCATGAGTCGCGAAGTGCTGAGGAGCCGAGGTTCTTGTGGACGCGTGGAAGAGTATAAGGTGGGACCGTGCGACCAACGGGTGGACACACGTCACTTGGAGATATGAGTCAACACTTCGTTGAAATCTCGCATCTCGGGAACTCGCAGAATAGGAGGGTGAAAGTTCGACGGTTCAACTTGCGAGGTGGCGAGGTGGCAAGGTTGTGAGGTCGTGAGAGGCACTAACATTTAAGCCTAGCCCATGGTTGCATGTGGTGAGGGCACTAGTAAAGGAAGGAGCTCTACCCATATCATTAGATCGGGTATCGCAAGATTTGAAAGGAAGAGTTGGGGACTTTGAGTCACAAACTCGCGAGATAGAAAGATTTGGCTGACCTCGGAGAAAGATTGTTGTGGGTGCAGATTTCCCAATAGGGAAATAGAAGAACCTTCGAGTTCTTCGGGCTGAGAAGAAGAAGGACCTGTGAGAGCAGACGTGCCTGGGTGGCGCGCCCCTGCATCAAAGTGGTATCAGAGCTAAGAAAAGCTTCTTTTCTTTCTGTAGCAGAGGACAAGGAGAATTCACCATGCCACGAAGGAGAAGGGGTAGACAATCAGCCGATCCAGATGAGGAAAGGGAGATGTCCAGAGAAAGAGGTAGGCAAGTACAAAATCCAGACGTGTAGAGAGGAATGCAAAATCTTCGTGCCAGAATGTAGGACATGGATATAAGAGAAAGGCGAAGAGCTGATGCGGGAGATATCAGTGAATCCGAGGATGAAGGTGATGCTAGACGTGAAGAAGAAGAAGTCCCAACAGAAGATGCAACCAATGAGCGTTTAATTAAGGCTATCGCTCGAATGAGTTCGAAAACAAAGATGGACATTCCAACTTATGAAGGGAATCTGGATGCAGAAGAGATTCTAGATTGGATTAGAGCTCTTGATACTTACTTCGATTATGAAGATATTGAAGATGATAAGCAGGTCAGACATGCCGTCACAAGATTAAAAGGACATGCAACCTTGTGGTGGGATGAACTGCAAGCTGACAGACATTGCCAAGGAAAGCAGAAAATTAAGAGCTGGGACATGATGATTGCAAAGATGAAGGTAAAATTCATTCCCAGGGATTATCAAATTTCTCTCTTCAGGAGGATGCAGAACCTGAGACAGATGCTGATGACATTGAAGGAGTATACTGAGGAATTTTACAGGTTGAATATCAGGGTAGGTCATCGCGAAAGCAATGATGAAAAGGTGGCCAGGCATCTGAATGGCCTGAGGTATGAAATTTAGGATGAATTACATATGGCAACCATCCGAATGGTGGAGGATGCTTACCAATTGGCTCTGAAAGCCGAGGAGAAGCTGAGCCGTAAACAATGTCAGAGAGGCCAAGGCAGAAGTCAGTCCAGAGGCAAAGCAGTTGCCCAAGATAAATACCAGAAGCCCAAGGAGGAATGGAAGAAACCTCAGGGAAAGGTTGAAAGAGGTGGAACCTCACAGAGAAGACCATATGTTGAGCAGCGAGGAAAACAATTTGAACAAAGAGGAGGATATGATGATAATGATAGGTTTCCTCGTACCAGAGGTAGAGGAAGAGGAAGAGGTGGAGTAATCACATGCTTCATGTGTGGTAAAAATGGACACAGGTCCTTTGAGTGTCCAAAGAAAAAGAAAGAAACTGGAGAGACTCACATCGCCGAGGCACAGAGGCGAGATGTTGAGACAGAATACGCTGAAGGCGGAAGATCGCTAGTGATGCGGAAGGTTCTTTTGATGCCATAAAAGGAGATGGATAATTCAACGCAGAGGAACAGTCTTTTTAGGACTGCTTGCAAGACCAAGGATAGAGTATGCAAGGTCATCGTGGACAGTGGAAGCACAGATAATCTCGTTTCAATCGAGATGGTAGAAAAACTGGAGCTGGAGACAATTGATCATCCAAGCCCATACAAAGTTTCATGGCTACAGAAGGGACATCAGGTAAATGTCACTAAACAATGCTTAGTTGACATTAAGATAGGAGGATATAATGATAAAATTTTATGTGATGTTATTCCTATGGATGTCTGTCATTTATTGTTGGGTAGACCATGGCAATATGATAGAAATGTAATTCATGATGGGAGGATGAATACCTATGCCCTGAAAAAGAATGGGAGAACTCATATGTTGTGTCCAATTGAAGATAAAGAGGTGAAGCTGGAAGTAAGCAATACAATACTTCTCATGAGTGGGAAGGAACTTCTTATAGAAGTTAAGAAGAAGGAGGAACCACAATTCTTTTTGGTCAGAAAACCGAAAATTGTTCTGACTAGCACAAGAGTGGATGATTTGCCAGAAGAAGTTCAGAAACTACTGAAAGAGTTCGCTGATATTGTGGTGGACGAATTACCTAGTTCATTGCCACCGATGAGGAGTGTGAGTCATCATATAGACCTCATACCAGGAGCTAGTTTTCCAATCAAAGCCGCGTACAGATTGCCTCCGCTAGAGAATGAAGAAGTTAAAAGACAGGTCCAGGAGTTGTTGGACAAGGGACTGGTTAGGGAAAGCTTGAGTCCATGTGCTGTTCCAATAGTACTCAGTCCGAAGAAAGACGGAGGCTGGAGGATGTGCACTGATTCAAGAGCGATAAACAAGATAACTATCAGGTATAGATTCCCATTGCCAAGGATGGATGATCTAATGGACTGCTTAAGTGGGGATTTTTTTTTTCAAAGATAGATTTGAAGAGTGGATATCATCAGATTCGTATGAGAGAAGGTGACGAATGGAAAACAACATTCAAGACAAACGAAGGTTTGTATGAATGGCTTGTCATGCCATTTGGCTTGATGAATGCACCAAGTACCTTTATGAGGTTGATGAATGAAGTCCTGAAGGATTTCATCGGGAAATTTGTCATTGTGTATCTGGATGACATATTGGTTTTCAACAAGACAAAGGATGAACATTTGAAGCATTTGGCTATTGTGATGAGGATATTAAAGCAAGAGAAGCTGCTGATAAACATGAAGAAGTCCTCATTCATGAAGACAAAACTCATTTATTTGGGGTTTTTCATATCTGCAAATGAGTTGAGAATGGATCTAGATAAGGTGGAGGTAATCAAGAATTGGCCATCACTGAGGAATGTATTTGAGGTGAGGAGTTTTCATGGACTGGCTAGTTTCTACCGGAAATTCATTAGAAATTTCAGTGGAATTAGTGTAGCAATGATGGATACAATGAATAAAAGACATAAATCTTTTCACTGCAGGGAAGAGGCTGAGAAGAGTTTCAATTTATTGAAACGAAAGATTACATAGCAACTGGGTTTGGTGTTGCCAGATTTTCAAAAGACATTTCAGGTGAAATGTGATGCAAGCGGGTTTTCCATAGGAGTGGTCTTGAGTCAGGAGGACAAACCAATTGCATATTTCAGCGAGAAGCTGAATGAGGCAAAAGAAAAGTACTCCACGTATGATAAAGAATTCTATGCCATCATACAAGCATTGAAGAAATGGAGGCACTATTTGATTCCAAAAGAATTTGTTTTATATAGTGATAACCATGCATTACAATTTGTGACTCAACAAGAAAAGTGTAATCAGAGGTATGTTAAATGGGTTGAATACATGCAAAATTTCACTTTTGTGATAAAACATATTTCGGGTACTGCTAACAAAGTTGCTGATGCTTTGAGCAGGAAGTGTTTGCTGTTGCAGGAGTTCAAAGTCAGGACGTTTGGATTTTATGATCTTAAGGACATGTATGCAGATGATTCAGAATTTAAGGAAACTTATGAAGTAGCTGAGAATCCAGTTCTCAGAGACAGAAGTCAGTGGATAGAGTACATGATCCAGGATGGATTCCTGTTAAAAGGGAATCGACTGTGTATTCCGAATTTCTCCATGAGGGAGAACTTGTTGAAAGAGAAGCACAATGGTGGATTAGCAGGACATTTTGGCCATGAAAAGACATTTGCAAAGCTGAGCGAGTCATACTTTTGGCCAGGGATGCAGTCAGAATTCAAGAGGTTTGTAGACAGATGCAGGATTTTCCAACATTCAAAGGGATGGAAACAAAATGCGGGTTTTTATCAGCCATTGCCCATACCTGAGAGGCCGTGGGATGAAATTAGCATGGATTTTATATTGGGATTGCCAAGGACACAAAGAGGTGTTGATTCAATCTTTGTGGTAGTTGATAGGTTTTCAAATATGGCACACTTCATTCCATGCCAGAAAATCAGCGATGCGACTCACATCGCAAATTTGTTTTTCAAGGAGATTGTTCGACTTCATGGATTGCTGAAAAGCATAGTTTCAGACAGGGATACCAAGTTCATAGGGAATTTATGGAGAACATTATGGAAGAAGCTGGGAACAAATTTGATGTTTAGTTCTGCTTATCATCCTCAGACGGATGGACAGACAGAGGTGGTCAACAGAAGTCTGGGAGACTTGTTGAGAAGCTTGGTGACAGAACACCATATCAGCTGGGATATCATATTACCGCAAGCAGAGTTTGCTTACAATGACTCAGTAAACAGGAGCACAAGAAAAAGTCCATTTCAGATTGTATATGGAATGCAACCGAGAGGAGTTTCTGCATTGAGGGATTTAGAACAGACTGTGACTAGCAGTGCTAGTGCAGGAGAATTCGCTAAAGCGATGAAGGAACTTCACAGCCAGGTGAAGGAGCGACTATTGAACTCAAGTCAGGAGTACAAGCGCAGAGCAGATCAACATTGGAGACAACTTCAGTTTGAAGTTGGTGATCTGGTTCAGGCACATTTGAGGAAGGAAAGGTTCCTGAGAGGAACATACAGCAAGCTGAAAATGAAGAAAATTGGGCCATGCAAGGTCTTAAAGAAAATGGGACATAATGCTTATGAAATTGAGTTACCAGATGGGATCGGAATATATCTGATATTTAATGTTTCCGATTTATATCCATACAAAGCGAATGAAGCAGGAGCAGAAGGTGATGATCAACCAGAGATCTAGTGGCAGAAGAAGATGCCAGTTGCAGAAAAGCCACAGATGGAGCAGATACTGAATAAAAGAGTGGGTAAGAAAACCAGAAGGAAAGAATATTTTGAATATTTGGTTAAGTGGAAGGGACACCCAGTTGAAGATGCCACTTGGGAGACTGAAGTAGAAATTTTGAAGCATGGACATATCGTGCAGGAGCTCATGGACATGAGCCCATGCAAATTTTCAAGTGAGGGAGTATGATGCAGGAGAATCCCTCACGACAAGCAAAACCAACGTGGAAGCGAAAAATAGCTGGAAGATGCCCAATGCAAGTTTTTGATTTTTTAAAATTTCCCGCTTGAAGTTGATGCGCTAAACATAAATGAGATCATTTAATTTAGGCACCTTGGTAAAAATGTAATCAGACCTCGAGCCATATGCTCTCGTCTGAGATAGACAGAGGCATTTATAGTGGTAGATGCAGGTAGATAGAATTGAATTCTTAGATTAGACAGTTTAGAGTCCAGGAGGGAAAAAAGATATAGACACCCTCATTTGTATCATTGTAAGAGAGTTCAGGAACAGGAGCAAGAAGAATCTAGAGCATAGGAGAATAGCAGAGAGTTGTAGAAAACACCCATGTACAGATCTTGAATTAATAGAAGAAGTTGATTCAGATTCATGGCTGTTGTGTTATTCTCTGTGTATGTGTGTGGAATGCTTTGCTTATGAATATTACTTCCTGTTATGAATTTGTTACTATGCTGTGTGTATGATTTCATGTGTTAAGATCGAAATCTGAGAGGAAGTGAATGAGTTTCAATTGTTTCTCTACTTGAGCAAGGATTCCTGCAAGGAGTGTAGTTGAAGTCGTCCGCAAGGAGTGTGTTGACAGAAGGCTCAGAGAGTTAACTCTTGTTCTCATACCACCTTGAGTGATATTGGGTTATACAAGATGTGTAGGAGTGCGCAGGCTAAGGAGAGTCTCAGTTGTGACACTGAGCAATGTATTGAAGGACTGGTGCTACGGGCATACGCAGAGTCAAGGAAGCTCGAACAGTTGAAGTGTTCGCAGGCTTGCCTCAAGGAGTGCGTGCAAAGAACCTCGTTGAGGTTGGAGTAATTTAGCAAAGCTCAGGAAGGATAGGCCTCTGAGTCGCTAAAGATCAACATAGATAAGTGTGATTTGAAGTCAGGAAGAAGCGTCGCAAGTTCACGAAAAGGTGAAGGAATCTCGTGGAGAGATACTCTTTTTCAATTCATGGATTACCCAAGGAAGAACAGACGGTCGAAATATTCTGAAGAGATTTCACGAAGTTCCTCGGATTTTTAGATCTTGCAGAGGGGCAAGGAGGTTACGGAGAGAAGGTCCGAAGAGTTTGAAGCTTAGGAGGGGCAGGGCCGTCGATTCCGAGTCACTGGAGCCATAGGATCTACACGTGGTATTGTGTATCGGGGACTCGTGAGTTGAAGCCCCAAAGTTGTGAAGCAAAGAGCAACGATATCGCGAGATGCGATATCCCTACAAGATCAGAGCCGTTCGTTGAGGAGGATGCGTCTAAGGAGATTCTCTCATGTTGCAGACTCAGACATTTGTTTACCGAAAGGGAAGTCCTTCAGTTTCGCGAGCAGCGAAGTAGCGAGATATTTGTAGCCGTCCATCTGAGAAGGATAGGTGGCAGAGATCGAGAGATGTCGCGAACTCGGGAGTATGCAGGGTGAAGGCCCGAGTATTGGGTGTTCAGAGTCGCGAGACGCGAGGACACGAAGCGACGAAGGAGCGAGAGGATCGTAGCCATCCATCTGAGGGGACAGGTGGCGAGAGATCGAGAGATCTTGCGAACTCGGGAGTTCGCAGGGTGAGAGCCCAAACATTGGGTACTCCAAGTCGCGAGGACGTGAGGCGCGAGAAGGAGGATAACTATTGGATCCAGATCGTAGGAGGACCGTTGGATCTGCACGTGGGATCGTGTATCAGAACCTCGAGAGAAAAAGGCTCAAGGATTTGGGCGCTGGGATCGCGAGGTTGCGAAAAAGCGATATCCTGACAGCTGGAGGATAGTGTGGGCCATAACAGTGTCGACGAGTGGAATACAGGTGGCATGAAGCCCTCAGGATCTCGCCGCTAGAAGTCCCAAAGTATTGGCGTTAGGATTCGCGAGTCGCGAAGTGCCTAGGTTCATGTGGACGCGTGGCAGAGTATAAGGTGGGACCGCGCGACTGACGGGTGGACACACGTCGCTTGGAGATAGGAGTCAACACTCCGTTGAATTCTCGCATCTTGGGAACTCACGGAATAGGAGGGTGAAAGTTCGATGGTTCAACCTGCGAGGTGGTGAGGTGGTGAGGTGGCGAGGTTGCGAGGTTGCGAGGTCGTGAGAGGCGCTAACATTTAAGCCTAGCCCACGGTTGCATGTGGTGAGGGCACTAGTAAAGGAAGGAGCTCTACTCGTATCGTCAGATCGGGTATCGCAAGATCTGAAAGGAAGAGTTGGGGGCTTTGAGTCACAAACTCGCGAGATAGTGAGATTTGGCTGACCTCAGAGAAAGATTGCTGTGGGTGCATATTTCCCAATAGGGAAATAGAAGAACCTTCGAGTTCTTCGGGCTGAGAAGAAGAAGGTCCTGTGAGAGCAGACGTGCCTGGGTGGCGCGCCCCTTCATCAGAATGATCCCCTGACTGAAGTCTCCTTGGGCTGCTCCCCATGTCTAGATGCCTCTGTGCTCTCTCTCCAAGAATTTCTATCCTTCATCTGATAAATCTCTCCCCTTTTGTCATCAATGACAAAGGTATCTTTCCATCTGGAGTTTCTCCCCCTAACTAAACTGTCCTTAGGGATACTCCCCCTGACTGAACTCTTCCTGAAACTGATCTCCCAACATGAATTGTCCTATTTATGGTAGTTCCTCATGTACATATAAGACATATAAGATAAGCATTCAAAAACATTCATTTTGGAGTAGAAATTAATTCTAGTCTCTAGCAAAGATACACAAAGGCTTCCCGTGGAAGCAATTTTGTAAATATTTCTTTCACTTGTTCTTTTGTTCCCACATATTCAACTCTGATGTTCTTCTCTACAACCTGTTCCCGTAGAAAGTGATACTTGATTGGAATGTGCTTCATCTTGGAGTGCATCACCGGGTTATTTGAGATACTGATGAAACTTGTATTATCACAATAGATTGAAATGGGCTCATCATACTCAACCTGTATATTTTTCAGAGTTTGTTTCATCCACAGAATCCATGTTTGCTGCTGCAATATACTCTTCCTCGGCTATAGATAAGGATATTGATGATTGTTTCTTGCTTAAACATGATACTAAACACTCACCCAAGTAGAACGCTACTCCATTGGTGCTTCGTTGATCATCAATGCAACCTGCCCAATCTGCATCTGTGTAGGCAATAAGTGATAGATCCTTTCCTTTTTGATACCATAATCCAAACTCTTCTGTTCCTTTGAGATATCTGGAAATGCTCTTCACTGCTAATACGTGTGATTCCTTTGGTGATGCTTGAAATCGTGCCACCTGTCCAACTGCCTACATTACATCTGTTTTGGATGATATGACATATAGTAAGCTACCAATCATTGAAATGTATTGACTCTGGTCTATAGACTTTGAATCATCATCTTTTCTCAACTTGCAACTGGTTTACATAAGAGTGGTAACTAGTTTGCAATCTTCCATTCCGAACCTCTTTAGAATTTCTATGATATACTTAGTTTTAGAAATACAAATTCCTTGGTTGTTTTGATATATCTGAAGATCCAAAAAGAAGGATAGTTCTCCAAGTAATGACATTTCAAATTCATTCTGCATATCCTTTGCAAATTTTTGGCTTAACCTGTCATTAGTACTTCCAAAACAATATCATCAACATAAATTTAAATTAATAAAATAATACCTTGAGTTACCTTGATGTAGAGGTTGTTTTCAGCGCTTCCTTTCCATAGTTCATAGGGAGTTTTGTCATTGTTGTTTTTGAGCATTACTCTGTTTTGAATGTGAACTGCTATATGCACTACATGTGTCCAAAAAATATCTGTCAATTTGAAATCCATTAGCATTGTTCGAGCCATTTCCTGTGTAATTATCATCCATTATGATAATGTTCCTTTGTCTCTAAACCACTCTCTGAACCAATCTATGAATCCATGCTCTCGTCAACTTTCATATATCTATCCAAACCTGATAAGTATTCTTACAAATCCATCTCTGTCCATACTGTCCAAGACTCTACTTGCGCAATTGTCCATAATGATGACCCATTTATCACTATACTATCATGAAGTCTTGATCAAAATGTACTTTTACTAATTGACTTCTCTAGATCTTCCTTCTCAAACTACGCAAGCTGTTCGAAGGATGGTTCTTTGGTCTATCACAACTATTGCATAGACTCCCCCTGTCTAATATTTATATTACTTGGGAGTCTTTAAGCCGGATGGCTCAGGACAATTCTTGCTCTGATGTGTATTCATCATCATCTTCATTGGTAGATTCATCATCTCTCTGAGCTTTGACTTCTTTCTTTCTGTCTATGGATTCATCTTTCACTACAATACCTGAAAGTACAATCTCTTGAACATGTTCCTTATTTACTTGTCCTTCTTTTCTTTCATTTATTTTCAAAACCTTTCTATATCTGACATCCTTTTTTTTCTCTATAGATTTTTCTTCATCTCGTTTTATTGTCAATCTTTCAATCTCTGGGACCTGGTCTTTGTTCACATGTTCTTCCTGTTTTCTTATCCATACTTTCTTATATATGATATCAATGTTCTCTTTCATGGAAGTGTCGATCATGCTTCTACAATCATGAGCTATGTGTCCATATTTATGACATTTGTAACATTCAATGTTACGTGGGGCCACACAGGCATTTCTTGCTTGAACATTTATTTTATAATCCACACAATCTGCAATCTTGTGTCCAAAGTTAGTACAATAAAAACAATGACCATAAAAGAAATTTGCATACCTAGGAGTGAATGATCTTCTTTGTGGTGTAGTCCTTCTGAATTTTTGCCTTGACTATTCATGATCATGATTGAAGCTTCTTTGTGGCTTGAACATGGATGGTCTTCTTGAAGATGTATCTTTATTAGTTTTCTTAGATTCTGGTTGACCATGATTCATTCCTTTGAGAACTTTTGCATAACTCTTTATATTTTCTTCATTCTTCTTTTCTAGCAATGTAGAGTGCTTCTCTTCATTCTCTACAACTGATGTGGATGTTTATGTCTCTTCAATGTTCTTGTTGAACTTGATGATTTTGACTCTTAGTGTGACAACTTCTTCTTCAATATTCTCAACCTCTTCTTCTTTCTTCATTATCTGAGACTTCATGACCTTTTCTGTTCTCTTTGCTTCTTCAAGTTGTATTTTCAATGTAATTATTTCTTCTTCCAGTCTTCTCTCTTCTTGACCAAACTCTTCCTCAAGTTGGTTTAAGTAATTGGTTCTTTCCTTGAGATGATCCATCAATATATTTTCTCTCTTTTCCGCTTCTTCCTTTTGTGCTTCTATGTTGGCTTCTAAACATTTATTTTGATATTCTAGAGTTTCTTCTATTCTTCTGGCCTCTTCTAGTTGAGCTCTTAAATTCTTGATGACCTGCTGATCCTTTTTGGAACCTTGAACACTTTCCTTTTGCTTCATCAATTATTTCTTGGATGACTTGTTTTCTTCTCTTTCTTTCTTTAGATATTCAATTGCACTGATCATTTTTTCTCTGTAATCAACTTCTGCTTCTTCATATTCTTCCTCTTCTGAATCTGTCTGACATGATGCACATCTTTCTTCTTGTTCTGTATCTGCATCTTCTTTGGTATTTTCTGAATTTGCGATGGGTGAAGAATATATGTCATGTAACTTATCCCAAATTTCTTTGGCTGATGAACATTTACCAACCTTTTCTCTTACCATATTAGGTAATCCTTCCATATGAAATTCATTGCTATTTTTTTATTCTTCTTCAATTGCTTCTTGGCTACAGTCTTTGCCCTTTTTGAACTATCATATCCTGTAACAACTGATAGCCAAATATAATATCCCCATGTCTGTAAAAATACTTCCATCCTTATGCTCCACATCTCATACTTAAAACCATTCTAACCATTAAACATTGGTACTCCATTCTCATAATAATCCATGATCTCCTTCCAGTGGTTAAACCGTTTCCTGAAGGAATCGGATCTGATACTAATTTTTGGATTACTGAGGAGAGTGGGGGGGGGGGGTGAATCAGTAATAGAGAAATATAATCCTTTTTCACCATAAAATGCAAGTGTTATATCAATGTAGCATTATCATTTAATAGTTGTAGAGTAAATAAACAATGAAAAAATGAGCAATCACACACATACACAATACACCAGTGTTTTACGTGGAAAACCAAAGCGGGAGAAAACCACATAATGCTTTTTCTTATATGTCTTTAAGAATTACATTAATTGAAAGCACCAAATTCCTTTTTTTTTCTAGCTGCAATTAGAAGGAGGCTCCAACCCCCTAGTTTCTCAGGCTACAACCTGAGGGAATCTCCAACTCCCCAATTATATGGATACAAACAGAAGGAGGCTACAACCCCCTATGTTCTCCGACTACAACAGGAAGGTGGCTACAACCACCTGTCCTTTCCTTGTCCAACCTCCCTAGTATATAAGTAGACTGATGGAACCACTGTCACACTATCATTGTGAGATATATTGCTATAAACCTGTACCAATCAACCTGCACCAAACAACCTGTACCAATAACCCGAACCATGCATCAACCATGCATCAACTTGTACCTCAACCTGTAATCAACTTGTACCATAAACAAGTGCATCAAGCATGCACCAACTTGTACCAAACAACCTGTACCATAAACAAGTGCAACAATCATGCACCAACCTATACCATAAACAAGTGTATCAACCATGCACCAACCTATACCTCAACCTGTACCATGAATAAGTGCATCAACCATGCACCAAACCTGTATGAATAACTTGTCACAACAACCTGTCCAAACAACCTATCCAAACAACCTATCACAACAACCCATCTCATCAATCTTATCAACCAAATTAGATCTACTCACCAAGATCAATCACCAAGACAACTCTCAAATATGTGCATCAACCAAACATAACACAACAACTCATAATCATCGCCAAGATCAATATGCGATTCTAATAATATATCAATACATGTATGCTACACCATCCATAAACCATGTGTCAACAATAATACTAACAAGTGACTCCAACCATGTACCAAGTATTCCTTAATCATGTATCAACTACTCATGAACTATGACTCATCAATATGTACCAACATCATCAAATATACACCTCATGTATGTGCCAACTCATGAACTACTTGTCTCAACCATGTACCTAACATGTACCTCAACCAAAAACACTCATCAATTTCATCATCTAAATCTGATTTGTAACTCTATAATAGACCTGGTGTATATGATCACATACTTGCAAACCTTCCTTAACTTTAACAACAAAAGACTAGCATTTCCATCAAACTTTACTTTAGTCTCACATGACTAGTTTTGGATTAGTCAAAAACCCTAACTTGAAATAATCATAAATATGTACCTGTAATGAATAAAGATTTGAAAATAGTACACAATGTTCTTCAGTGTGTTTTGTGGAATTCCTTCAGGTCTCACTACTTGGAACCTCTCAAAAAAGGAGTTATAGCAAAAATAACATACCTTGTTGAATTCTGGCTTATTCTAGAGAGCGAACTTGTAGAGCGTGCCCCACACATAATATTTGTTGTATGGATCTGAAAATTTTACATAGAATATTACAGAATGTATTCTAACCAACACATTTTTTCTTACTGAATTTGGATCTTTTATGAAGAAGTTATGATGTTTTTACCCGAAACACCTGTTTTAGACTAGTTTCAGGAATATCCACAAACCCTATTTTCCACAGAGTGTAACTCCAAAAATACAACGAACCACAAGATGAAATTCATACCACAACTACTTGGATATGTTTCCTCAATGGCCTTATAATGTCATAGTTTGAATCATTCTAGAAAAAAAATTTATTTTGAAAATGGTGAGATGACCTGTAAATAACATACCTTAGAAAATATCATCAAAAGAATTTATCCTCCCTTGAATTTCAACCTTATTTACTTCACCTTCCCTCTGAAATTCGGCTTAGATATCCTTTGGTTACCTCAGTCACCTGCAGATATTAAATATGCTCAAGTGTTATTAAAATGAGAGAGCCTTGCCTCTTATTTATACTTTCATGTAGCTTCCTCAAGGGGTTACCTTTTAACCATCTTAACCCAATTTCCTTATTTTAGGGATAACCCACTTCTAACCACTTTCCATAATTAGAAAGTTTTCCATTTACTTTATTATTTAAATAATACTCTTTGACTTTTTCACTTCACTTTATTATTTAAATAATCTTCTTTGACTTTGTCACTTCACTTTATTATTTAAATAATTCTCTATGACTTTGTCACTTCACTTTATTATTTAAATAATCCTCTTTGACTTTGTCACTTCACTTTATTATTTAAATAATCCTTTTTGACTTTGTCACTTCACTTTATTATTTAAATAATTTCTTCTTTGCAAGCACTTTGACTTCTTTGACCTTTTGGGGCTTCAAACCAACATATGGGGGTCCTCCAAATTCGTAAGGCCATAACTCTCAAACCGTGAGGAGTTATGTGACGTTCCACATACCACCAGAAATGGCATGACATTTTCTATCCATATAGAATAATATTACCTTAAAATATATCAAAAATCATACTATTATACACCAAAAAAACTTGAGTCCATTACCCAAACCCAGGTTGTCCAACTTCACATGGCCATAACTCTCTAACCCTGAGGAGTTATGTGATGTTCCACATACCACCGGAAATGACATGACATGTAATACCCATCTAGAATATTCTTATCTTCAAATATATTAAAACTCATACAATTATAAATCAAACAAACTTGGGTCCATTACCCAAACCTTTGTGCTACAAGAATTCGCTATCGAACTTTCTCCAAGGGTTGACATCAATCACTAAAGGTTGACATCAATCTACAATATCACTCTCCAATGGTTGAAATCAATGACAATGAAAAATCCATACCAACTGTCCATCAACCTAAGCCAACTGTCTGACATATAGGACCAAAAAGGAAACATATGGAAAAGTGAGCAGGTATAAGGAAATATTGGTTGCCAAAGGATTTCAACCGATCCATGGGATAGAATATTATGATACATTTGCTATCATAGAAAATATGGAATCCATATGACTGGCCTTTATCATTGCAACAACCACGAGGTGGGAAGTTCACCAAATGGATGTGAGGAATGATTTTCTTCATGGGGATCTCTCAGAGAAGATTTACATGGAGCATTCGCAGGGGTTCATTCAAAAATTTTCCTTAGTATGCCGATTGAAGAAGTCCCTCTATGGATTCAAGCAGGTACCTAAAGCATAGTATGAAAAGATGGATGCCTACTTTATTTATAAGCATTTTTTCAGATGCAAATAATATCTGAATGTCTACATGCTGAGAACCTTAGACTCCTTGCCTCCTAATTACAGGAAGCTCAACCTCAACCATTGCTGCGGTCAAAGACATTATGCACGATAGGTTATCTATGAAGGACATGGGTCCAATGCACTATTTATTTGGTCTCAAGATCATTCATGATGCTTCAAGTATCAAGCTATCTCATACTAAGTATGCCCAATATCTCTTGGTTAGATTCCACATGACTGATTGCAAGTCGAAAACCACACCCTTTTTTTTCTGGGTACATCTTGAGGATGCGGGGATACACCAGTGGTGGAAAAAACCTTGTATCAACAACTTGTGGGGATATTTCTCTATCTCACCCACACCCGGCCAGATCTCTCATATGCACTAGGAGAATTTTCCAGGTACATGTAGGAGTCACATAAGCTACACTGGAAGGCTACCAAGCTCATCCTTAGATATTTTCATGGAACCACATGTTATGTGATCCATTATGCAACAGGTTGTGCATTAGATCTCATGGGATTCATTGTTTTTGATTGGGATGGAGATAAAATAGATCACAAGTCTACATCTGGGTACGTGATTAATTTGGGTTCCATTACCATCTTTTGGTTGAGAAAAAAATAGTCAACTATTTCTCTATCGTCAACAGAGGCTGAGTACAGAGGAGCGATCAACGTCACTATTCAGGCACTTTGGTTTCAAAACTTTCTCACTGAGTGTTAACGGGCCAGAATGACCCACTCAATTATATGAGGGAAAACGCTCGATGAAAGGTCCCAATTAGACCCACTCTCGTTTGGGGTAGCGCTTCTGACCAAATTTTGGCATGGTTACCAACTAACTAAATATGAATCTGAGAACCGAAGGTTCTCAGATGAATTAAAAATAAATAAAAATAAGTAAATCTGACTAACTAATGTTAAGCTAAGGTGTATTATTATTATTCTAAGATGCAGTTTCTAAACTAATTCTAAACTAACCTATCATGATAAATGAATACAGTGAAAAATGTGTATTACTTGCATAGAATAAATTCATGACACAAGTGATATATAAGTTTAATAGCATAACTGGTTAGAATCAAAGAATTGATTGATTAACAACATTACTTTGTCATTGTACTCATTTTGAAAATCATGGTAACTACAAATGGAAAACATTAATTCAGAAGTAATTCATCAACCAATATTTACATACTACAATACGAGAGATGCATAAATAGAATAATCACATTCATACACATCAATACCATAATATTCAACTAAAAATGTCTCTCAGATTCAAATTAACTTGCAGTAGAAATATTGTCTTGCTACATTAAGAAACCAAAAGCCCTTTCAAATGGACAGTTCCCTCTATTTATAGTGAGGGGTGTCTGTTTACAAATTTTATCCTTTGCAATCATGAAGTTAGGGCCATTTAAAAAAAAAAGATGCTTTGTATTCCAAATTCAGAATTGATATTACAATAACCGAAGAAAGCAATATTTGGAAGGAACTGGGAAATTTGTAATCATGAACTGCTCTGTGTCTATAGATGATATTGGTATTATTTCCAAATATAATGATCACTTAATATGCTCTTGAGTTTGCTTGATTGCAACCTTTCCAAGACCGAATCTCCATTGAAGAATTTGGTGGACACTTCTTGATATAACTATTATGATCTGGCCTTTACAAAGGATTGGATTTTGTGGGTGAGTCGGGCAAGTTTCAACATGTGTTCTTCAATTGATTTTTCTTCAAATTGGATTAGATTCTAGATGTTCTCCTGAATGGATTTCTTGTTATCTTCCACCTCAATCATTCTAGCACTGATAGATGTCATTTCATTGATGTACTACATCAAATGTACCCCTACCTCTTCGACAAGATCATTTGCATCTTTCCACAGTTTTGTGCAAGTGTTGGCTGTTTCTCCTTGGGTGGAGAAGTAACTCCTGAAGAGAGGTTTTCTAGTGTCAAAAATCATAAGGTATCTTAGTATTTACCTCTTCAAATATACCGACAATGTGGTAGGTGGAGTTTGGTGCATGTCCCGTCAACAGATCATCTCCTCTAAGGCTTCTCTCGCTTCCTAATATCTTTCTTGATTCTCTATCAATGTGATTTATAGCTTAATTTGTTCCTGTCACTCAGCTAATATGCTACTTAACAGATCGAGGAGCTCATGCTTTTCTGTCGCTAATTTTTCACTTAATTCCAGTGCCCGTGCCTTGATGGATTCCACGGTGCATGCCGAGGCTCTCGTATTTTCTAGGGATGTATTGAGTTTCTTCTTTTCCACTTCTAACTCATTTCTATGGGTGTCCTGTTGGATTTGCATCCACTTTTCAAATTCTACATTCGTTTGGTCTCTTTGTGCTTGTAGGGCTCTGTTCATCTTATTTGAATTGAGGCCCTTAACTGATTTTACAACTTCCTGGAAACCTATGGTGAATGTTTCCTTTACACCTTTTAACTCTGTCTCCAATTCGACCAATCTATTCTTGGTAGTGCTGAGGGAATTAGTTACCTCAAGGACAGATGAGGCATTTAACCTTGCAAAAGCATTGAGCACTGAATCTGATTGGACCATGTTCTCTTCTGGGTCAGACCCTACTTTCCACTCTAATACCGTTCCTACATATGACTTTGACCTGGTGTCTTCTACTCTCTTTCTCTTCACCAATATTTTCTCGATGCTTCTCGTTATGTTATCGAAGTAGTAGTCTCTAATAACTACTACATATCCCTCCAAATTTAGGGCTTGGGAGGAGAAGGATGAGTCTCCTGGAATGGTGCTTATGGGAGTGTATTTCAGAGGAGGTATGTTCACAATGCCCAAGTTGGGTGTCAACGAAGTGCTCAGTGTCTGGATTAAATTCTGCATCAACAACTCATCATATTTATTCTTAGCTTCAAACTCGCCGACCAATCATTTTGCTTCTACCTCTTCAACCAATTTCTTGGCTTGTGCTTCATTCACTAATCTCTTGGATTCTTCTTCTTCAGCCAAACTTTTGGCTTCTTATTCTTTCTTATTTTGTAGTGCATCCTGATGTGCCATGCATTCATGTTCTTTTCTATTCTTCTCCTCAACTTGTCTTTTTTGATAATATTGCTCAACTTGGAGCCTTTTATGTTCAAGATGCTCTTATTTTTTGGTTTTCTCCTGCTCTTTGGTGATGCTGGTATCATGTTCTCGCTTAAGAAACCTTTGGAATTGGTTTAAAGTTGCCTTCTTGAACTCTTATTGTTCAAGTTCAATCTCTCTCTTTGTAGCTTCATGAGGAAAATGGTGTAGGAATTCATCATACGAGAGTGTTCCCTTAAATTAGCCTTCCTCTAGATCGACAACATGCATATTGGGATGGGTGAGGCCGACAGACCCGACATGAATGATTTCTAGTTCATGAGGATCATGGCCTTTAGGCTCTGCCAAGCATAGGGTTAACTCCTGTAGGGTATCTGCTTCTTTCCTTGCATGTTGAGCGCTTGAAATAATGTAGCTTCCAATGTGGAGAGGGAAGACTGGACAAAGTTTTTTACTGCTGGTTTGCAATAGTGTAGTAACTCGTGACCCCATGGTTTGGTACGCAATTTCCCTCATCAAGAAATGGTCTGGGATGAAATATGGAAAAAGGTGTGGGGCTTTGTTGGTCCCATGAACCTTGATAAATGAGTAATGATTTTAGAAGAATGAATCGGCTACCCCTTTCATCCCATTCCTAACGTCGAAGGAGATTCCATGTCTGGGGAAACAAAATAGGATGGAGTGTAGAGGGGAAAGAAATAAATTGCATATATCATAAAAGTGTTGTTTGTAATTAACACTCCATAACTGAGAAAAATATACATGAATGGGAGGTTGATTTTGATCCCAGTTCCACCCTAGGTCAGGAAATTGTACAAAGGAACAAATGGCATCGATCATATAGGAAGAAATATAAAAACATGGTTTCTTCATACCTAAGAGATTCTTCGCGTGCAAACATATGTTGAAAACTAGGATATCATCCCAGTTGAAGATTTTTCCCATTCTGACGATGGTGTGTACCAAAGGTAGCCAACCAGTTTGGAAATGTGTGATATTTTCTTCCCCATATAGGTGACAGAGCACGACTACCAACAAATTCTAGGGAGTTTTGAGACTGTGGGTAGGAACTAATTTCTGACCTTGTTTGAGGGTTTAGTGTTCGTCTACCCACCAATGCCTCATCTAATTTGCTGGTCCTTTGCTTGCTTGGGATTTTTTTTTAAGAATGGTTAATTTAGAGAACACATGGGGGTGGGAAGATGATATCTAGAGCCAATGTCTTCAGGTCAGAGGGATGCTACCCGCTTCCCTTGTTTTCTCACGATGTTCGCTGTAGTGACATCAAATTGTTTGAGGAACATTTGTGCTACCTCGTTGTATGGAAAAAGCCGTGGCTGGGTGGCTACCAAGTGGATACCATTTTTTAGGATTCTATGGTACACTTCCAAATCCTCATCATCCACGGGGAAATATGCATAATTGAAGATCCTATAGGTTTCTTCATAACCAGGGAAATGGTCTTTGCCAGTGTGATGATTAGTGTCAGTTACTAAATCTTCAACTGGTTGAGATGATGGTTCATGCCCTACAACACTTTGGAAGTACACCAAACTCTTCAGTCTCTTGGGGTTTTGGATCTCCATGATGAATTACCAAATTGTCCTGTAATAACACGTTAAAACAAGTATCAACTGAATTAGATAGAACACATTAACTGTAACAAAAAAAAGGATGATTACACGACACAACATGGGTTACCAATAATCAATCAATTGTAGTAATGGTGTAGTAGCACTCATCAAATAAAGGGATCAAGACAAAATAGATTCTTTGCAAACTATGCTTCACAAAATTATGGTGTAAGCTGTGTTTGAATACAAGTGTTTTTATAGATCATAAAACATATCAACCTAACACAAGTATGCCATAACTCAGGTGTGTACGAGAATCTTACTAAATCTAGTCTTAACTTATGCTGTTAATGTTGATTAAGGTTGGTTGTCATTGATGTCAACCCTTGAAGAAAGCCCCGTAGCACAAAGGTTGGGTAATAGACCCAAGATTTTTTGATGTAAAGATGACTCATTATTGTCTTTTCATGGTTTATAATAAGTAGAAATGGATGAACTCCAAATTGGTCCACTTATGGTGAGAGCCCTCACGGGAAGACGCTTTGCAGATTGAGTTATCCTAGAAGTATGGTTAGAGAACCCATGCTTATTAGTGGAATAATGAGATGAATTCAAGTGAATTTTTTAGTGAAACTATCCTATATGGATATTGATTGTCATGCCATTTCCAGTGGTATGTGGAACGTCACATAACTCCTCATGGTTAGAGAGTTATGGCCATGAGAAGTTGGAGAACCCAGGTTTAGGTAATGGACCCAAGTTTGTTTGATGGATAACGGTATGAGTTTTGATATATTTTTAGGTATTACTATTCTATATGTATAATACATGTCATTCCATTTCTGGTGGTATGTGGAACATCACATAACTCCTCACGGTTTGAGAGTTATGGCCTTACGAAGTTGGAGGACCCTCATATGTCATCTAGAAGCCCCAAAAGGTCAAAGTAGTCAAAGTGGTTTAAGAGATTTTTAAAAGTAAATAATAAAGTGAAGTGATAAGTGTACTATAATCCAAAGTGAATACAAAATAAATTGATTCAACAATAAATTTAATGGAGAAATTAGAAGTGGGTTAACCCTAAAATAAGGAAAGTGGGCAAAGTGACCTAGAAAATGTTTTTAAGGAAGCTACTTGGAGAGTATAAATAAGAGGAAAGGCTCTCTCATTTAAGACACATTTGAGAATAATGAATACCTATAGGTGTATGAGTTAACCAAAATATATCTAAGATTAATTTCCGAGGAAAGTGAAGAAAAGAAGGCCGGAATTCAAGGAAGGATAAGTTCTTTTGATGATGCTTTCTAAGGTATGTTTTTTTTAGGTCATCTCACCATTTTTGCAATAATGTTTTTTATAGAATGATTCAGACCGTGAAATTTATATTCCATTGAGGAAACATATCCAAGCATATTTGGTAAACTATTCAGCTTGTGGTTCGTTGTATTTTTGGAGTTACACTCCATGGAAAATAGGGTTTGTGGCTAGTCCTGAAACTAGTCAAAAATAGGTGTTTTGGGTAAAAATGTCATAACTTCTTCATAACAAATCAAAATTTAGTAAGACAAAATGTGTTTGTTAGATTAAAATCTTTAGTATGCTATGTAATAGTTTCATATCAATTCAACAAATATTCCATGCGGGGCACACTCTATAAGGTCACTCTTTAGAATAAGCCAAAATTCAGCAAGGTGTGCCATTTTTTCCATAACGCCTTTTCTGTGAAGTTATAAGTAGTGAAACCTGGAGGAATTGCATAAAACACACTAAACAACAATGTGTATCAATTTCATATATTTATTCATTATATGTAAAAAGTTATTATTATTTCAAGTTAGGGTTGTTGACTAATCCAAAACTAGCATTGTGAGACTAAAGAAACGTTTGATGAAAATGATAGTCTCTTCTTGTTAAAGTTAAGGAAGGTTTGTAGGTATGTGATAATATACACTAGTTCTATTACAAAGTTACAAATCATATTTGTATGATGAAATTGATGAGGGATTTTGGTTGAGGTACAAGTTGGCTACATGGTTGAGACAAGTAGTTGATGAGTTGGCACATACATGAGGTGTATAGTTGATGATGTTGGTACATATTGATGAGTCATAGTTGATGAGTACTTGAAACATGATTGGTACATACTTTATACATGGTTGTTTGCACTTGTTTATGGTACAGGTTGATTACAGATTGTTTGGTATAGGTTGGTGCATGGTTGATGCACTTGTTTATGGTATAGGTTGATTACAGGTTGAGGTACAAGTTGATGCATGGATTAGGTTTATTGGTACATGTTTACAACGGTATATCTCACAATGATAGTGTGACAGTGGTTCCATCATTCTACTTCTACTTCAGGGCAATTGGACGAGGCAAGAATAAGTGGTTGTAGCCACCTTTCGGTTGTAGCCGAAGAACATAGGGGGTTGTAGACTCCTTCTGGTTGTAGCTAGAGATTTGGGGAGTTGGAGCTTCCCTCAGGTTGTAGCCTGAGAAACTAGGGGGTTGTAGCCTCCTTCCAGTTGCAGCTGGAAAAAAAAGGAAGTTGGTGCTTCCATTGAATGTAATTCTTCAAGACATATAAGATAAATCATTCCATGGTTTTCTCCCGATTTGGGTTTCCACGTAAAACACTGGTGTACTGTGTATGTGTGTGATTGTTCATTTCTTATTGCTCATTATTGGATAATAATTCTACATTGATCTAACACTTGTATTATTTGGAGAAAAATGATTATAATTACACTATTACTGATTCACCCCCCCTCTTAGTAATCCAACAATTGGTATCAGAGCAGGTTCCTTCAGAAATCAGTTTAACCACTGAAAGGTATATCATGGAGAGTACCAATTCATATAAAAATGGAATACCACACTTTTATGGACATAAGTATGCTTTTTGGAGCATAAGGATGAATACATATATACAAGCACAAGGGTTTGAAATTTGGCAATCAATTGTAGATGGATACACAATACCAACAGTTCCACCAACAAATGACAAAGCAGTGAAACTTGGTCAGAATAATTCCAAAGCTACAAATGCACTTTTGAATGGTCTTAGTGAAACATTATTCACCAAATTTTCACATTGTAAATCCACCAAAGAGATTTGGGACAAGCTTCAAAATGTTTATGAAGGAGATACAAAATTCGAAGCAACAAAACTTCAAACTTATAGAGGTTAGTTTGAACAACTAAAAATGAAGGAAGATGAGAATATTGCAGCCTAATTCTTAAGAGTTGACGAAACAATGAATGCAATCATAGGATTGGGAGAAGAAATCGAAGAATCTATAATTGTTCAAAAGGTACTAAGATCTCTTCCTACGAGATTCAACCCTAAGATATCAACACTAGAAGAAAGATCAGATATGAACTCAATAACCATAGACGAACTGCATGGAATCTTCACAACATATGAAATGAGAACTGAACAGGAAAATCCAAATGTAAAAGAAGCAGCCTTCAAAGCATCCAAAAGATCAAAGAAAAAGAAAAAGGAACACAAAGAATATAGCAGTAGCAGCGACATCTCGGAAGATGATGACGAAGTGGTCAACTTCATCAAAAGACTGAACAAGGGAACCGATGGTAGGTATAGAGGTAAGCTTCCTTTAATTTGTTTTAATTGTGATGGTATTGGTCATTTTTCTAACAAATTTCCTCATAAGAAAAAGAGAAATGATGAAGGTTACTCAAAAGGCAAACACACATATACCGGAAAAAGAACTACAAAAAAAGATTTCAAGAAAAACTTATGCATCAAAGAAGACATCTCATCATCAGATGAAGATGAAATCAGTGACAACGAAATAGGAGGAGTTCTATTCATGGCAGTAAAAGATTCTGACAAAGAAGACTCCGAAGAAGAATAGGAAGAAGCCAAAGAAGGATATGAAGAAGTCAAAGACAAAATTGAAGAGACAGAAGTTGACTATCGAGAAGAATTAATGTGTGCCATAGAAGTTATCTGAAGAGAAAAGAAGAAAAAAAAGAAACTACAAGAAAAACTAGACAAGAAAAATGACACTCGAGAACTAGAACAAATGATCACAAGATTGAAGGTTCAAATAGAAGAAGATAAAATAATTGAAGAAGCACTTAAAGAACAACCAGAAGAAAATGACAAGATCATTGGAAACTTGGAAGAAAATATTATCACACTAAGAAAGGATATTCGAAAGAAAAATATGCAGAATAGCTCAAAAGTTCTGGATGACATTATCAACAACAAAAAATCTCATCTTGACAAGTTTGGACTTGGATATAATCAGACAAAAAATGGATCAAGCTTCAAAACAACAGAGCAAGAAACAAATCCAAAAAGCTATGAAGAAACAATCAAAGGGGATAGGAAGATGTACAAAGAAGATTACAGGGACACTCCTCCATCGAGAAGATTCAGATTTCAGAATCAACAACAGACAGATAGGCCTCAAGAAGAAGAATGATTCATAAGAGAACCTTCTTTTAGAAGATCTTCAACTCCCAGATATCAAACTATATTTTTTGGTTTATGTTATGCATGTAATAATTTTGGACATAAAGATGTGAATTGCATAGCCAACAACATGAACAATAACAACTTTGAGAGTCATACACAAAGGGGTTACTCAAGAAGACCTAGTGAAACACAAAGAAGAAGTTACAACAGGTTTGAATATTTGAGCACTGAAGTGGAATGTCATAAATGTAACAATTTTGGACATGTGGCCAAAAATTGAAGAATGACAATCCCTCCTAAAGAACCTCAACATAATAACAACAATCAGAGACAAGAACCTCAACAAACGACATGGATAAGAAAGAAATATTAGTATAGCAATGAATAATGCACAATCTCTCTACAAGATAAGCATAAGAAACATAATTGGCATGTTGATAGTGGGTGTTCAAAACACATGACAAGTGATAGAGACAAATTTCTTACATTGCAAAAGGAAATAAATGGATTAGTCTCCTTTGGAAATTATAATTCAACTAAAATCATTGGAGAAGGCACAATTCGAATTGGGAACAAGAATAAAAAGGCACAAAATGTTCTACTGGTAGAAGACATGAAACATAATATTCTAAGTGTGAGTCAAATGTGTGACCAAGGTCATAAAGTTACTTTTAATTCACAAAAGTGTGAGATAAGAAGAGAAGGTTCAAGGAAATTGGTCGATATAGCTGCAAGAACTTTAAACAACATATATATGTTAAGTGAAATTGGAAATGAAAAGTGTTGTCTAGGAAAGGAAGATGAAAGTTGGATATGGCACAGAAGAATGGGTCACATGCATTTTGATAACCTTGTCAAAGTCAACAAAAGAGAAGCAGTCAGAGAAATGCCCCAGATCACGAAACCAACCAACACTTTATGCAAGCATTGTCAACAAGGAAATAAAACAAATACCAAGTTCAAATCAAAGGAATATTCAACAACAAGAACACTGGAAATTGTGCATATTGATCTAGTTGGACCAACTACAAGAAAGGGATTAAAAGGTGAGAGATACTTTATGTTATTAGTTGATGATTATACAAGAATGACTGCAGTTTGATTTCTCAAGAACAAGTCAGAAGCTTTTTAAAACTTCAATATCTAGAAGGAAATGGTTGAAAATGAGATGGATTCAAGAATCAAATGCTTGAGATCTGATAATGGAGGAGAGTTCATTTCAAAGGAATTTATGGACTACTACAATAGTCATGGAATAAAAAGACAATTCTTCATTGCTAGGACACCTCAATAGAATGGAGTTGTTGAAAGAAAGAACATGACGGTATAGGAAATGGATTGAACAATGCTAGTGGATTCCAAATTGACAGATATATTTTGGACACAGACAATGCATGCAACAATTCACATTCAAAATAGAGTAATGCTCAGAAAAAACACTAATAAAACTCCCTATGAGCTATGGAAAGGAAGACCAACAAATGTGAAGCACTTCAGAGTTTTTGGAAGCAAATGCTACATCAAAAGAGAAGATGGCAGAATAGAAAAGTTTGACTCTCGTGTGGACAAAGGAGTACTTGTTGGTTACTCAAGTACAAGGAAATCATACAAGTGTTACAATCTAAGATTGAACAAAGTTGTGGAAAGCATCAATGTAACAATTGATGAAACAGGCAGACCCGAATCAAAGGAAGAAGGAAACAAATCAATGGAACAAATTTTCAAAGAAGCAGAAGCAAAAGATGAAGTAGAAGAGGAATATGAAGAGAATCTGACAGAAACATAATAGCAATTTCAACAAGTATCTCCAAAGACACCTAGCAAACGAGTACAGAAGAATCATTCTTCATATCAGATTATTGGAAACAAAGATGCAGGAGTTGAGACTAGAAGAAAAATCCATTCAACAGAACAAACACACCTAGCACTCTTATCTACAATTGAACTAAAATGTTTTGAAGAAGCAAACAAGGATGAATTTTTGAATAAGGCCATGAACGAAAAATTGGATCAAATAGAGAAAAATGACACTTGGAAATTGGTTCCAAGACCAAAGAATAAGAATGTGATCGACACAAAATGGGTTTTCAGGAATAAATTAAATGAAGATGGGCAATTTATAAGGAACAAAGCTAGATTGGTATGTAAAGGATATGCACAGATTGAAGGAATTGACTTTGAAGAGATAGTTGCCCTAGTTTCCCAAGTGGAAGCAATCTGGTTTCTTTTAGCCTATGCATGCTCAAAAAATGTTAAAGTATATTAGATGGATGTAAAATCAACTTTTCTGAATGGGGAACTTGAAGAAGAAGTCTACATTGAACAACCAGAAGAATTTCAATTGTCAGAGAACGCAAATTATGTGTGTAAATTAAAGAAGGCCTTGTATGGTCTAAAACAAGCTCCTAGAGCATGGTACTCTAGACTATATAAGTATCTATAGCAGATAGGGTTTAGAAAAGGAAGTGTAGACAACAACCTCTAAATCAAGGTAAGTGAAGGTAATATTTTATTAATTGAAGTTTATGTTGATGGTATTATTTTTGGTAGTGATGATGACAGGTGAAGCCAGAAATTTGCAAAAGATATGCAGAATGAATTTGAAATGTCGTTACTTGGAGAAATATCCTTCTTTTTGGGACTTCAGATACATCAAAGAAACCACATAATATTTATTTCTAAAACCAAGTATATCAGAGAAATTATAAAGAGGTTTGGAATGGAATATTGCAAACTAGTTATCACTCCCATGCAAACCAGTTGCAAGTTGAGAAAAGATGATGATTTGAAGTCTACAGATCAGAGGCAATATAGGTCAATGATTGAAAACCTACTATATGTGACAACATCTAGACTAGATGTAATGCAGGTAGTTGGACAGGCAGTATGATTTCAAGCAGTACCAAAGGAGTCACATGTGTTAGCAGTGAAGAGGATTTTCATATATCTCAAAGGAACATAAGAGTTTGGATTATGGTATCCAAAAGGAAAGGATCTATCACTTATTGGCTACACAGATGCAGATTGGGTAGGTTGTATTGATGACCGATGAAGCACCAATGGAGTAGCGTTCTACTTGGGTGAGTGTTTAGTATCATGGCTAAGCAAGAAACAATCATCAATATCGTTATCTACAGCCGAGGCAAAGTATATTGTAGCAGAATCATGTTGTACACAGGTTATTTGGATGAAACAAACTCTGACAAATATACAGGTTGAGTATAATGAGCCCATTCCAATATATTCTAATAATACAAGCACCATCAGTATCTCGAAGAACCTGGTTATTCACTCCAAGAAAAATCACTTTCCAATAAAGTATCACTTTCCATGGGAGCAGGTTGCAGAAAAGAACATCAAAGTTGAGTATGTGGGCACAAAAGAACAAGTGGCAGACATCTTCACAAAAGCACTTCCACAAGAATCCTTTGAATATCTTCGCTAGAGACTTGGAGTTATTTCTACTCCAAAATGAATACTTTTTGAATGCTTATCTTATATGTCTTATATTTACACAAGGAAGCACCATAAGAGGACAACTCAGTCAGGGGGAGCAACCCCGGATGGAAATATACTTTTTCCATTGATGATAAAGGGGGGAGAGATTTATCAGATGTAGAGGACAAAGGCATGGTTCCAGGGGGAGCATGAGTGATATTATTTCATTATTGCATCAGAGTGTTGCCATCAATGCCAAAGGGGGAGATTGTTGATTAAGGTTGGTTGCCATTGATGTCAACCCTTGAAGAAAGCCCCATAGCACAAAGGTTGGGTAATGGACCCAATATTGTGCAAGATACCAGATATAATAAATACGCAGAACAGAAATAAAATGCTAGAAATGGAAGAATAACAGTAATATAACCAGCATAATATCCACAATAACACATAAATAATATGAGAACAACAACTGAAATAACACTTTGATTCAGAAAGCAATGTTCACAGGCCTCTTTGAGGGGGCAACCTCCAGTTGAGCAGTGCTTTGTTACAATAATATCCAAGCTAAGGTTTTCATACCCTCGACCCTTATTTATACTAAATATGTCTATTAAGAGAAGCATCTAGAGGAAGATCCTTCTAGAAGCGGAAGCTTCTATTAGGTATTCTTACATCCACCTTATTCTATTTTATTGAAAGGCCTTATTAATATTGACCTTTATTACATCTGAATACATTGATATACCTATGTGCGAGTTAGGACCTTAACATGTCTGCCCCCTTAAAAATAGCCTTGTCCTCAAGGCTTGAGATGTGGAAACTGCTTCAGAATGGTAGCTGGTTCCCAAGTGGCATCTGCTGGAGTCATATCTTTCCACTGTACTATCACTTCCTTTATGGTTCTCTGATGCAGGCGATGCTCACGCTGGTCCAAAACTACTTCTGGATGTAGCCAAATGGATCCTTCTTCAGCTAACTCTGGAAGGTTGGTTTGAATTTGGCACCTGGTTCTAATCACCTTCTTCAAGCATGAAACATGAAAAATAGGATGTAGCTTCGACTGACTGGGCATAGCTAACTGATATGCGACTTGTCCCACAAGCTTGAGAACTGTGTAAGGGCCATAAAATTTGGGCGATAGCTTCTGATATTGTTCGACCTTAAGGGAAGTTTGCTTATATGGTTGCAGTCTTAGAAACACCCGATCCCCTTCTGCAAATTGACGTTCAGAGCGACCTTGATCTGATTTCTGCTTCATTCGATTCTGTGCCATGACCAAGTTCTCTTTAAGGGTACGAAGGATATCCTCTCAGACTGTAAGTGTTTGGTCAACCGTCTGGACCTTCGAGGTACCTGGTAAGTATGAGAAAATTGAAGGTGGCTTCTGTCCATATACCTCTTCAAAAGGAGTCATGCGAGTGGTTGTATGGTATGTAGTGTTGTACCACCATTCATCTAGGGGTAACCATTGAGCCCACTGGTGTTGTTTTTTAGAGGCAAAGCACCTCAGATATGTTTCCAAACACTTGTTGACTACTTCCGTTTGACCATCCGTCTTGGGATGATAAGCTGAGATGAGATGCAATTGTGTGCCTTATAGCTTAAATAGTTCTTGCCAAAAATTGCTTGTGAAAGTTGGGTCACAATAAAAAACAATAGAGTGTGACATGCCATGAAGCTTGAAGACCTGGTCCATGAAAAATTGAGTCACCGAGGATGCAGTAAATGGGTGGTGAAGAGCGCAAAAATGAGCATACTTGGAAAGGCGATCCACCACCACCATTATGACTGATTTATTCCCCGATTTGGGTAAGCCTGTAATAAAGTCTATAGAGATATATTTCCAAATAGAAGGGGTAATCGAAAGAGGTTGGAGGGTTCCCAGAGATTTGACTGTTTCTCCCTTGTTGCATTGACACACCTCACATTCAACGACAAACTTACGAATGTCCTGTTTCATACCATCCCAGAAAAAAGAATGTTTGACTCGGTCATATTTTTTTGTGAACTCTGAGTGCCTTGCTATGGGTGTAGCATGAAGCTTAGAAAGTACCATGGATTTAAGCTTGGATTGTTTACTTAAATACAAGTGGCCTTTGTATCAAAGCTCATCCTGGAGCCAGGAGCACCCTGGGGGAGCCAAAGCCTTGTTCTGCAGTTGTTGGATCAGATGCGAACTTTTGGGATCTTGAAGCCATTCCTGGCGCACAACTTGGAGCCAATCAGGTACAATGAAGGAAAGATAAAAAAGGGATCCTTCGTCTTCATATTTTTGGGACAGTGCATCCGCGATGACATTATCTTTTCCCTTCTTGTAAATGATCTCATAATCATATCCAAAGAGCTTAGTCACCCATTTTTGTTGCTCCTAGGAGGAAATGCGTTGTTCTAGAAAGTACTTGAGGCTTTGATGGTATGTTTTAATTTGGAAGCATTACCCCAAGAGATAAGGACGCCACAGCTCAACTGCATGCAAAATCGCCAACATTTCCTTTTCATAAATGGGTTTTCCTAGATTCCTTTCAGACAGTTTCTTGTTGGTGAAGGCCAAAGGTCGACCCTCTTGCATAAGGACAATGCCGATTCCTTTCCCTGAGGTGTCACATTCCAACACAAAGGTCTTTGGGAAATCGGGAAGGGCCAGAACCAGAGTGGTGCACATGTCCGTCTTCAAGGTTTGAAAATATTGATCAACAACTAGAGTCCAAGTGAAAGAGCTCTTTTTGAGGAGAGCCGTGAGAGGTGCTACAATCTTTCTTTAGTTCTTAACAAACTTGCGATAATACCTTGTTAGGCCCAAAAATCCACACAATCTTTTGAGAGTCTTTGGGTGTGGCCAGTATTGAATAGCTTCAATCTTTTTTGGGTCCACCCTGACGCCATCCTTTCCCACCAGATGACCCAAGTATTCTACTTCTGAGGCACCAAAATCACATTTGGATTGTTTCAGGAAAAGTTGGTTCTGAGAGAGTAGGTGGAGAACTTGATCCACATGAGTAAGATGGTTTGTCCAGGTTTTTCTATAGATGAGGATATCATCAAAGAAAACTAAGACAAAATGACGGAGAAAAGGGCGGAAGACATGGTTCATGAGGCTCTGGAAGGTGGACGGGGTGTTACACAAGCCAAAGGGCATGACCAAAAACTCATAGTGGCCCTCATGAGTGCAAAAGGTTGTCTTGGGAATGTCGAACTCTTTCATACGTATCTGGTGATAGCCCAAGAGAAGATCAAGTTTGGTAAAGAATTGGGCACCACTCAATTCATCCAGGAGGTCATCAATGACAGGAATGGAAAATTTGTCTTTGATGGTCAGTTTGTTGAGAGCATGGAAGTCAGGACACATTCTCCAAGAACCTTCTTTCTTCAGTACCATGATGACCGGAGATGAGTAAGGGCTTGTAATAGGACGGATGACGCCTGCAGTAAGGAGTTCCTGGACCATTTTCTCAATTTCATTTTTTTATGCAAAGGGGTGGCGATATGGATGAATATTGGGGGGTTGGCTTCCTGGGACAAGGGGCATGGAATGATCATGAACATCGTGGGAAGGAGGGAGTCCTTGGGGAGTGGAAAATACCATTTGATGTTTAGAAAGGAGGGCTTGGAGGTCTTGGGGCATTGGGGGTGTCTCTGTGGCTTGTATGGCGTGGAGTTGGGAAATGACACCAAAATGACCTTTTTTGAGCAGCTTTTCCATGCAATGAGAATTGATGACCTCAGGTGAACCAATAGTGATGCATTGGAATTTATATTGGTGGCCTTCTTGGTTGAATTGCATGGTTAAGTTCTGAAAATCCATGAGAATGTGACCCAAATTCCTTAGCCAGTCTGCACCCAACACATTGTCGCAACCACCCATGTCAATAGCAAACATATGGGATTTAGGTGGTAGTCACCGATTTGGAGACACACATTTTCACAGCGCCCGCCACATTTCATAGAACCACCATTGACAATCATGATTTGGAAATTGTTGACAGTATGGATGTAGCAATGGGTTTCTTGGGCAATGCAGCGATGAATAAAATTGTGGGTGCTGCCACTATCAACCAGAATGGTGACCTTTCGGTGCTTGAGGTAACCGATTAAATTGAGGGTTTGGGGGGCAGATAAGCAGGTGAGAGCATTGAGGGAAATGATCGGTTTCACTTCAGGAGGGTCAGAGGGAGGGTTTATGTTAGTGATTTCTGGCGACTTAGGAACAAGGGGAGTTTCAACATCCTCTTCCAGAATAACCTCAGACATGGCCATAAAAATCTTTTGTTCCTTACATTTGTGGCCTGGGAAATATTTGTCATCATAATTATAATAGAGGCCTTTGAGTTGGCGTTCATCCATTTCAGCCCTAGTCAATTTTTGGATCTTTAATGGGGCAGAGGGAGTAGTGGGGTTTACTGGTTTAGGGAGAGGGATAAAGGAAGGCTTATGGTTTTGAGAGGAAACAATTTTTTGTGCTTCTTTATCTTTTTTAGTAGCCTCCACCCAAGTCGCAGGTTGAGCCATGAGGACATGGGCCTGAATCTCCTCCTTGAGGCCATTGATAAAACACTCTCGAAAGAAAGCATCAGTCATGGCCTCTATTCGAAAAGCCAGGCACTCAAATGTAGCTATGAAGTCTTCTACTATTCCTGATTGTTTCAATTTTGTCAAACGACCCAAATGGTTGGTGTCACTGTCAAAGCGTTCATAAAGCTCAGTCACAAATTGGGTCCAAGCAATATACCCTTGACGGGAAGTTTTTCTCCATTGCCACCATTACCAACGTTCTTGATCTAGATGGAGAACACCATACTGGAGTTTGGACAAGTCATCTGCAATTTTGTAGAGAGAGAAATAAGGTTCCATTTGGGTGACCCAACCAGTGGGGTCCAAGCCATCAAATTTGGTTACATCTACCTGCGGAAGGCGTATGTCCTGTTGAAAGTGATGGGGCTGAAAGGTATGGGAATGGGAAGAAGTTTCACCTTCAGTATTTGTATGTGTGTCAGGAAAAGGGTCATCGGTAGGGATCTTGAGTTTGGTGCAGAGTGATGCAAAGACAAATTCAAGCTGGGTGGTCAGTTCTTGTTTGAATTCTGCCATTGCGGACTGCACAGATGCATTTATGGTGGTATTGATGGATGTATCATGGGAGGCAATAGTAGCACTGAGTTGTTGCACTTCTTGTTGGGTCTCGAGGAAACTAGATTGCAAGGTGTTGAAGCAAGACTCCAATTCTTGGCTACGGGTATGGGCCATGAGGATGGGTGAACTGAAAAGGGAGCGGGCAGGGTCAGAAATTTTTGCAGAAAAATGATATGGATGAATGTGTTAAGGGAGAAGAGATGAATCTAATGGAATAGGTCTCAAATAATGGTGAAAAATTTTCCAGACTTTTTTTTTTAACAACTGCGGGGTTATACTTCAGTCTGAAGAATGCTGCAGTGTTGAAATCCCCAAATTATTAATTAGAAGGAAATGTGTATTTACTTGGCAACCCAAACACATATGCGCGACAATAGATCAATCCAATTTAATTTGTTTATGTTTATGTTTATGTTCCCCAAGGGTTAGGTATTAAAGGGTTCTATAGACAAGGGTTTGCCCTGTGCTATAGCTCTCTGATATACGTGTGGGGTCCAACAATAGTACTCGACCCAATATCTCAGGGCACTAACTAAGGAGGATAGACCATACCCTTAGCCGTACTACCCGACTACCTAGGTACTAGAGAGTATCTTTCCGAGTGCTGTTCTCGGTGACACTATAGCAGTCCGATGGCCGATAGGTTTATCTAAAGAGGGCTTCAAGAAATCTAGGCCGATCCGTACACAGGTGCTGTCTGATGCACTACCACTCGAAGGGGTACCAACAGGGGTTACAAGGGTGACCAACAGATGTGCGCTTAATAACCACTTGTATTTCTTGCATGTATGAATCCCTCAATTGCGGGTTTATGCGCGTAATGACAGATCTCTATGGTTTAAAGACGTCGGAATACGTCTCTACCCTAGAAAAAAAAATACCCACAATTTCTGCCAAGGAAAGTGCTCTGATACCACTTGCAAGATACTAGATGTAATAAATACGCAAAACATAAATAAAATGCTAGAAATGGCAGAATAACAGTAATATAACTAGCATAATCTCCACAATAACACATAAATAATATGAGAACAACAATTGAAATAACACTTTGATTCAGAAAGCAATGTTCAGAGGCCTCTTCGAGGGGGCAACCTCCAGTCGAGCAATGCTCTGTTACAATAATCTTCAAGCTAGGGTTTTCATACCCTAGACCCTTATTTATACTAAATATGTCTATTAAGAGAAGCATCTAGAGGAAGATCCTTCTAGAAGTGGAAGATTCTATTAGGTCTTCTTACATCCGCCTTATTCTATTTTATTGAAAGGCCTTATTAATATTGACCTTTATTACATCCGAATACATTGATCTACCTATGTGCGGGTTAGGACCTTAACATATTGTTTGATGTAAATATGACTCATTATTGTCTTGTCATGGTTGATAATAAGTAGAAATGGATGAACTCCAAAGTAGTCCCCTTATGGTGAAATCCCTCACGGGAAGATGCTTTGTGGATTGAGTTATCCTAGAAGTATGGTTATAGAACCCATGCTTATTTGTTTAATAATGAGATGAACGCCAATGAATTAATCAGTGAAACTATCCTATATGGATAGTTCTTGTCATTTCATTTACGGTGGTATGTGGAACGTCACATAACTCCTCACGGTTAGAGAGTTATGGCCATGAGAAGTTGGAGAACCCAGGTTTAGGTAATGGAACCAAGTTTGTTTGATGGATAACGGTATGAATTTTGTTATATTTTTAGGTAATACTATTCTATATGGATATTACATGTCATTCCATTTATGGTGGTATGTGGAACGTCACATAACTCCTCATGGTTTGAGAGTTATGGCCTTGCGAAGTTGGATGACCCTCATATGTCATCTAGAAGCCCCAAAAGGTCAAAGTAGTCAAAGTGGTTTAAGAGATTTTTAAAGGTAAATAATAAAGTGAAGTGATGAGTGTACTATAATTCAAAGTGAATACAAAATAAATTAATTCAATAATAAATTTAATGGATAAATTAGAAGTGAATTAACCCTAAAATAAGGAAAGTGGGCAAAGTGACCTAGAAGATGTTTTTAAGGAAGCTACTTGGAGAGTATAAATAAGAGGCAAGGCTCTCTCATTTAAGACACACTTGAGAATTTTTAATACCTATAGGTGTCTGAGGTAACCAAAGGATATCTAAGCTGAATTTATGAGGAAAGTGAAGAAAAGAAGGCCAAAATTCAAGGAAGGATAAATTCTTTTGATGATGCTTTCTAAGGTATGTTTTTTTCAGGTCATCTCACCATTATCGCAATAATTTTTTTTATAGAATGATTCAGACCATGAAATTGATAATCCATTAAGGAAACATATCCAAGCATATTTTAAAAAAAAATCAGCTTGTGGTTTGTTGTATCTTTGGAGTTACACTCCGTGGAAAATAGGGTTTGTGGCTAGTCCTGAAACTAGTCAAAAACATGTGTTTTGGGTAAAAATGTCATAAATTATGTTGATACTGAGAGGGGGGTGAATCAGTATCAAGTACAATTTAATTTTTTTTTTCAAATTATACTTAAACCATTCAATTATATCCAATGATCAATGAACAATAATATAAGAGTTACACCAATGCACCACAATACACCATGCACAATATATGAGAAATAATCAATAGTTTTTGTTCAAGGGAAGTAATGAATTCCAAAGGTAGCTACAGATTCCAAATGTAAAGGGAGGGATAAAAATCCAAGAGGAAGATACAATCTTCCAATATAAAGAGAGATTTGAACTCTCTATCCTTGCCCCTTCCTTCCACCCAAGAATATATGAGAGATAATAAAACTTTATTCAATTCTGGTCTGTTCATAAGATCCAACTTGTACAACATGCCCCACGCTCAATATTTAACATATGATTATGAAACTCGCACACAAGAAACTAAAGTATGTACTGTTTCCAATGGAAGTGGTCCCACTACATTTGGAGTCTGTATGAAAAAGTTATGACTGTTTTACCCAGAACACCTGTTTATTGACTAGTTTCAGGACTGGTCACAAACCCTATATTCCACAGAGTTTATCTCCATAATTATAGCGAATAAAGAGATAATATTTTTACCATAGGTACCTTGATATGTCTTCTCAATACCATAGCGATTTCACCATCTGAATCGTTCTAGAAAAATTTTTATAGCAAAAATGGTAAGATGATCTGAAAATAACATACCTTAGAACACATCACCAAAAGACTTCATCCTCCCTTGAAATCCGGCCTTATTTTTCTTCTTCTTCTCTCTGAAATTCGACTTGTATCAAATGAATGTATAATGATGTTTATTTATACCATTTATGTCA
>ML777069.1:501644-523762 GCA_009831015.1 Picea engelmannii | reverse complement strand
CCCATTTGGAATGTTTCCTTCCATTTCTGCATAGGATCTTCCTTCCAGTGGTTAAACTGTACTGAAGGTAACCCGCTCTAATACCAATTGTTGATACTGAGAGGGGGGTGAATCAGTATCAAGTACAATTTAAAAAACTTTTTCAACTTATACTTAAACCATTCAATTATATCCAATGAGCAATGAACAATAATATAAGAGTTACACCAATGCACCACAATACACCATGCACAATATATGAGAAATAATCAATAGTTTTTGTTCAAGGGAAGTAATGACTTCCAAAGGTAGCTACAGCTTCCAAATGTAAAGGGAGGGATAAAACTCCAAGAGGAAGATACAATCTCCAATATAAAGAGAGATTTTAACTCCCTATCGTTGCCCCTTCCTTCCACCCAAGAATATATGAGAGATAATAAAACTTCATTCAATTCTGGTCTTTTCAGAAGACCCAACTTGTACAGCATGCACCGCGCTCAATATTTAACATATGATTCTGAAACTTGCACACAAGAAACTACAGTCCATACTATTTCCAATGGAAGTGGTCCCACTACATTTGGAGTCTGTATGAAAAATTTATGACTTTTTTTACCTAGAACACCTGTTTATTGACTAGTTTCAGGACTAGTCACAAACCCTATATTCCACAGAGTGTATCTCCATAATTATAGCGAATCAAGAGCTGAAATTTTTACCAGAGGTACCTTGATATGTCTTCTCAATACCATAGCGATTTCACCATCTGAATATTTCTAGAAAAAAAGTTATAGGAAAAATGGTAAGATGACCTGAAAATAACATACCTTAGAACACATCACCAAAAGACTTCATCCTCCCTTGAAATCCGGCCTTCTTTTTCTTCTTCTTCCCTCTGAAATTCGACTTGTATCAAATGGATGTATAATGATGTTTATTTATACCATTTATGTCACTTCCTTTTAACAGTAGGGCCGACCTGACACTTTCTTATTTTGTAATTCTTTTCTTTAATTATCTTCAGGGCCTACATGTACAATTCACTTTGTCATCTTCAAAAATTCATTTCTCTTCAACCATGAGGATCCACGTGACGTGCCACATACCACCGGAAACAACATGATGTATACTATCCATCCATGGGTGTTGTATTTGCATGTGCATTTTCCTTCATGTCCAAATAACTTCATCAATCTTGTGGTCCAAAACCCATGACTAGGGTTGACATCAATGACAACAACCAATCTTCCAACAAATTATTCATAACAGATCCAAATTCAATAAGACAAAATGTGTTGGTTAGAATAGAGTCTGTAGTGTGATGTGTAATAGTTTTAGATCAATTCAATAAATATTCCGTGAGGGGAATGCTCTACAATGTCACTCTCTAGAATAAGCCATAATTCAGAAAGGTGTGCCATTTTTTCCATAACGCCTTTTCTGTGAGGTTCCAAGTAGTGAAACTTGGAGGAATTGCATAAAACACACTGAAGAACATTGTGTATAAGTTTCAGATATTTATTCATTACAGGTACAAAGTTATGATTATTTCAATTTAGGGTTTTTGACTAATCCAAAACTAGTCTTGTGAGACTAAAGAAACGTTTGATGAAAATGCTAGTCTCTTGTTGTTAAAGTTAAGGAAGGTTTGCAGGTATGTGATAATATACACCATTTCTATTACATATTTACAAATCATATTTGGATGATGAAATTGATGAGGTCTTTTGGTTTAGGTACAAGATGGGTACATGGTTGAGACAAGTAGTTGATGAGTTGACACATACATGAGGTGTATAGTTTATGATGTTGGTACATATTGATGAGTCATAGTTGATGAGTACTTGAAAAATGATTGGTACATAGTTGGTACATTGTTGGTTGCACTTGTTTATGCTACAGGTTGATTACAGGTTGAGGTACAGGTTGATGCATGGTTGATGCATGGTTCAGGTTTATTAGTACATGTTTATAGCGGTATATCTCACAGTGATAGTGTGACAGTGGTTCCATCATTCTACTTCTACTTTAGGGCGGTTGGATGGGGCAAGGATAGGTGGTTGTAGCCAGAGAACATAGGGGGTTGTAGCCTCCTTCTAGTTGTAACTAGAGATTTGGGGAGTTGGATATTCCCTCAGGTCATAGCCTAAGAAACTAGGGGGTTGGAGCCTCCTTCTAGTTGCAATTAGAAAACAAAGGAAGTTGGTGCTTCCAATGAATGTAATTCTTCAAGACATATAAGATAAAGCATTTTGTAGTTTTCTCCTGATTTGGGTTTCCATGTAAAACATTGGTGTACTATGTATGTGTGTGATTGTTCATTTCTTATTTCTCATTATTGGATAATAATTCTACATTGATATAACACTTGGATTATTTGGAGAAAAAGGATTATAATTACGCTATTACTGATTCACCCCCCCTCTCAGTAATCCAATAGTTAATGCCAATTATATCTATCATTAAAGCTCATTAAGGCCGGTGGATGCTTGGATTCGTGCATCGGAGGTTATGCCAAGGTGTGTTTAAAATAAGACTATTATCAGAATCGCACATTCAGAGGATGAGAGATCGCAGGTTGATTTGAGCTCCAAGGGGAAGGGTATCGAAGGTATATTCTCTCATATTTGGAAAAGCATTTCGGCCTAACTCGTCAACCAATAGGTAATGCTATGGGATGAGGTCGGACCCATCAGGGTCTTGGTGTTGGAGGTAGTCAGGGTGAGGTTGAAACTAAACCTCGAGAGGAAGGTAGCACTAGAATATTCGCTTTTATAGAAAGGCATGCCAAACGTGTTTTTTTATAAGAACTCATAACACAACTATCAAATATTTAAAGGATGAGGAGACATTTGAGCTTCAACAGAGATGATATGGAAGAATATTATTTCATCCTGGGAGAATGTGTGGGATACGCATGTGGGAAGGTTCTAGAGGCTATCGAAGTTTTAGCTTCAGAGTTAGAGAGGATGGGGCACCAACTAGATTTCGACGAGAAGGGTATTGAAGGAAATATTCCTTCGATACCTTAGAAAAGGTGTCGAGTCCTGAAATAAATAAAGGAAACTTATTGGAGAATGATAAACTGGGAAGTAAAGGGTCCAATATTGGGATGCCATTTGGGGAGGTGGCCATTTGACAGGTTGTACTGATTCGGGGAGATGAGATAGGTTGGGTTTGAATCTAATAATCCACGGGGTGTCAATAAGGGAGTGTGGTGTATGTGTCGAAGTTATCAGAGTGTGATGATCGAAGTTTTGGTTGACCCGTGAAGTAAAGAACTATGACATGCATGATCTCAAAACAATTATGAGTTAAGCTTGTATTGCCTTAGCAAAGCAAGGATGTATGCCTCTTAGGGTATGTTGGAACTTAGGTCAGCATCAAGTCCTTACCCTTTCGATTCACCTACAACATCTTCTTAAAGCCTGATTCTGTGTTTTGTTCTTGATAAGTTATTCTCCACGTTTATATTTCTCTTTAATTGATTCTTTGTGCCATCTTTTTGTTTTCTTGAGAGGTAATTGCATGTCATTGATTTGGTTTGAAATACATGTCATCAAATTTCTCAGTAATAGAGAATGTAGAAGGTCGACCAAGTCCTTTGTTTGCACAAGAAACATCCAAAAGAAGAACACAACAATTCAAAAGAAGTCCATTTTGGGCTCATCTGGTCAGAACAAACATGTTAAAATTGCAACAATGGAGATCCAACATGCCACTCAGATCAACATTTTTCATGCATTTGGGGTTTTCAACATCGTGCGAGGTTTAGCAACAACAAAGTTCCATAGCCCCGAAGTTCCAAAGTGGGCCCTCACTGCCACGTCACTTCGGGCTCGTATGACTCTGGGATTTTTTCAACTCAGCATAGGCATAAATCGTCGAAGGGCCGAACTTTCAAAGTCCCGAATTCATTAAAATTGATGGTTAAAGTTATCACAGTCTAATTAACAATAAATGTGAGTTAATAACTCTGGAAAAAAAGTCACTGTGGGATATTTTCATGCTTTAAAATCCAAAATTCCTGAATTTTCGAAGCCCCGAAGTGCCAGAGTGGGCCCTCACCGCCACATCACTCTGAGAGTTTGTTCATCAGGGAAGTTTTGGTCCAAAGAAAGCAAAGTGCCAAAGTTCCTGAGCCCTGAAGTGCCGAAGTGGGCCCTCACTGCCATGTCACTCTGGGACGGTACTACTCTGGGAGTTTTTCAAATGCAGCACTATCGGTCTCCTGAATTTCCAAACTCTCGAAATCCTTTAATTATTAAAGTATTAATCTAGGGTTAATAGTTCTAATATAAGCACTGATAGGTGACTTCACGAGATTAACACTCTAGGAGAATTAGATGCAGAGCAAACTTAGTTCTATGAAGCTCTAGAGTGCCAGAGTGTTGAAGACATGTGGCACTCATCAATCATGACACATGGCACTCATTTTAGGACCTTTTATTGCGTTGTCCGTGCTATTTCTAGGCGACACATGTCCCTCTCTTTTCATGACACGTCGACGATATGGCATCAAGTCATCACGTTACTCTGAGAGTTCGAGCATCCGAGAAATTTTCATACTTTGCACTCAGAAGCTCCTGAACCCCAAAGAGACGGAGTCCCTGAGTCTCGAAATGATGAAGGTTGAAGGTTTAAAAACAGGGGCTCTAAACCACGAAGGAAGAATCTACACGTCCAGACTCCAGAAAAGTGCAACACGACTTGCTTCTATCCTCAAAAGATAAGTGGGGAAAAGACACGACCACTCTTCCAGTTGTCTCCAGTGGTCTCCAACAACGCGCGTGCATGCCATGATCGATACAGATCTTAAATTTGTCACTCTGAATAAGTTTCTGCCAAAGTCTCAGTTTATTTCAGTGCATGCATCAGTCCAGTTCCATTACTAGTAGCGGTTTTAAATTTTTGGTTCAAGACTCTTTTAGTTTAATGCATAATAAGTGGTCTTCTATGTGTGATAAGAACCACTCCTTTTTGTTAAGTCGAGTTTAGAGTATTCATTAACATACTCCAGCGTGTGTTTAGTTAATTTAATTAGTTGTTTTACAACTGGTAGTATAGAGTTAAGCCTCAATCCTAGATGGGAAAGAGCCTCTACAACTCTTATAAATATGCAATTTCTGTATGTTTTAAGGGTAGAAATACATTAGACTGGTTGAACCTATTCTTTTCCTGGATTGAAGTTCTCTACCTGGTGCATACACTTTTGATGAAAGTGTGTTTTTTCCAAATCTTCATGTGTTTTTATATTATCTCGAATGCAGTTTTTGATTTGTGCGAAGTACATTTCATTTCCTTCAACTATTGTATAACTTATCTTTACAAATATGCAACTTGTAAAACAACAAATGCTTTGGTGAATATTCATTTTTATTGCAACCTGTGGGAGTAATTGTGTTTAGATACATGTTTAATTTCTTGAAATGATATTTTAAGTATTAAACTTCTTGCAACATGTTATTCATTGAATGGTTTGTTGTTTCCTTTGTTCTATCTTCTATTATCTCACTTGTCTGTCATTTGTGTGCCACCAACAAAGGAAAACCCTCCTTCGTGCCAGTTTTCCAACCTAACCATGTTACTGTCTTAGTAAACCAACCCTCCAGCTGACCAACAAAATTAAAAATCAACCATTATAAACTTGAGGTGGCCTAGCTTTTCCCTTTAGCAGTCAAGTGCAGACTTTAGGACCAACAAGGTAGAAATTAGGTGCAAAAGGAAAACAAAAAATAAGGACCCATGAAAATTAAAATGTGGGTAGTTGTGGGAGGTGAGACACAACACCGAGCATGGCATATGGTTTCATAATTTAACTGTCATTTGGTGTGACAATTAGAGTAATATCAATTTTTGCAGAGATCTAGTGCAACGACAACAGAATAAACTCACCAAGATCCATATGCACTACATCAGAAAGTTGGTACATGAGAACATCATCGATTTGCAGTACTGTCCATCCACCAAACAAACTGTAGACATATTCACCAAGAAATTTATTGAGTAGAAGTTCCACTTCCCATGTGATAGTCTTGGAGTGAAGGACACAACTTCTTAGAAATTGTCTTTCCTTCTTCATTTTTGATGCATTATACTTTGAGGGGGTTTTTTTCCCATGATGTTTTCCCTCTTTCATCTATTTTTTTAGTGTTTCATTATTATATGTATTCTACAATGGGTACCTAACATGGCCTTGGTTTCTGGGACCCATTCATCATGTACACCCTAGTAGTGTTGAAGGGGGGTGTTGGAGATATTACACACTCACCTAGGTAATTATTTTCCTAAGGTTGATAGTCTAATGTTGAGAACGATTATTTAGATGAGAATACTCTCTCTAGAGAATATTCACCTACAAAATAGGGTGCTCCAGAGTCATTTCAGAGTCAGTTACACTCAGTTACAATCAGTTAAACTAGTGGAAGTCATTCATGGATGTCAACCCCAATTTTAACATCAACAGTTGCGTACATTTCTCTCACTTCCACATGTGTGACTCAGTTAACTGATGATTGCATGAATCCGTTAACTAGGACTATGTGACAAATTACTTCGGTTTCTGTCAGTGAGTGTCTAGATATCTCTAGATCGTTACTATGACAACTTTACTTAGCCATGTAGAGTATATAATGTGTAATTGATCATTCTCTCATTAGTTAATACAATTATATTGATTGTTTTCTCTAATATATTCTCTCCTTCTCTCAATTTGGAAGCTTTGTACGAATTGCCGTTAGCTAGATTTTCTATGCAGGTTTCACCATAATTCTACAGAATATGCGAGAAAGTAAACTAGTCAAGGTTCCTATTCCCGTAGGTGTAAATTTATTTGCAGATCAATGTCCCAAGACATAGGAAGAGGGAGAGGAAGAGGACATGTCCCATGTTCCATATGCTAGTGTGGTTGGCAGCTTGATGTATGCAATGGTCTGTACTAGACCTGACATTGCACATGCACTGGGAGTTTTGAGCAGTTATATGTCAAAACCATTGAAGGAGCATTGGGAAACAATAAAGAGGGTTTTCAGGTATTTGCATGGTACTTTTAGATATGGATTGTAATACCAAGGAATACCATGATTGGACAGAGATTTGGACCTACATGGGTTTGTTGATGCAAACCGAGATAGAGATCTGGACCACAAAATATCTACAAGTGGGTATGTCTTTAACCTACTTGGAGGAGCAATCAGTTGGATGAGAAAAATACATGATGTAGTAGCACTCTCAACTACAGAAGCTGAATACATAGTAACCACTCATGCATGCAAGGAAACAATATGGTTACAAAGATTGTGTTCATGCATTGGGTTGATACAAGAAGAAATAAGATTAGATTGCGATAATCAGAGTGTAATATTGTTGAATAAGAACCCAAATTATCATTCAAATACAAAGCATATTGATGTCCAATATCACTTTGTGAGAGACATGGTTGAAGACAAGAAGGTGTTGCTTGAGAAGGTTGACACTTTGAAGAATGTTGCAGATTCAATGACAAAGTCTATGAACACTGAGAAGTTCTCCTGGTGTAGAGAAACAATGCACATTACTGCCCTATATTTTTGACTATGTAATCCTGTGACCCCCTATATGTAAAGAAAACAACAAGTGGGAGAATGTTGGGTAGGTGTTATATTCTTTGCATGTGTGTGTGGGGGGGTGCATCATATTTGATGACTGTGTCTGATGATCCCTCCCTAGTAGTGGTGTACATGTGTGATGGGTGCTTCATGAGGGGGGGTGCCAAGGGGTGCTAGGATTGCCCCCCCTGGCTATGTAAAGCATTCAATTACGTGGTAATGCCTCAATTTTGTTTTTTGGGCCTTTTTTTTCTATTTTAACGTTTTTTTTTTCTATTTTTTGTGGTTTTCTAAATTAATCATGGATTAAGAGATTAGGGTTTTAGTAGTTGTTGAATACCTAAAATATTGTATATATTGTATTGCGAATGGTGAAATTAATACAATGAAGAGTTGAGAGGTGTGACACCAAGGAAGGCTAGTTTTCTCCCGGTTAAGGGTTTCTAGCGTAAATATCTGATCCAGGTGGATATTGGTGGCCACCCACCTATTCCAACTGGATCCTCTTGATAGTTTTTGGTTCAAAAAATTCTTCTTTACTTCTTTGTAATTGCAGGTTCTACACTTCTGGGGATGTCTGAAGCCACACACACCTTCCAGGAGGAGACTGGGGGCCTACCATCTAATCCAATTGGCTTATTTTGGATGTTTTCATGTTAACACATCTTTCTGTACTTTCAGGGCTGTTTTGGGGCCCTAAACAATGTTTTTTTTCTTACCACATTCAACCTGTAGACGAAGTCAGATTTTGACAGCGTAATGTGTAGTTCTCTAAAATACCTTTCCAACATGATATCACGTGCCTAAAATGGAGTTCGTATGCAAAATTTATGACCTCGGGAAGTTGAGGTACCAACTTACCCATCGAGGCCCACATGAATTTTGGCGTTTCACCTCCTAGGGTTAGGTTTTTGGATGTCTAAGGTTTTGGCATTCATGAGTAATATTAAAAAATCCTCTGAAGCCTCATTGTAATCATTATGCTCATATGGAAATGTGTAGCATCCACATCTCTTCTTGGAGATAACTACCACCATTCGAGCAAGTTGTTTCAATTCTGTAGTTTTACAGTTTCAACCTATTTCATTTACTCAATAGAAGATATTGTTCACTAGATATCTATGTTCTTATCCATATATCTATGTTTATTGTATTCAGTCTGTTAATCAGTTCGTTCCACTCCTAAATTCAGATCAATATCTATGTACTATGTGTATGAGCCATTGATTAATTTCTATTTTGCTTAAGAATATGTATGCATTTCTTTACTTCACAGGTTTAAAACCTATAGGGAAAAGAGCATATGCATACAAGAAAACACTTTCTACTTTGTTTTTGATTAACTGAGATAGAATAGAGCGAGAGGAAAAGAGCACACACAAACCATAAAGAGTAGCAACTCAGAAAGAAAAATAGAAAACCAAAATATTATCTTTTTAAATTAAAAAAAAAGGAAATATTCAAGCTTTATACCTCTAGATGTCACTCAAATGGATGTATCTTGGGAAAACAAAAACCTTTTCGAGTGAAACAAAAAATGTTTCTAATTGAAATAAATGCTCCAGACATAATGGAATAGTCCTCTCAGCCCAAAAATGTATGAAAATAACATAAATTAGAGATGCGATAACGCATCTTCAATATCTCAATCTACAACAAGAGCGATTATTCAAACAAGCCTTGATACCATATTCAACAACATAGGGTATTCCAATAGAGAAAAAACACCTTCATTAACCAGTCACACAATCAGATCAAAGATAAACACACTGATTTTTTTATGTGGTAAAACCCCAATGTGTGGAAACATCCATGGCCCCAACTAACATGGCCACTTGAGGCAATTTTTTAATGCAGAATACAAATATTTTACAAGAGAGTTTCTCACAATTGATCATTAGAAAATTTCCCTCCATTCTCTTTAAACAAAGATCATGGATTAACTGAGTGATAAGCCATGGATCAATGTATCAGTTAATATTGAGGATAATATGAGCCATCAGATCACTCTATGTCTAGAACATATCATGACCATCGGATTACATAATTACAAATGCAGACTAATGCATACTAAATAAACAAACTAAGAAACACACTTTTACCTAAAGACACTTTAGGAAAAATTGATATTAACTAACTCCTAAGTGTCTAAATATCCTAACAAATGACTTGTATGCCTCATCCAAAAGCCCCACTTTTTTAGAAAAATCCAAAGTTTTGTTATGTAAAGAAATGGATCATGATTGAGGCATAACATTGTCTCCTAGTGAATGGGAAAGGGTCATGTACCTATCTGATGCAAGGCCCAAGCTACCTCCTCCAATAACTCCTCACCTTCTCACAGGACCTTCTTTCCTCTCGGCCCGAAGAACGTCAATGTTCTATTCCCCTATCGGAAATATCTACCCACAGATTCCTTCTCGCGACTTTCCTCCTTCTGCTTGTCAAAAAATTAGAACTCGCAGCTGCACAATCTCACTGTCGATCACTATGCTCTCGAGTCCCCGAGACCCGATGCGTCGATCAACGCTGACTTCGTCTCGCCTTGTCGGGACTTCTATCCTTATCGTGATCTTGTCACTCGCAACACCAAGCGCTCGACTTTCCAATCCCCGATACACGAGATGCCGAAACGATGAACTCGCGATCTCTCTCCCTCGTGACTTTGCTTCTCGCGAGATTAAATGACTCCTACCTCGACTTTCGAGGTCCGAGATGCCGATATTCGAAATATCGCTACCTCGCGACTTCGCTACTCGCGAGGCCAAATAAATTCCCTGTCGACTCTCGATGTACGAGACGCCGAACCTCCAATGGTTTATGCCACCTGTATTCCACTATCTCATATGGCCCACACTGCTTACGTAGCTGTCAAAATATCACATATCGCTATATCGTGACTTCCGTTGCGTAGATTTGGAGTCTCTCCTCACGAACTCCTGATATGCCGATCCACGAGTAGAACCAACGCTCCTCGTGATCCCGATCGACAGCTCCTGCTCTCCTGAACTTCAAATCTTTTCCACACCTGCACTATAACTTCCTTGCACCCGCAAGATCCAACGACCCACGGTGCTTCACGAAATCTCCTCGGAGAATTTCGTCCGTCCGTTTCTTCCTTGTCCAATCCATGAAACGACGAGCTGTTCTTCCACGAAACTCGTCACCTTGCGTGCAAACCTGCAGCGTTCCTTGCAACCTTCAAGGCACAATTTTCTCACTTGTCCTTCAATGGAATTGAATACCTATCATTTCCTGAGCTTTCATCACAACTCTCAAGACCCTTCAGGGGAAGTCTTGCACGCACTCCCTGCGACAAATCTTCAACAACGTCTAAGTGTTGAACTTTCGACTCTGTGCACACCTACAACAACAATATTTCAATCCCTTTTACTCAGAATAGCAACTCTGAGACTTCATCTAGCCTACGCATGCCTTGCACGGCTCCAGTGCCAAATCTGCACTTCTGAGATGAATGGCAACAAAAGTTATCTCTAACTGAACCCTTCTGTCAACGCACTCCTTGCGAACAATTCGACTGCACTCCTCACAGGAATCCCCTGGCTCATATAGAAACAATTGAAAATTATTCCCTTTTCCTCTCAGACTTCAATCCAACCATGAAATCACATACACAACATATAAAAGAAAATGTATGACAGAAAGAAAACATTCATGAGCATAACATCATAAATACACAGAGAGTAACACAAGCCATGAATTTGAATCAGAACTCTTTCTATTAATTCAAATATCTGTACATGGGTGTTCTTCATACACTTCTCTGCCTTCTCTTTCTCTTTTGCTTCAATAATAATGTTACAATGTACAATGAGGGTGTCTATATCCCGTTTCCCTCTTGCGCTCTAAAGCTATCAAATCTAGAATTAAATTTCCTATCTACCAACATTAAATTTATTAAATGCCGACTATCTACCTAAGGACGAGAGCTATCTGCTCAAGGTCCATTTACAATATACAAAGTGCGCTTCATTAAATCCATGCATTAATGTTTGCGCAACAATATCAAGGTGCTTTCAAAAAGAAATTTTTGCTGGCTTGCTTGACGTGGGCGATGCTCCTGTATCATACTCCCTCGCTTGAAAAATTTCATGGGCTCCTGTCCATGAGCTCCTGCATGGTCTTTCCATGCTTCTGGATCACTGCTTCGCTCTCCCAGCTAGCATCTTCCACTGGGTGATTCTTCCATTTGACCAGATACTCGAAGTATTCTTTTCTCCTGGTCTTCTTACCCACTCTCTTGTCCAGTATGCACTCCATCTGCGAATTTTATGCCACTGGTAATTGTTTCATCCACTGGATTACTGGCTCCTCAGTTCCAGTCTCTGTTTCTCCATCCCTGTATGGGTATAAATCTACGATATTGAATATCAGAGATATCCTGATGCCATCCGACAACTCAATCTCTTAAGCATTCTCTCCGAATTTTCTCAAGACCTTGCATGGTCCGATTTTCTTCATCTTGAGTTTATTGTATGTTCCCCTTGGGAGACTTTCTTTCCTCAGATGCACCAGAACTAGATCACCAACTTCAAACTGAAGTTGTCTTCGATGCTGATCTTCTCTGCGCTTGTATTCCTGGTTTGAATCTCACAGTCACTACTTCACCTGACTGTGAAGTTCTCTCATCGCCTCATCGAACTCTTCTGCACTAGCACTGCTAGTCACAGTCTGTTCTGAATCCTGCAATTTAGAAACTCCTCTTGGCTGCCTCCCATATACAACCTGGAATGGACTCTTCCCTGTGCTTCGATTCACCGAATCATTGTATGCGAACTCTGCCTGGGGTAAGATACTATCCCAGCTGCTATGGTGCTCCGTCACCAAGCTCCTCAGTAAGTCTCCCAGACTCCTGTTGACTACTTCTGTCTATCCATTCGTCTGAGGATGATAAGTAGAACTAAATGCCAGATTAGTTCCTAGATTCTTCCATAGCGTCCTCCAAAAATTCCCTATGAATTTTGTGTCCCTGTCTGAAACAATACTTTTCGGCAATCCATGAAGTCTAACGATTTCCTTGAAAAACAGATTTGTGATGTGCGTCACATCACTGGTCTTCTGGCATGGAATGAAGTGTGCCATTTTTGAAAACTTGTCCATGACCACAAAGATCGAATCAACACCTCTTTGTGTCCTCGAAAATCCCAATACAAAATCCATGCTGATCGCCTCCCATGGCCTCTTTGGTATGGGCAATGGCTGATAAAAACCTGCATTCTGCTTCCTTCCCTTCGCATGATGGAAAATATGACATCTATCAACAAACCTCTTAACATATGCACTCATCCCTGGCCAAAAATATGACTCATTCAGCTTCGCGAATGTCTTTTCATGGCCAAAATGACCTGCCAAGCCTCCATTGTGTTTCTCTTTTAACAGGTTCTCCCTCATGGAGCAATTTGGAATACACAACTGATTGCCTCTGAACAACAATCCTTCCTGGATCATGTAATCTATCCAAGAGCTTCTGTCTCTGAGAACTGGGTTCTCAGTCGCTTCATACGCTTCTCCAAAATCCGCATCTCCTGTGTACATGTCCCTGAGATTATCAAAACCCAAAGTTTTGACTCGAAACTCCTGTAGCAACAAACATTTCCTGCTCAAAGCATCAACCACTTTGTTAGTAGTACCCAAAATGTGTTTGATCACAAACATGAAATTCTGCATATACTTAACCCATTTTTCATGTTTCTGATTCAACTTCTCCTGTTGAGTCACAAACTATAGTGCATCATTATCACTGTACAAAACAAATTCTCTTGGGATCAAGTAATGCCTCCACTTCTTCAACACCTGTATGATAGCGTAAAATTCTTTATCATACGTGGAGTATTTCAGTTTCGAATCATCCAACTTCTCACTGAAATATGCAACCGACCTGTCCTCCTGACTCAAGACTGCTCCTATGACATACCCACTTGCATCACATTTCACCTGAAATGTCTTCTGAAAATCTGGCAACACCAACACTGGTTGCTCTGTGATCTTTCGCTTGAACAGATTGAATCTCTTCTCAGCCTTTGCTGTCCAATGAAAAGACTTATGCTTCTTCTTCACTGTGTCCATCATTGCTGCGCTAATCCCACTAAAATTCCTGATGAACTTTCTGTAGAAACTAGCCAAACCATGGAAACTCCTCACCTCGAACACATTTCTCGGTGATGGCCAATTCTTGATCACTTCCACCTTATCCGGGTCCATCCTTAACTCATTATCCAAAATAACAAAACCCAAATAGATGAGCTGTGTCTTCATAAATGAGGACTTCTTCATATTAATTAACAGCTTCTCCTGCTGTAACTTTCTCATCACAATGGCCAAATGCTTCAGATGTTCAGCCTCTGATTTACTATAAATCAATATGTCATCCAAATAAACAATGACAAATTTCCCAATGAATTCCCTCAGGACTTCATTCATCAACCTCATAAAAGTACTTGGCGCATTCGTCAAGCCAAACGACATGACTAGCCATTCGTACAATCCTTCGTTTGTCTTGAAGGCTGTCTTCCACTCATCGCCTTCTCTCATGCGAATCTGGTGGTATCCTCTTTTTAAGTCTATCTTTGAAAAATATTTTTCCCCACTCAGGCAATCCATCAGATCATCCATTCTCGACAGTGGAAACCTGTATCTAATGGTTATCTTGTTGACCGCTCTTGAGTCGGTACACATCCTCCAGCCTCCGTCTTTCTTTGGACTGAGTACTGTCGGAACAACACATGGACTCAAGCTTTCCCTGACCAATCCTTTGTCCATCAAATCTTGGACTTGTCTTTTGACTTCCTCATTTTCCTATGGTGTCAACCTGTACGCGGCTTTATTCGACAAACTTGCTCCTAGTATGAGGTCTATGCAATGACTCACACTTCTCACTAGTGGCAACAAATGGGGTAATTCATCCACTATGATGTCAACGAACTCTTCCAGCAGTTCCTGAATTTCTTCTGGCAAATCATCCACTCTTGTACTGGTCAGAACAATTCTCGGCTTCCTGACCACAAAGAATTGTGGATCTTCTTTCTTCTCCATTTCTGAAAGAAGTTCCTTCCCACTCATGAGAAGTACTGTATTGCTTACTTCCGGCTTCACCTCCTTATCCTTTATCGGAAGCAACATATGGGTTCTCCCATTCTTCTCCAGAGTATATGTGTTCATTCTCCCATCATGAATCACATTTCAATCATATTTCCATGGTCTACCCAGCAATAGATGACATACATCCATGGGAATGACATCACACAGAATCTTATCATTATATCCAGCTATTTTGAATTCGACCAAGCATTGTTTAGTAACAGTTACCTGTTGTCCTTTCTGTAGCCACAAAACTCTGTATGGACTGGGATGATCAGTCATCTCTAGCTCCAGCTTTTCCACCATCTCGGTTGAAACGAGATTATCCGTGCTACCACTGTCTACGATAACCTTGCACACCCTGTCCTTGGTCTTGCAAGCTATTCTGAATAGTCTGGTCCTTTGCACTGAGCTTTCCATCTCCTTCTCGGGTGTCAAAAGGACTTTATGCATCACAAGTGATCTTCCACCTTCTGTGTCTTCAGTTTCAACATCACGCCTCCGCGCTTCTGTGATGTGAGCTTCTCCAGTATCTTTCTTTTTCTCTGGACACTCATAAGACTTGTGCCCATTATTTCCACATGTGAAACATGTGATTACTCCACCTCTTCCTCGACCTCGACCTCTAGTACGAGGAAGAGTGTTTGCATCAGCATAATCCCCTCGCTGATCATTTTTCTATCCTCTTTGTTCAACATGTGGCTGTCCTCGCTGTGAGGTTCCACCTCTTTCAACTTTACCCTGAGGTTTCTTCCATTCCTCCTTGGGCTTCTGGAATTTGTCCTGGGCAACTGCTTTGCCTCTTGGCTGGCTTCTTCCTCGCCCTCGCTATCCTTTCTTTCAGCTCAGCTTCTCCTCAGCTTTCAGAGCCATCTGATAAGCATCCTCCACCGTTCGGATGGTTATCATGCTTAACTCATCCCGAATGTCGTATCTCAGACCATTCAGATATCTAGCCACCTTCTCATCATCACTCTCCCGATGACCCGCTCTGATGTTCAGTCGATAGAATTCTTTAGTGTATTCTTTCACTGTCATCAGCTTCTGTCTCAGGTTTTTCATCCGCCTGAATAGAGAAATTTGATAGTCCCTTGGGATGAACTTTGCCTTCATCTTCGCGATCATTCGATCCCAACTTTTGATCTTCTGCTTGCCTTTGCAGCGTCTATCTGCTTGTAGCTCGTCCCACCACAATGCTGCATGTCCCTTCAAGCGCGTAACTGCATGCTTGAATTTCTTATCCTCTTCGATATCTTCATAATTGAAGTATGTGTCGAGAGCTCTAATCCAATCTAATAGCTCTTCTGCATCCAGATTTCCTTCATAGATTGGAATGTCCATTTTTGTCTTCACTCCCATTCTTGCGATGGCTTTGATCAACCTCTCGATTGATGCATCTTCTACTGTGACCTCTTCTTCATGTCCAGCTTCCTCTTCAACTTCGAAATCACTAAGATCCCCTGCACCAACTCTGCGTCTCTGAGCTGTCTCCATCTCTTCAAGCCTTGCTCGAAGATCTCTCATCTGCCTTTCCATTTCTGGATTTCCTGCCGGCCTGCCTCTTCTCCTCACCTCCCTATCCTCTGGGTCCGATGACTGTCTCTCTCTTCTCGGTGGCATGGAAAATTCTCTTCTCTGCTACAGAAAGCAAATAATTCCCGCTCTGATACCACTTGATGCAAGGTGCAAGCTACCTCCTCCGATAACTCCTCGCCCGCTCACAGGACCTTCTTTCCTCTCAGCGCGAAGAACGTCAATGTTCTTCTATTCCCCTATCGGAAATATCTACCCACAGATTCCTTCTCGCGACTTTCCTCCTTCTGCTTGTTGGAAAATCGAAACTCGCAGCTGCGTAAGCTCACTGTCGATCACTATGCTCTTGAGTCCCCGAGACCCGATGCGTCGATCAACGCTGACTTCGTCTCGCCTTGTCGAGACTTATATCCTTATCGTGATCTCATCACTCGTGACACCAAGCGATCGACTTTCTAATCCCCGATACACGAGACGCCGAAAAGTCGAACTCGCGATCTCGATCCCTCGCGACTTTGCTTCTCGCGAGATTAAATGATTCCTACCTCGACTTTCAAGGTCTGAGACGCCGATACTCGAAATATCGCTACCTCGCGACTTCGCTACTCGCGAGGCCAAATAAATTCCCTGTCGACTCCCGATGCCCGAGACGCCGAACCTCCGATGGTTTATGCCACCTGTCTTCCACTATCTCCTGTGGCCCACACTACTTACGTAGCTGTCGAAATATCGCATCTCACTATATCGTGACTTCCGTTGCGTAGATTTGGAGTCTTGCCTCACGAACTCCTGATATGCCGATCCACGAGTAGAACCAATGCTCCTCGTGATCCCAATCGACAGCTCCTTCTCTCCTAAACTTCAAATATTTTCCACACCTGCACTGTAACTTCCTTGCACCTGCAAGATCCAACGACCCATGGCGCTTTGCGAAATATCCTCGGAGAATTTCGTCCGTCCGTTTCTTCCTTGTCCAATCCATGAAACGACGAGCTATTCTTCCATGGAACTCGTCACCTTGCGCGCAAACCTGTGGCGTTCCTTGCAACCTTCAAGGCACAATTTTCTCACTTGTACTTCAACAGACTTGAAGACCTATCCTTTCCTGAGATTTCCTCACAACTCTCGAGACCCTTCAGGGGAACTCTTTCACGCACTCCCTGTGAAAAATCTTCAACAATGTCTAAGTGTTAAACTTTCGATTCTGTGCACACCTGCAGCAGTAGTATTTCAATCCATTTTACTCAGAATCGCAACTCTGAGACTTTGTCTAGCCTGTGCACGCCTTGCACGACTTCGGTGCCAAATCTGCACTTCTAAGATGAATGGCAACAAAAGTTATCTCTAGCTGAACCCTTCTGTCAACACACTCCTTGCGGACAATTTGACTGCACTCCTCGCAGGAATCCTCTGGCTCAGATAGAGAAACAATTGAAACTTATTCCCTTTTCCTCTCAGACTTCAATCCAACCATGAAATCACATACACAACATATAAAAGAAAATGTATGACATAAAACAAACATTCATGAGCATAACATCATAAATACACAGAGAGTAACACAAGCCATGAATTTGAATCAGAACTCTTTCTATTAATTCAAATATCTGTACATGGGTGTTCTTCATACACTTCTCTGCCTGCTCTTGCTCTTCTTCTTCAATAATAATGTTACAATGTACAATGAGGGTGTCTATATCCCGTTTCCTTCTTGCGCTCTAAAGCTATCAAATCTAGAATTAAATTTCCTATCTACCAGCATTAAATCTATTAAATGCCGACTATCTACCTAAGGACGAGAGCTATCCGCTCAAGGTCCATTTACAATATACAAAGTTCGCTTCATTAAATCCACGCATTAATGTTTGCGCAACAATATCAAGGTGCTTTCAAAAAGAAATTTGTGCTGGCTTGCTTGACGTGGGAGATGCTCCTGCATCACTATCCACTAACTTGGAATGTAACCCTTACACATATGGAGATATATATATCATCTTCCACCAACAAATATTTAGAATAAACTAAACATTATTTGTACCCATCCATCAAAAGCTTATCTGAAATTCCAATGCTAGTACAAGAAAACCCAAGATCCATTATGTAGAAAACACAACCCATCCATCTTCTCCTCACCAAGAGTCCCCATTCCTTGTTGTTATTTATGGAAAAGAGAAAATACATAGCATGGTATCATACACAATATTATCACTCAAAATCCATACTATCATAGTGGTAGAATCACTCTAATATCCTAGTTAAGTCTCTAGCAGAATCTCTCTATTAACACTAAATGAACTATTGATCGAATTGTATCTGCATAAAGATGATTGACTATCGGTACATGCTCTATGATGATAAGCACTAGAAATAATCAAGGATATGAACATGGAAGGAGACTAGGTTGTTGGCATGAAGGGCCCCTGCAATCACAATCGATGTCCACTCTTACTTTAAACAAAATAATAAGGCAAGAATATGAAATGTAAAGTTGCAATGAAAAGTATTTAAAAAATATCATGTATTTAACAAATAAAAATATGAGACTTCTTCTCAAATGTAATAAGATAAAAGACAAGGGAGGAGAAACGAGATCGAGGAAGCTGAAGGGTTGGGGATGCTTGACCTTCCAACTATCCCTTAGCTGATCCATCCTCCTATATACCATTTTCATGGATTTTTTTAGGGATCCATACTTATATTAAAGAATAGAAACCTTGGTGAATCTTATTAAATCTTCAAATTGCAACCATAAAATGTTTGACTATGTTTTTGTAAAAATATTCAAATTTGTAAGGATTTTATATTACTTCTAGAAAGTTTGGATTTTTTTTAGAGTAAAATACTTTTACCCTATATAATTTGGGCTAATAATTTAAAAAAAAAATGGAAATTGGTTGGTCCTTTTTTGGAAATAAAAAACATGGAAAATTAACCCATGGTGAAATTTAGCCCCTTAAATTTTCTTTGACCATTTCCCCACAAAGGAAGTGGGGTTCTTTGGTTGAGAGTGAAGAGATGCTATCTAAATTTCCATGGGAATTATGAAGATGAATAAGAGACAATGTAACATGTGTATTGCTGAATAACAAAGAGCTTGGCTGAAGCCAATTGAATGTTGATTTTTACATTTAGATTTATAGGGTAAACAATGTCTCCATGTGCATTGCTTTATCTCTGTGTTGTTATTTTTCTATGTTACTTGCATTTACAATGTAAAGAAGATACACTGTGTTTTTTTAATGATTTCTTTGAAGATTTTAATCGATGTTGTGTTATTTAGTGAGTTAAGATTTCATTTATCTATGTAGTGTTGGAGTTTTTCTTGATATTGAACATAATTACTAACTTAACGATAACTATGACCTAAAAACGAGAACTCTGGCCCAAAAAACCCATATTTTTGGGTAAAAAACACCAAAATCAACCCTCATTTCAAAAAGTGGTGCTAACGGTAGCACCCCTTTTTTTGGGTGGTTAAAATTGTGACTTGTTTGAAATCATGGCCTTGACAAAGGATACCACTTCATAAAAGTAACCCTCAAATAAAAAAATGATGCTTCGAGTAACACCGATTTTTTGAGTTAAAATTACAACTTAATTGAAATAATGGCCTTAAGATTATGATTTAATTTAAATAGTGGCTTTGACTATGTTGATGGGCAAATTTGACATGCCGTCAATTAGAAGAATAGGTCCGGTCTGAGGTTGTCTAAATAACCCAAGCCGTTTGGTGTAACCTGTTCTGACAGGTTTAATGGCTCCATTAGCCAATCTAAGATCCTAAAAAGAAGAAAGGAAATAAACTAACTAATGTTAAAACTATATATATATATATATATATATATATATATATATATATATATATATATATATATATATATATATATATATATATATATATATATATATATATATATATATATATATATATATATATATATATATATATATATATAGTTTTAACATTAGTTAGTTTATTTCCTTTCTTCTTTTTAGGATCTTAGATTGGCTAATGGAGCCATTAAACCTGTCAGAACAGGTTACACCAAACGACTTGGGTTATCTAATTATTTACAAATGTATTAAACAGAAAAAGAAAGTATGAACATATCACTTATGAACATAATTTACAGGTTGCAAGTTTTAATGAAAGCCTTGCAAAATCAATGTAAAGATAATTTTTTTCAGAAGCAGATAAAGAAAGAACATTTTTGTATTTTTTGTTTTCTAATTATAAATCTAATAAAACTTGAATTAACTAAGTTATGAAACAAGGATGTACAGATGGTCAAAGACAATCTAAAACTTTCTTGTTTCACTAATAAATAAAATGAAATAAATTAAATAGAAATAAATCTAACCTGAGTTTTATATCATGTCTATGTCTTCTATGCAGTCCGATACTCCAACTGTTCTGCCTGTAAGAAAAATATGTGATAGTCTTATGATGATTCCTTCACAAAAAAATCCATAATGTTTGTAGGTAGCCATGATATGAGAGAAAAATGATAGACAAGTATACACAATGATCTTATAATTATGAACAATCACAATAATCTAAATCTTAATGTAAAATGTTCATATTATCAATCAAGTAACATCAGATAAAGATCATGATCTTACAATTGATATGATGATCACAATGATAATTAATTGAAACAACAAATTCAAGACAACATTTAAAATATCAAATAAAATGGAATATCACATGTCATTGAGACTAAATCTACACAACACATTACTATTCCAAAATAAGAGAGACAAAACATAAATGAGACAACATTCACATTGGTCTAAAGCCGAATTGTTATAAGCTGTTCCATTAAGTTCTGAAATCATTTGTCCATAACCTGTTCTAGGCAAAGATGTCTTTCCCTTCCAAAATGAAGAGTATTTAAAGTGTTTTGAAATCCCATCTTACTATCTCCTAGGATAGGATAGGATTTCATGAGATCAAAAATATTAAAAAAATAGAGGGCTAACAACCACTCACAACAGAGCTGATTCTTCAAAAATTAATAAAAGTTTTAACAAAGCAAATAGAAAGGAAATACTAGCCATTCAAATGTATAATCGAACATGTTCTTCCCTAGATGATCAACAACAGGATCTATTATCTCCTGAAAAAGAAACAAGAATAAGTTAGACAATTTCTAACAGCTAAATTCTAATTTTATATTTAAAAATGACTTGGCTACATAATCGAAAGATTCTATAGCGAGTCTTATCTTAGCAAAAAAAATTTAATTTCAAATTGATTTGATTCAAAATAGATAATAGGAATATAATGAGAGGAAAAATTATTTTACCATTTCAACAATTGACTAAAGATGGATCAGGGTAGTTCTGAGTTGATTATTTCTTTAACAATGGTTGCATTTTTTATCACTATGTTCTCTGTCCTCTTAAGGAGTTTAGCCCTCCTCTTCGCGTTTAATCTGAGGTCGATATTTTCTGGTATCTGCAATTCACTTTGAGCTGTGAGTTTTTTAATCCGAGCCTGAAGGATGGGTATATCGGTGTAATACCGTTCAATCTAGTGCAAACAAACATCACAATGTACATGAGGAATGATATGTTGATGAAGCGTATAGTCAAACCTGGCTATATCGACCTTACTTGTTATTCTCCCTTGACCAAGCCCAATACCAGGGAACCCCTCCTTACACTTGAGACACGATGGAAGATTGGTAAAAAAGTCACAGGGTTCAGTAGGATCAGATCTTTGACAATCCCGGTCTTCTAAAGCCAAGAAATATTCTATTTCAGAGTCCGAGACTGTAATGCCCAAAAATATATATCTAAACATTGTTATCCTCACAAGCAATTATTTCTTAACTAAAACAATATCTATTCAGCATAATATCGATCTTCATACCAACAACTTCAGCAATTTAGATTCATCAAATATTAACGAATTCA
>ML777069.1:460930-484497 GCA_009831015.1 Picea engelmannii | reverse complement strand
TCCAATCTAATTATTTACAAATGTATTAAACAGAAAAAGAAAGTATGAACATATCACTTATGAACATAATTGACAGGTTGCAAGTTTTAATGAAAGACTTGCAAAATCAATGTAAATATAATTGTTTTCAAAAGCAGATAAAGAAAACACATTTTGTATTTTCTGTTTTCTAATTATAAATCTAATAAAACTTGAATTAACTAAGTTATGAAACAAGGATGTACAGATGGTCAAAGCCAATCTAAAACTTTCTTGTTTCACTAATACATAAAATGACAAAAAATAAATAGAAATAAAGCTAACCTGAGTTTTATATCATGTCTATGTCTTCTATGCAGTTCGATACTCCAACTGTTCTTCCTGTAAGAAAAATATGTGACAGTCTTATGATGATGCCTTCAAAACAAAATATATAATGTTTGTAGGTAGCCAGGATATGATAGAAAAATGATAGACAAGTATACACAATGATCTTATAATTATGAACAATCACAATAATCTAAATCTTAATGTAAAATGTTCATATTATCAATTAACTAACATTAGATAAAGATCATGATATTACAATCAATATGATGATCACAATGATAATTGATTGAAATAGAAAATTAAAGACAACATTTAAAATATCAAATAAAATGGAATATCACATGTCATTGAGACTAAAGCTACACAACACATTACTATTCCAAAATAAGAGAGACAAAACATAAATGAGACAACATTCACATTGGTCTAAAGCCAAATTGTTATAAGCTGTTCCATTAAGTTCTGAAATCATTTGTCCATAACCTGTTCTAGGAAAAAATGTCTTTTCCTTCCAAAATGAAGAGTATTTAAAGTGTTTTGAAATCCCATCTTCCTATCTCCTAGGATAGGATAAGATTTCATGAGATAAAAAATATTACAAAAATAGAGGTCTAACAACCACTCATAACACAGTTGATTCTTCAAAAAATAATAAAAGTTTTAACAAAGCAAACAGAAAGGAAATACTAGCCATTCAAATGCATAATCGAACATGTTCTTCCCTAGATGATCAACAAAAGGATCTATTATCTCTTGAAAAGGAAACAAAAATAAGTTAGACAATTTCTAATAGCTAATTTCTAATTTTATATCTAAAAATGACTTGGCTACAGAATCAAAAGATTCTGTAGAGAGTCTTATCTTAGCAAACAAAATCCAATTTCAAACTGATTCGATTCAAAATAGTTAACAGGAATATAATGAGAGGAAAAATCGTTTTACCATTTCAACAATTGACTAAAGATAGATCAGGGTAGTTCTGAGTTGATTATTGCTTTAACACTGTTTGCGTTTTTTTATCACTATGTTCCCTGTCCTCTTAAGGCGTTTATCCCTCCTCTCTGCCTTTACTCTGAGGTCAAGATTTTCTTGTATCTGCAATTCACTTTGAGTTGTGAGTGTTTTAATATGAGCCTGAAGGATAGGTATATCAGTGTAATACCGTTCAATCCAGTGCAAACAAACATCACACTGTACAGGAGGAACGATATGTTGATGAACTGTATAGTCAAACCTGACTGTATCGAGCTTACCTGTTATTCTCCCTTGACCAAGCCCAATACCAGGGAACCCCTCATTACCCTTGAGACACAATGGAATATTGGTAACAAAGTCATAGGGTTCAACAACATCAGATCTTTGATAATCCAGGTCTTGTAAAGCCAATAAATCTTCTATTTCGGAGTCCGAGACCTCATTGACCTCGATCGGGTTGATCGAGATCAAATGAGCATCGTTCCAATTCCTCATTTTTCTCGAAACAAGATGACCTACTCTTTTGTTCTGAAACCCTAATGCTGTGTGTTTTTGTTTTGTCTGTTTGCAATATTTTTCTATATCATGTTTCATAGTGGCGTTCTGGCCAACATCTAGTTAAGGCATATGAGGTTCACTTAACTCGAATTCAATATAATGTTGCTCATGTGAAGAATGACTTGGCATTACCTCATCTGGAGGGTTTCTTTTTAAAGAGTCTCATTAATTATTTGGAATGTCAAACTATTTTTTCATTAGTGGTTCACCCAAATTAGGGCTTTCTACATGAATGGTCATAGAAAAACAATTTCTTGTTAAAAATCCATCCCAACAATCGCCCATAGTTGTCAAATGATGAATCAACATAATTTTAATCAAACTGTGGTGGAAAAGACTAGAGTCGAGGCTCTGTCTCTTATACCTTTTATAAATTTTGTACAGGCTTCTCAACAGATAGAAAGGCACGTTTAATTTAAATCCAATGAAATGCATAAAAATTCATATATGATAGAGGAAAACTAAACCATAATGACCCTCACAGGTCACTAATTGTTTGAGAATCGACAACAATCCATGCCACCTAGGTTTAACCAAAGAAATAGGGATACCTTTTTCGTAGCAGTCAATTTTCCTGAAGGTCATGAAGAGGCTCCATGGTACTTCTTTGATATTTGAGTTTTTGAACCATTTCTCGCCGGTGGATGGAATCCCTATGGCTTCAATCACAAACTCCTCATTTACCTCTAATTGGGTATCCCCAATATTCTCTTTGCACCCATCGAAAGTCTGTGAAAAAGCCCTCACTAGCTGGACGTTATAACCTTCAAATCTTTTAAGGAGGGCCTCCCAACCTTGGCTCTTTAAATATATGATCGCATCATCATGTGATAGAAATGCCTGAGAGCCATTCGGCTCCAAACGAACAACATGAGCCATTACAAATGCAACTAGGATGTAACATGGGTGACTCAAAACAATTCTAGGTTTGGATAGTAGGAGCGATAGGAACAGATCCGAATGGATAAAAAGGAAACAACCATAACGAAGCCCCTGTTTTGTTATAGCATGAACATCGAGGGTTTGATCATGAAGCCTTACCATCCCTGATAATGAAAATCTGACACACATAATCGATAACCTATACCTGTAATGAAAGGCTCATTAATTCACTGTGCCAACAAGGCGAGTTAAGTACATGGTACAATAGTTGCGCATTGATTAACATGACTACTAGCATGACAATTGTTTTTGCAAAGGGTTTAAATATATCAAAAAAAAAAAAAAAACTTCATAATTCAAATGCAAACCATCTAAGCATATAAAAATTATATCAATATCCAAAACATTCCAAATATAAGTCATTCAAATGTTAGATTTTGATTGGATATAAGCATGATGACCCTTAAAAAGAATGCCTTGTAAAGAAATATAATATGAAGCTAAGTTTTCATGTTTGATTCATGCTTTCAGTCATGAATCAAACATAAAACAAAAACGAAAACACAAACTTAAAGAATTAATGAACATATTTTCTAATCTAGTAATCATCTCAAAATGATAATATTACAAGATGAGGTGAAGGAAGCTACAAAAAATGTAATTTCTTGTTCAAATAACGAAATTGTGTAGGGCTGCCAACATTGGCGACTTACTGGGTGAAGCAGTTATCTCTGCATCACCAAAATTTTTATGTTAGGAGAGATAAGAATGATTGAAAAATTAAAGAACAATCGACAGTAAGTCAAGCATCCTGATCAAAATAAAAAATCATACAGTCTAGTGTCAGATGTGTTTCTGTCCAAATGCAATCTGGTGACAAGTTTTAATTATGAGTAAGACAACATTTAGGAAAATGAATCCGATACTATTGACAGGGATACTGCTATGAGAAAGCATCCATAGCCTCGGAAGTGATGCCAATTAACCCACTCTGACACCTCTACCCTGTCCAAGAAATATCAATTCAAGATGAAAGACATTTTACGATTAAAACCAAAATGTTATACCTGACAATTTTCTTGAACCAGACATTGCTTCACTGACGGTAGTCCTGTTCACTACTCAAATGAAGTTTCCTTGGCATCATGCATGTATTTACCTGCTGCCTACATACCTGTTCAGTATCTCAGTGGGTTTACAGACACTTCCCACACTTTACAGTGCTTTCAGCTCTCTAGAAGTTATTTACAATTTGACATAAACTTTATGATCTTCAGGAGAGCAGGGTGATGTTGAAACTTTTAGACTTTGAAGAACTTTATATTTTTCAATTTAATTTCTCATTTGACTACCTTCATCATGATCTGTACTTAGTTTTATGCTAAGAACAAATTTTCGAGGACAGGAAGGTATACTTTAGTTTTTTTCTTTAAAAATAGGGACATCGTAAAGAGTTTTAATGATGATCGTATCTTCTCGTGATTATAAAATGAAACCAGGAAGGCTATTTTGAACATAAAATTTCCTTGAATAGTCTGAGTTTTAGAAATTTACAACATTAACGCTTTAAAATGACCTCAACTTTTGCTTTATGATGATATTTATGGTTTCCTTTCATGAACTAAATGGTGACCCAGACATAAATTTATTCAGAAGCCAATGAAAACAAGCAAAATGAAAAGAACCAAAATTAAAAGACAAAAAAAAAATTAAAACAAAATAATATATACAGAGAGGTGGCTCTGGAATCATCAGGAGAAATGCCTTTTGAGATCTTATCCATTCACTAGGAAAGTATCTAGATTTCCCTCCAAATTGTGTAGACAGAAAGAGATGGGACCTAGTTTTTCAGAAATTACGAATGGCCCCAACAACAGATTTTGGAATTTGGTGTGTTCCCCTTTTCCCTCATGGGGTTTATTCCATTTGAGAACCAAGTCTCCTACCTTGAAGTTCCTATCTGAAGAAGAGTTTGAATCAAACCAACTTTTTACAATCTGCTGATGCTGATCCATCTTCTTCTTTTCTTGTGGTCTTACTTCCTCTAGTTTTAATAAGGCATTGATTTGACTTTCTAGAGGAGGGCAGACCTCTTCCTGGACTTTCTGCGATAATTGTAGAGATGGAAGTAAAACATGAGGTAGGATTGCTTCTCTCCTGTAAATGTGAAAGAAAGGGGAATTACCAACAAAGTTCTTAGGTGTTTCACTATCATCCCAGAGTGCATTAAATAGTGCGTTGTGCCAGTTCTTGTGGTTTTCAGAAACTGTCCTCTTAATGATCTTGATTGAATTTTTGTTTTTTTGTTTCACCCCTCCCTCATCTCTACCTATTCCCCTCATAATCCCCTGCCCTCTCTCACCCCTACCACACCCCCACCCATTCCCCTCATACTTCCCCTCCTTCTATTTACCTCCCCTACTCGCTTGCCTCCTTGTGCTGATAGGGAAACAAGTTCCAGGCCCACCGCTTTGAGGAATGGAATGTTTGGATCCTATCACTTGTTGATGTGGGGAGGTAGGAGGCAGGGGAGGGGGAGATGAAAGGGGAGGGTGGAGGAGGGAGGCAATGGGGGAGGAGAGAGGGGGATATGGGAGGCAAAGAGAGGGAAGTGGATTGGGAGGGGGACTTGGGGGGGTGAGGGAGAGGTGGGTGCGGGGGGACGAATGATTTCAAGAATTTCCCTCTCCCCAACTTTGTTCTTTTTCGCTGTGTTTGGTTAATATTTTTTAATCTTCTTTTTTTATTTTTTTTTTATTTTAAATTTTTAAAATTTTTATTTAAATTTTTTTAATTAGTTTTATTTTTAATTTTTTTATAGAAGTTCTTTTTTCATTGTTTTTTTCTTAATTATTATTATTATTTTAAATTCAATTTTTTTAAGTAAGAAAATTGTATTACCTTTCATAAACTAAAGATACAATATTTTCTATCATGACAGAGTAATTGCCTGTTTGAATCACCCAGCTGAGAAACTGATTCAGTCGACACAACAAAACCAACTAAAAAACTAAAATATATTGTTCAAGAAAGACAAAAATGAACTGACTATCCAGGTGTCTCTGTCTGATCAAAACGGTGCCACATAAGGACCGATAAGAGTCTAGGTGTCACATAATCAATAAACAGAGCATGAATAAACTCCTAAGCTCCAAATAAACTAAAATGAAGGCCATAACCTGAACTGAGTGCAAAGTTAGCGCTCATGTCCTCTTTGCTCCTCTTTCACGTGCGGGGCATTTGCTTGGGAAATCATTGTTGAAGCTTTCACTATTGCAGCCAGAGAATTGGTTTCTGTACCAGGAGCATGAAGGGAGCTGAGCAATGTGGTGAGTAGGAGCTCCAACCACTCCCCTTGTCTGTCCATAACTTCCATCCTGAAACGCAGGTCGACCATGTCCCTGCGGGCATTAAAGATGAGGCTTTGCAAATTCTTCCAGGCAACAAGAAGGTGCATCCAAGAATCACAGTCCAAGAATACATGCAAAGGATGCAAGGGATGGGTTTCCATCATGGGGGTGGAGGGGTAGATGGGATAGAGGGAGGATGGGAGGAGGACACAATATCCTCTGGGGGCCAGAGGCGAAACCTAGTGAATTGCTATAATTGTCAAGACCCTTAATTCGACATGCCCAAGGAGAGGAGAGAGGGGGAGGAGCAGGATGGCCAAGGGAGGATAAACACGAATGGGAGGTTGAATAACTTGGTGTAGGAATATTGGGTGTAGTCGATTGTAGAGCAATTCAGCCGTAAGTCTGATACCACATAGGTCCCATTTTTGGTCGTCCGTGCTGCCTGGGCATTACCAAGAGAGGAAGAAAGCTGGAATCAAGAACAAAATAGTAGGTGGGGAAGCCAATACAGAAGAGAGTGCCAAAATGATGCAGAGTAGCAGGGAAAATGTTGCAGGATCCCAAAAAAAGATCAGTTGCCCAAAATAAGAACCAGAGCATAACTTCACACAAGCGCATGAGTAAACGATTGGGTTGCTCAACCATCACCATGACAAAGATAATGGATATGACATGCCATAGCAGGAGCAATATGTACACAGAGGAGTGAATGCGAGGGGGAGTCGAGGTGATCGACATTAAGTAGAGGAGGGTGGTGCCAGGGAGGAATCACATGGCCTCGTCAGAGTTGGAGCATGCCACCTGTCTTTCTTGCCTGTGATGGACATATAACACCCCATCCAAGGTTTGATTTTTTATGTTAGTTGAGTTTATCTTCTTATAATTTTTTTTTTTTTTTTATANTAGGTTTATGTTTTTTATAATTTTGCTTTTAGTTTTTTTTTTTTTTAAATCATTTTTTAAAAAGTTTTATGCTTCTTTTTACATTTAATTAAAAACATTGTGTTATGCAATTTTTTTTAAAGGTGTCATTTGAAAAAAACTTGTTTAGAGGTTATTTATTTATTTGTTTTTAACTTGTTTATGAGATTGTTTATTTATTTATTATTATTTTTTAAAAATTTGTGTTATGCAATTTTTTTAACAATAACTGGTGGATATTATATTAATAAAAAACATGGCACAACCAAGGTGCACAAAGTTTTTACAAAATTCTCAAAATATTCCTAAAGTTGAGGCAACAATTCTACTTTTCCAGCAATAAATTAGTCTTATCTATCTTTAAATACATCCGTTCTCCGGTGGGAGAATTTACATTATAAAATTTGATTGTGTAAACTCTAAAAAAGATGCCAAGGATGCAGAGAATTGTGAAAAACATCAAGTACCAGGCTTGGAGTAATAAAGAGGTTACATGTCTTCCATTTCCATCTCACAAGATGAAATATTTAGATCTGGGACTGGACTTTCCACTGTGGGGGAAGAGTCATTAGCTGTCGAAACTGTCTTCGTGTCCAAAGAAACCAATGTGAATTGGGTTTGCAATTATTCCACTTGGGAACAAATGGCATTTACTTTGTCATGTTTTTGGTGCATGGCCATTTAGTGTTGAATGCGGATTTCCAAAATGACCATAACTTAGGTATACAAGCTGTGAACTATGTGTTTGAGTTTCTGCAAGGATGTCTAGAGGTCCTCCATATTGTCGAATTCATCCTAGAAATGTATTAGAGCCATATGATTGTCGTGAGACATTTGGGAGAAGGACAAACTTGTCTAACGAGGAGAGATACTATACACACAATATAAACTTGCTAATCCACCAAAAATCTGGTCCCAAAACTGAAGAAGAGATCCCTGACTGAAATTCCAATTCCACCATCCGGGGTGACGATTTGGCTTTATCGATGTGTCCTTTTTTGCGATGAGCTTATGCTATGGGTGTATTCCATAATTTCCTGAATAAATGATGGATGGGACACATATGAAAGCCAAATTTCCTGGTGAGTGCAAGAACCCAATTCCCAGAGGAGCAATGCCACTCTTGTAGAACATAACAAATCTCTCCAAGTTAAATCCCCCAATGAACAACCACAACTTCTGAGACCCAACACAACTCCTATAGTTAGAACAAAATTGAGCCAACCTCATGGAATTCTAGAGCCCAAAATCCTCCTGATATGCTAATAGAAATCAAGCCATGCATACAAATTCATGTCAAGATAACTACACAAGGGCATATATATATATATATATATATATATAACTCTCATGCCTAATCTTCCATAATGAAAGACATGGAATGATATTGAATGAACAATCCATCAAATGAAGTAACCATCTCATCCATAACCTCCCGCATGAGCATCATAACCTTCATCCTAAGTGTTCTGCTACACATTCTATACATTATCCCACTATGATCGTGGAGAGGGAATGCAAAGTGTACATAGTTCCCGACACTCCTTAAATTCTTGTGTGAGAATGTGCGGTGAAATGGTTGCATGATGTCTAACACCACATCCAGGTGCACCCCCCATATGAGTTGCATGACATCTGACGTGATCCACATTTAATACATAATTATGAGTTGGGAAGATCTCCCATTGAAACTTAAGGTCCCTTTTTCTGCCAATGTGGATAAGTTGGCTTGGCTTTTAGCTGGACCATTATACACCCAAAGTATATGCCAAAATGTGACTTGTGGGATGGCCATGAGAACATGCCTGATTTTTCTTGTGATTTGACTTAGTTGAGCATCCTTTGGTGCATAACCTTTTACCGGGCATCAAATTGTGTTCATTGAATCACCTAGTATGATGATCTTTTCAATCTGCATTTCCTTAGCCAACAAGACACCTTGGAGAAGGGATTACTCTCCGGCTTGATTGTTGTTGGTTCTACCTAGGATCCAAGCGTAGTGAACCTCTATATTCCCCTTGAGTAAAAAATGACCCCTCCCGCACCTGCCACCCTGATTATGTAATTTTTTAAAAATGTGTTATTTTATATATATATTTTTACTTGTTTATGGTTTTTTCAATGTAAATTAAAAAAAATGAAACTAATTAATAAACAATTTTTCAACTTTCTGATTTAGGAGCAGATTTTAACTTTTTTTTATTTGCGATGACACTAGATGTCAATGCCATGGTTTCAATTTAGTCATAATTTTAACTCAAAAACAATTGGTTCTACTAAAAGCATCACTTTTCGATTTGAGGGTCAATTTTTCCGCAATGGTATCAATTGTCAATATCGTGATGTCAAACAAGTCAATTTTTCCGCAATGGTATCAGTTGTCAATATTCGTTAGCCTATGACTCCTATATAATTATAAAGTCCTAGTACACCACCTTTGTATATTTCACATTAAAGGATATAGTTTTTATCCTAAGTGTGTTTCTAGATCCTATTTTTCCTCCTCTTACCCTATCTCATGATGAGGTGTCGATGTGAGAGAAATTGATGTTATTTCATTCATGTAATATATATATTTGTATCATTGGAATGAATACATATACACGTGAGATGGATTGAGGCCTTTTCTGCCAAAGTTGTTGTCTTGTTTCTTGTCATGTTTTATTTATTAACATGGTATCAAATCCTTATAGTTCTTAGGGCCATAATTAATATATGGTAGTTTTTCATAGCATCATGGTTTAACATCATAGGAGTGCTCCATGGAAATTATTAGATGAAGGGAGGAAATCTTGTTGTTGATTTGGATCAACATCATTAATTTGAATTGTAGAGGCCACATATTTGAATGCCATGAATCTGGAGACTATTGTTGAGGAATATTATTGATAAGAGCCTCCAGGAATAGTGATCTAATATTCACAGAGCAAACTACACACATTTGACCTGATATTTTCTTTCATTTCAAGTGCAATGCTTCCAAGAAGACTTCCTTGTTTTTAGAGAAACAAACAAGAACATTTTATGGTCTTTGAGGTTCTAATAAGAAGTGAAGACATGGCCCACCTTTGCGAGGAAACAATTTGAACATACATGATCTGCAATGACTCATGAGCACATCCACATGCCTATTTGGATGAATTGTGATACATATTATAGCCAAGGATGAAATGGTTTCTTGAAGGATGCATTCAATGAGATATTTCTGTTTCCAAACATTCCAATCAATCACGTGAACCCAATGTGAAGCACCCAACCTTCAAGAGTGATCCCATGTTTCCGCTCTTCTTCAATGATTTGTAGACATCAAACACTGTAACATCCTGCTCTACTGAGCACTCTTTTATTGACATATTATTTGAGGACACTTGCGTGCAAGTGATCCAGTTATGATATATTATGATTTCGTTTCGATCATGGGTTGTATGATGATGATGATGTATTGTGACTTATTGTTAAATTGATATATATATATATATATATATATATATTGGCAGTTGCTATCAATGAATTTTCCTAAGTGTGCAGGACATATGACAAGTTATGGATGCTGATGGCATTGATGAACTTCCTTGGACTATGGATTGAGTTAGGAAGTGGGTTGTATTTGTTTGAGTATTTCATTTTACACACATGTGGCATATGCTTGATTACAATATGATTTATGTATATAGATTATTGACAGTGTTTTTGTCAATGGATGCAGGATGACGATGCTTTCTAATCCGACTCACATAAGGAGTAAATGGGCCATGCATAGAAACCAAACAATTGAGGGAGAGGTGTGGCAACGTTCATGTCACAGCCTACTAGAACTCCCGCCATGGTCTGAAATGTAGGTTAATGATTACCTAGTTCGAGAGGTCCACGATGTCGTGAGGGAGGACTGATATAGTCACTCACGAAGATTTATAAGGGGAGCACAATAAGGCCGAGTCCTTATTCCTTAGAATCCCTTAGTCTCTCACAAGGTCGATCGAGTGGAGTGTTGACTCCAAGGGTCAGAAAAACTTCCAAACGTAGTCTAAGGTGAGTGGCACCCTTGGAGCACGAAGGTGCGTCTTGAAGGACACATTGTGAAATTAAAACTCGAGTCAATAAATCTAGATGGCCTAGAAAACATTGAAATGATTAGACCTTGTTGGAATAAAATAATTAATTTAAACAATAAATTTTAATTATAAAGCCCAACAAAAGTCCAAGCCTAAGTCTAAGTCTGAATTTAATTAAAGGACTAAACAAATTAAGACATAAGTTAAAATATTTGAGAATATAATCAAACTCTAGAAAAAAAGGGGGAATACAATTTAAAGGTTGGATAAAATGCACATGTGTTCATGCAATTAATAAAAGGGATTTTTAGTCCATGAGGTGTAGGACAGTTGGTGACGAAGTGTGTTGTTAAGGCACTTCGCGATGTTAAAGTCACCGGTTCGAAACGCGTGGAGAAAAAAATCCAACCATGTTAAGGGTTGGTTTGGCTCAGGCCGAGTGCAATCCCCGGGTGATTTTGACGGCTTAGATGCCCCTGAGTCATGGTTTCTCAGCCACTGGGTAGTCCTGCAGGTCACAGACAAACTAGCAAAAAAAAAATAAAAGGATTTTTAAATAGAAATAAATAACAACTTGAAAGAATAGGTGTACATATAATAGAATATTGAGTCAATCTACCACTAGTCTAACAAGAACAAGACTCCTAATCCAAATCTAACTAATATCTAGTTAGGAGACACTCATTAGATGAGAATTTGGGGAACAAAGGGACAACTAAGAGAGAAAGTAGGCACAGATTGGGGAATGCGAGAGAATTTTACTTTTTAAATAAAATAAAAATGGTAATTACTTTTGTAACTTGGTGAGAGTGTGACAAGTGTGTGGGTGAATAATCATAATTAATTTAATCTAAAAAGTTAATTATTTGTGCATGAGGACATGTGTCAGCGAGGAAATTTATATAAAACAAATGGTGTAGAAGGAAAATGGATCACACTTATTCTTGGTAAGGTTATGCTGCCAATTTTTTTTTTGACTTTGTTTTACTTGTTATAGTTGGGATACCAAGCTTGTAGAAGGAGTGGAAGCTCTACCTTGCAAGGAAAGCCTTGGAGCTATTGTTTTTCTGGTTCTTGTGTGTGCCCCCTTTGTGGCTCGGGGGGCTAAGGGGGAAGAAGATTACCCCTAGCATTGGCTGGGAGGTACCGATGAAGTTGGTGTATTAGCAGGCGAAGAGAAAGGAAATTTGTGCAAGGAAGGGATTAAAGATCATCAACTACAAACGTCTTAGATTACGATATTTATTATTGTTTAATATTGATAGAATGATCTTGTATAAAGAATATTGTTCCTAATATTTCATGAATATTATGCTAATGGAGCTCAGGGGTCAACGTTGGTCGATGACCTTGGGTTTAATTTTCATTCCATTGTACATAAATTTTAGTGATAAGTATGGAAATAAAGATTTTGTAAATTATGACAATTCTGTAAATTCCCTTATGCGATGGTTCTATGAAGTGTGTTAAAATTAAATTATAACTTGATGAATAATAAACCTGAGATATATCCTTCGAATCTATGAGACGCTTATTCAATTGGACGTGAAACTAATGTGTCATTACGAAGGTTAGGCGTCTTGAGAAGAATATTTCTTGAGGTATCTACTGTTGACCGGAAATTATTACATTATATTCTTGAGATAAAATTGTCTCTTAATTATTGAATCGGGAAAGCGAGTTTCCTGTTTAAAATTTTATTTTTAATCATTTATAAATTTTAGCGATTCCTTACTTTCGTTGGCGCCGGTCACATCTTACCTTACCTCCAAGTTGTCTCTCTCTCTAATCATTCAAGTAGTTTGAAAATAAATATTTTTCAATAAGATAAGTGGTCTGAGTTGGATGATGTAATAGATGTAAGAAATCATATTGGTTAAAATAAAGGATTAGTGTCATGTTGATTTTTAGAATAATAATATATAAAAATACATTATAAGAACTAGTTAAAAAAAATCTACAAATATAAATAATACATTATGAGGCACAAATTATGGATAATGTTATCAACCATGAAATAGTTATGAACCCTTATGGTATTTTTCCTATGGACTCTTTACAATTACAAGAATTAGGTTAGAGCTAAATTTACCCTCTCTGACTCAGAAGATACCACTAAGTAAAGTTTAGAACTAATAAAGTTTGTTGGTCCTACTTGAGATGTTTGGATTAATGTATAAGGTTGCGTAGTCTTGACTAGTGTAGATAAACAAAATTCCTTTATCGGATTTTAGGTAATGATGGAATTTTAAGATACCTTATGTAAATTTATAAATTAAAACCCTTGATGGCAGTTTACTACTGGAAAAAAGTTTGGTGTCTCCTTTACTTACTAATATTGTATAATAATCGGAAGTTTTATTTTACGCAACAATGCAATATTTAGTAAGTGAATATTGGAACTTGTTAGATGCATTTTTATGGGTGTCCTTGTGTTCCAAGTAGCATATGAAATTGAAACGATAATAATAATAGTGAGAAGAGAATTTTTTCAAAGTGTTGTCTTGAATGGTGTATTAAAGTTTTTGACCCTTTTTATTTTAGTCGTGCATACAAGGTTGTTACATGTTAAATCTAGGGAAGAAATTTTCGTTGATGGTGAATAATAATTATATGATAGTATTCATAAGGATAATGCATATTATTTAGATGATGAGTAATTGTTGTTAATGTGATTTTTAAGAGAAGGAAACTTTGTTTAGTATGATGAGTAAGTGAATGTTTTAATTTGTGTTATGATAAAGTACCTTACTGTTACTTTAGTCTCAAGTCTATAATTAATTTGGTTATGGGAATATATATCTCCTTGTTCTTCAGAACAATCGCCAATCTTGAGACCTTAAATGGTCAAGAACAATCGGATGAATTCTGGACTTGAGCATTGATTATGTGTCTTGGAGGTCCTAACCTTGCAGGGTAGGTCAGGCGGATAGACATTATTGTTAGTATTGTTTTTATATGTTGATATATTAGTAACATGATGTTATTCAATTCTTGCCATAAAGTGATGTGGATGAGAAAATAATGTGTAAAATTGACGTATATTATTGTCGTGTATCACTTGTTCTAAGTGTTGTTTAAAAAAAAATCACCACTGTATTTACTTACATACTTATATGTCGCAACAGAGGGGTCTGTTACAAACACAAAGAATGGAGCCCTAACACAAATTGTGATGAGTGGCTTTATAGGAAGCGATCTAAATATACAAAGGCCACATGTTGGAAAGAAGAGATCCAACACCCACACCAGTGCACGATCTTCCAAATTTTTTGAAAAATTCCAGGTTTATCTTTTTTCTGATAATTCATTTACTAAAGAATTTTTTGAAAAGTTTTATTTGTGTTTGATCATACCATAAAGAAAAAAATAGAGTTTGTATGTGGACTTTCCTTCCCATAGACCGAACCACTGAGCTCTGCTCGATACTTCATGAATAAGTGAATTATGGGTATGAGATCTAGGCACACATATGGACTCGACTAGGTGACACCCGAATTTTGGCTTTAGAATGATATGTATAAGCCCCATCTGGACAACAACTCACAATGATTCCTTGATGAGACCACAATGGCTCATGGATCGTTAAAAAGTGGTACCCTCATCTACCACACACATGCTTTGGGAAAACAATCGCCAACTACAATACTTGGTAGAAAAATTCATTAATTAAGGTGTTTTTTTGTTTTCCTGAATCAAATCTGTGTCAATGCATTCATCAATTAGAAGCCAACTATAAAGGCTATTTTCAATAGATTTTATAATACTTTAAACAAAAGGACAAACATTGGGTATTTCCAATAGTATTAAATAGTATTTTTAATACTATAAACAAAAAATATCATTAGATGGTGTTTTCAAATTATAATCATTGCACAATATATTTTTCACAAGAGTCAAAATTTTAAAGGATGGATTTTACTTTGGATAATCACATATGTGAGGGTTATACTTGGGCTTCAATTTAGTGCAAGCAAAAAGTGGTCACAAAACTAGTTGAAGTCTTGTCATGGTATTGAAATAAGAAGACCGTATTGTATTGTCATCACACAAAGGAGCTCATAATAAAATCATATTTTATTTTTCTCTTGTGTCCTAGATTCGTCCGAAATTTGAATAAGGGGATCTTAGGTACACCTTTTGTAGTGTGAAATGGTGAATTTTCATGGAGGCTTATGTTATTTTATGTCTAGTTTTGACATAATCATACATGCAATTCATCATTTAACACAATGCACATGGAGTTCAAGTACAATTAATACCATTCAACATAATCAAGTACATATGATCAAGCATTTGAAAAGAACTTTCAAGCGTTCAAGTTGTCAGTGACATCATCATTCCATGACAAATCTACATCAACATTAATTTTAGTTTACATCAATTCATCTTCAAATTCAACATTGATTACTTGCAATAGTTTTTGTAAATTTCAAATCAAATCAAAATTGATTTGAATTTTAATTATTGGGTGCATTCTCGGTTGAACCAAATACCCAAAAATTGATTGAGTCATTGTATTTTTGAGTCCATATTGAACTAGTCGAGTCAAAATTGACAATCTTGAGTGGTTGAAACTCAAACCATTATGGAAATCACAAGTTGGGGTGCATTTTCATCAGTATCTGACACCCTCAACTTGCTAGAAAAAAAATCAAGCGTGTGTGAGAAACAAGTGCTAGCGATCAAGTTCATGTGAGTGAGTACAAACGAGTGTGATAACAGTGATGTTTGGAATCATGGATTTGGTTTCCTTATTGGAAAATTTACTTGAAACAACTGAGAGAAATTCAGTGATAATGACCAATAGAATAGTGGAAAATTTTCTCACATGTTTTTGAGTCATGCAAACAAAGGTTCATTTGCTGAAATCACAATCCCAAATATTGAATGATGAAATTAGGGATCTCAAAAATAAGGAATCAATGAAGCGTTATTAACTAGTCCTCATTCATAACAACCCTCTCTATGATGATGATGATGACGACGACGACGGTTCTGATCAAATATCCACTCATGAGAAAATTTGAGAGACAAATTCAATTGTAGATGAAGATGAAGTTGTACATAATCAAGTTCAACGTGATATTTTCAATTGTGTTGTAGGGCCTTGGGAAGAAATGCAATTTAAAAAAATCGATATTGTAACATCCCTCTCTACCAAGCACACTTTTATTGACTTATTATTAGAGGACACTTGCGTGCAAGTGATTCGGTTATGGTACATTGTGATTTTGTTTCGATTTTGGATTATTCATGATGATGATGATGATGTATTGTAACTTATTGTTAATCAGATGGAAATATATATTGGCAGATGCTATTGACGAGTCACTCTGAGGGTGCAGGACATATGACAGGTTAAGGATGATGATGGCATCGATGGACTCCCTTGGACTCTAGATTGATTCAGGGAGTGGATTGTATTTATTTGAGTATTTCATTTTATGCACATGTGATGTATGATTGATTTCAGTATGATTTATGTATATGGATTATTGACACTATTTTTTTCAGTAGATGCAGACTTGACGATGCTCGCTAATATGACTCACATAAGTAGTAAAGGGGCCTTGCACGTAAACTAAATATTGAGGGAGAGGTGTGGCAACGTCCCTATCATAACCTAATAGCACTCCCGCTGTGGCTAGAAATGTAGGTTAATGATTACCTATTTTGAGTGGTCCATGATGTCGTGAGGGTAGACTGAGACAGTCGCCCACAAATATTTCTAAGGGGCGCGCAATAAGGTGGAGTCCTTATTCCTTAGAATCCCTTAGTCTCTCACAAGGTCGACTGTATGTATTTTTGACACCAAAGGGTCAGACAAACTTCCAAAACAAGTCAAATGCGAATGGAAACCTTGGATCATAGAGGTGCGTCTTGAAGGGCACGTCGCGTAATTAAAACTTGAGTCAATAAACATAGGTGGTCTAGGAAAAAAATGGAATGATTAGACCATGTTGGATTAAAATAATTAATTAAAGAATAGATTATTAATTATAAATCCCAACAACAGTCGAAGCCTAAGTCTAAGACTAAGTCTAAGTTTAAATTTAAATAATTTGACTAAATGAATTATGACATGAGTTAAATAATTGAGATAAATCCAAATCTAAAGATTTGATAAAATGCACATGTGTGCATGAAATTAATAAAAAGAGATTTTTAATTAGAAATAAATAATAACTTGAGAGAATGGGTGTACATAGAATAGAATATTGAGTAAATCTATCCGTAGTTTAACTAGAAGAAGACTCCTAATCCAACTCTAACTAAGATATAGTTAGGATACACTCCTTAAATGAGAATTTGGGGAACAAAGGGACAACTAAGAGTGAAAATATGAACACTGTAACCACCTTGGTTAAATAGATGCATAGGGATTATTAATTTTAATTAATTTGATAATCTGACTGTCCTAATATGTTGAGTTAAACAATAATTATTTCTTAATAATATTAATTAATTAATTGTTCATACCTGTCGATGATTAATTAATTAATTAATAGAATCATTAAATATTTGAGTAATGAATTAAAGGGGCTTAATAATTTTAGTTTATTTAATTAAAGACTTAAGTATGAAGGGAGGGGGAAAGAAACATTAATGGAGGGGATAAGATAATAAAGAAGGGGAATGAGATAATAAAGAAGGGGATAAGGTAATAAAGAAGGGGATAAGGTAATAAAGGAGGAGATAAGGAAATTAATGAGGGGGAGGAGAGTCGGTGAAGGGGGAATATGATGGAAGAGTCCAACGGGAAATGGGGGGATGATTATTTTTGGGGAGGAAGCATTTTGAGGGGGCATTTGGAGGGCAGGAGGATTTTATGTGACATATTTTTCTGTGGGATATTGGTTGGTTTGAGCAGTTTGGTTTTTGGGTGAATCATTGCAGGGGGCACCAGGTTGCTGGGGGTTTTGGGCACGGGGGCCAGGATTCCTTTCGGTTTCTTGGAGCTAGGGAGCCATACATGCTGCTCCTAGCTGGCTGGGAGGTTAGTCGGTTTGGATAGAGTTGGTCAGTGCATCAGGCTAGGCAAGGCAACAGGGAAAGGACAACCATATCGACGAGAATTAGCATCAGAAGCAGGTATTTTATTTATGAATTGCTAAGTTATTTTCATGCTGTAGATAAATGTTAAATTCTGCTGAATATTTATGCTTATATGATGGTGAATGAATTATTTATGTATGAGAAAGGAATTATATGTTCATATGTACTAAATTTTGGATTTAATTAAGTACGGTCCCTTCACATGGTATCAGAGACCTGGTTCAAAATATGGAGCCAAGGGCCTACCTACCCACCTAGAATTTAAACACTTTTGTTTAGCTATGGTGAAACCATGAAACCCTTAATTAGATGAAAATCCAAGCTCCAGCTCCAGTCCCTCCTAGCCTGCAAGCCAAAAACATTTTTTTTTGTTACACAAATCTATATATAAACAAGCCTTTTCAGCTAAACTATGCGTTGCATCATTTGCCAATAACTGCTTACTTCTAAGGTTAATCAAATTACATTTATAACATAAATTCCTCACGGTGATGTTTTCAGAGCCCTTACCTAAAAAAAAACTTCATAGATTAAAATACAAAATACAAAATACAAAACAATAGCCAAGTCTATCAACAACAAACTGATATCTCTGTAACAACATGTTGATCTCTAGTACATAAAATATTCTAGAAATAACAACATTATGATGACATCAATAGATTTAACTATGCAAAACAATAATTTAGGGAAATGAAACAACAACTATGGAAACTGGGAAACCAGGTAGTGAACAAGATTGCATAAATCTTCAACAAACCTTAGTGATAAAATAGACTCTTCAACATAAGACAAGAGAACTTTCATAAGAACGTATGGTCACCACCTCATTCCCGAGAGATCTCTCATAGATTTCCATACAAGCATTCACCCAGACATCCCTACTCTGAGCCTATAAGCTTTTTCATAATGAAAACTCTCACTTTTTGCTTTATTATCTTTCTCTGCTAGACCAATTGAAAAAAAAAATTCTTAAAAGAAAACCTTGGCAGGAAAGATTGCATGATCAGTGTTGGATTTGAGATATGTGTTAATTCCAATTAAGTTTCATAGATATAGAAGATCAAGAAACAAACAAATCCTACCACTGTAAACGACATAAGGATTTAAAGTCCCTACATTTGCTGATGGTTGCGTGCTTAATATGGCAGAACTTGTACATCAATAACACAGAGATGGGTGGTTTGCAGATGGACTGGATTTATGTTTGGATAACAAAGGAGAAAATTTCATGGAGATGAGCATATGCCAAAAACAAAATAGCAATCTGGCCTATCCTATTATATTCAGAAAGGAAAAACAAAATAGCGATCTACCTATTCTATTCAGATGGGCAAACAAAATAGCAATCTGGTCTATACTATTATATTCAGAAAGGCAAAACAAAATAGCGATATACCTATTCTATTTAGAGGGAAAATATTTTGTCTTACGCAAATCCCATGAGCGGGAATTCATGGGAGACGGAGGAGAGCACATGATAACCCTCACGGCCATGATCATTCTTCATGTAAATTTTTGTCCGCCTTCAGAGCCTTTACTCAATGCAACTCTTCCTCCTTGAAGCCATTCTCCGTTGCGGAGTTTGAATCTTTCGGCCTTTTAAATAATATTCAAGCGAGGGTTTGAAGTGCTCCATTTTAGATAATTCTTGACCGGTTTTGTGTCGATTACAATGTCTCGGGTTCGAAACATAAAGTTTTCTCTTTTAACTACCTTCTTTGCCTGTTTCGGGCTCCCGGAGCTTAGAGCTTCTTCTCGTCACTTTAAAGTTATTTTCAAACTGCTCGGTACGGGGTTTGTTCTCCGATTATGCAGGTTTTGGAGATGGCTGCTTCAAAGAGATGAACTTGAAGTTATAGAAAATAAATTGAAAGCATTTATTTTAAACTACATAAGCATTACTATTAGCCCATCAAAATCAAATCAGAAAAAATCGTAATAGAAAGTCGAGAGCTCATGCTTCAGATTTTGAAATCAAAATAGTTCACTATTTATGGTTGAAAGCATTTCTTTTAAACTACAGAAGCATTACTATTAGCCCGTCAAAATCAAATCAGAAAAAAATCGTAATAGAAAGTCCAGAGCTCATGCTTCAGATTTTGAAATCAAAACAGTTCACTATTTATGGTTGAAAGCATTTCTTTTAAACTACAGAAGCATTACTATTAGCCCGTCAAAATCAAATAAAAAAAAAACCGTAATAGAAAGTCCAGAGCTCATGCTTCATATTTTGAAATCAAAACAGTTCACTATTTATGGTTGAAAGCATTTCTTTTAAACTACAGAAGCATTACTACTAGCTCGTCAAAATCAAATCAGAAAAAATCGTAATAGAAAGTCCAGAGCTCATGCTTCAGATTTTGAAATCAAAACAGTTCACTATTTATGGTTGAAAGTATTTTCTTTAAACTACAAAACCATTACTATTAGCCCGTCAAAATCAAATCAGAAAGTCCAGAGCTCATGTCTGAGATTTTGAAATCCAACTAGTTCACATATGAGAAAATGCCCAAACGCACAAGCACTGAGTCAAACAAGCCACGACCAAGAGAAGAGTCCGCAAGAGGCATTTTATCCTGCACCAAACGCCCAAGCGTCATCGCCATACACCAACACCAACGCCAAGAGCAGTGCGAGAGAACATAATAGAGAGGCGACAGTGAGGGAGTGAAGGGTTGAGGAGATTAGGGTTTGTTAGGAGGCATGTAGGGTTTTAGGGTTATGGGATGAGCATCGAGGAGGAGGGGGCACGTGGGCCTCATGCGAGGACCCACTGCCCATGCTAAAAAAAAAAATGTTTTTTTATTTTATTTTCTTATTTAGTTTTATTTATTATTTTCTTATTCATTCATTTATTTATTATTTTATTCTTTTAGGTTAAATATAAATGTTTTAATTTATACATTTTGGTTAAACTTTAATGTTTTAATTTAAATTATAGTTTAAATTAATTTAAATATAATTTAAGTTAAATTATAGTTAAATTATATTTAATTATAATTAGAGTTAAATTCTAGTTAAATTATATTTAATTATAATTAGAGTTAAAATTTAATTATATTTAAATTATTAAAATTTATAATTCATGTTTAAGGAAGGAGGAACAACTTCCTCTGATTTACTTTCCTCACACTGACAATGTAAAGGAGTTTGGTAGATGCTATTTGTGTCTAGCTCAAGAATGGCGTCAAGGAAAGTGGATGCAACTAATTAAAGTGACTAATTAGATTGTTTTAGCGAAAGTATACAGACTTAGACCGAGATAAGCGGGAGGGGGATTCATGCGCACTAGGAGGTTAAGTTAGAGGATTATCAAGTGGGGTACAGTTCTAGCGTAGCTACCAGACAAAGGAGTCAATAATTTTCTTAGGAGAAGAAATCAAGCTTCGATGCTTTAACCCTAACCTAGCCAATCCCCTAAAGAGAGTAACGTCTGTTTACAGACAAGTAAAAGAAACTTACTCCTAACCCTATTTTCTAGTTTAAGTAGCACCAATTTGAAACTTCCTTGAAATCACCCTGACAACCTTGGTTGATGCAGGTTAAATCATACATGATGGTTAGGACTCAAGGGAATCGAGGCAGGGGAGCATCGTCGCAGGCACCGCCAACACCGCTAGCGCCACCACCACCATCGCCCGAACTAGCTCTCATACTGCGCTCGTTGGAGGACATAAATGAAACTTTAAAGGGGCGAAAACCAGCAGGGACCGAGGTGGAACCCCCACCATCTAGAACGGGTAATCCAAAAGCGTCGAGGGATTCGGGGGGAGGACCTCCACCCGAAGACATCACTTGAGAATTGCAGAAGATCAAACTTCTGGAGTTTGCCAGGGGTCGCGCCAATGAATGCGCAGAAGCATGGTTGGAAGGAAGGACAAGGTGTTTTTCCTTAAGGGACTATGCGTCCAACTCAAAGGCGAAGATAGCGATTTTTCAGTTAAGAGACAACGCCTTGAACTGGTGGGGAAACCTGGAAACACAATTGCATCTTACCCCATACATAGTATCTTGGGAACTTTTCGAGGAGAGGTTCCGAAGGAAATATCCGCCAGCTTATTATGAGGAAAAACAGGTAGGGGCATTTCATGCCTTAGTACAGGGAAACATAACTGTATAAGAATATGAGATCATATTTATGGAATTGGTCAAATATGTTTCGTATATGGATAATGACCAACGACATGCAGAGCGCTTTGTCTATGAATTGAAACCTAAGATAAGAGCTATGGTGCGGATGTGGAAACCGTCTTTGGTAGCGAAAGATGTGGAAAATGTGCGTTATGTGGAGGAACACATGAACTTAACCGGGGGTACAAGACTGACCTTTCCGCATCGTCCTGGATTCATAGGGAAGACCCCTAGGACATTTCCCAGGGGAGGGGGCTCAAGGCCACCTCCATATGGTAACATAGTCGCACCAAGGATAGTAGCCACAGGGATTTCAATGGCAGCGAGTGAAACATCTCGTTCATCACCAATGACGCAGACAGGTCCACGACCATCTCAGGGAACAACTACTAGGGGCAGGGGTTCTAGGGGAAGGAACTCATTTAAGAGATAGTCACATAACAATGCGCAGGTTCAATCCTGTGTTACCTGTTGGGGATGTGGAGGACCCCATTACTAGCGTGACTGCCCAAAGTTACAATCAAGATTCGTGCATAGAGAAGGAAAGGCCCCGATGGGAAGAGCAAGTAGAAACCACCAGATTTACGCAACGGTTAATAATCTCTAGGCCAAGCATCAATCCACGGTGGTGGAGTCATCAGGTACACTAAATCATATCAATGTTAAGATTTTATTTGATTCTGGTGCTACAGATAGTTTCATTTCACCATTTGCATTAGAAAAGAGTGGGTTGGTAGCCTACAAGGATGATGACTTTAAACAAGTTGAGATGACTTTGGGGGAAAACAAGCGGTAGGACCTAGCGTTGATAATTGTATAGTAGACCTGGGAGTGTGTACTACCAAGTTGAAGGTATACGTCACTGCTCTTGGGGCGTATGACCTAATCATTGGAATGGATTGGTTAGAAGCTCATCAAGCTTTGGTGGATTGTTTCACAAAAAGGGTGCTTTGTGTCGACGACGAAGGAAGGCCAGTAGAGATCCAAGGTGCAAGATACCAGATATATAAAATATGCAGAACAAAAATGAAATGCTAGAAATGACAGAATAACAGTAAAATATCCAGCATAATCTTCACAATACACATAAATGATATACGAAATAGCAACAAAAATAACACTTTGAATCAGATAGCAATGTTCACAGGCCTCTTCGAGGGGGCAACCTCCAGTCGAGAAGTGCTCTGTTACAATAATATCCAAGCTAGGGTTTTTCATACCCTCGACCCTTATTTATACTAAATATGTCTATTAAGAGAAGCATCTAGAGGAAGATCCTTCTAGAAGCAGAATCTTCTATTAGGTCTTCTTACATCCGCCTTAT
>ML777069.1:426474-440206 GCA_009831015.1 Picea engelmannii | reverse complement strand
GATACAATCCTCCAATATCAAGAGAGATTTGAACTCTCCATCCTTTCCCCTTCCTTCCACCCAAGAATATATGAGAGATAATAAAACTTTACATTAAATCATCACCATAAACCAATCATCACATAGAACCTGATAATGCTTCCCGAGACTTCTTTAATTTATGAAATTATTCAATTCTTAGAGTACTCTGATTCTATAGATAATATTACTCAATGTATTATCTGAAACTCCTCCAATTTTCACTCCTTGAATCCTCCCCAAAAAGAGGTTATAGAAAGAATGGTAGACTTTATTCAATTCTAGTCTGTTCATAAGACCCAACTTGTACAACATGTCCTGCGCTCAATATTTAACATCCAATTTTGAAACTTGCACACAAGAAACCACAGTTTGTACTATTTCCAATGGAAGTGGTCCCACTTCATTTGGATTCTGTATGAAGAAGTTATGACTGTTTTACCCAGAACACCTATTTATTGATTAGCTTCAGGACTGGTCACAAACCCTATCTTACACACAATTTATCTCCATAATTATAGTGAATAAAGAGCTAAACGTTTTACCAAAGGTACCTTGATATGTCTTCTCAATACCATAGAGATTTCACCATTTGAATCGTTCTAGAAAAAAAGTTATAGCAAAAATGGTAATATGACCTGAAAATAACATACCTTAGAACACATCAGCAAAAGACTTCATCCTCCCTTGAAATCTGGCATTATTTTCTTCTTATTCCCTTTGAAATTCAACTTATATCAAAATGAATGTATAATGATGTTTATTTATACCATTTATGTCACTTCCTTTTAACATTAGGGCCGACCTGACACTTTCTTATTTTGTAATTCTTTTCTTTAATTATCTTCAGGGCCTACATGTAGTTCCTTCTTCAATTCACTTTGTCATCTTCAAAAATTCATTTCTCCTCAACCATGAGGATCCACATGACGTGCCATATACCACCAGAAAAAAACATGATGTGTACTATCCATTCATGGGTGTTGTATATGCATGTGCATTGTCCTTCACATCCAAATACCTTTATCAATATTGCGGTCCAAAACCCATGACTAGGGTTGACATCAATGACAACAACCAATCTTCCAACAAGACCCTCTTCTCCTCAAAACATTCAAGTGAAAATAAGTGGCACCTCAACACCAATCCCTAGCCCCCATAGTCATGATGTCATGCTAAAAAATGGGACGTTTTTCCCCTCATGGGAAAATCATTTGGCAAGCAATGGGTGGGCTAGGTCATCCAAGTCATCATCAAGTCCATCCAAGTTATCTTTCTCTCATCTGTCATGCAGGCCCCTGGTATCCAACCTATGGGATTGTAGCCCCATAGAATCCCAATCTAGGCTTGTTCTCCCAAAAATGTTCACCATCTAGGTCCTGCAAAGACAAATGAACATGACCTCCAAGGATCTCAAGTCATAACATCATGATAAGTGGATCGAGTCAATAAATAAGCCATCTAGGCATGTGCATCAAATATTACTATATCAAACAATTAACAACTCAAAAACACTATGTGACTTGTCAAGCTTAAGTATGGGAGGATTGACGATGTGTCCTATTGGGTAGAGATTTCCCTAGGTCAAAGAGAGCCTCCAAGAGGTCCCTCTCCAAGTCATGTAAAGTGTATGAGGTATGTGGTTAAGAATCAATGGGAACATGGCTCATGACATACTAGGGGTAGTAGTGTCTCATTCATGGGTGCCTTTGTAGAGGGTGTATGGTACCTTCATCCGCAATGCATTTTTTCCAAGTCCATCATTTTCCTTTTATCTTTATTTGTTTATATTTTCTTTAGCACAAGGAGAGGTTGAAGGTCATTGCCCTAGTGTGGTGACCAAATGGTGGTAATGTCATCCCCAAATGGCTAATGGAAATGCGAAGGGTGGCTCATGATGAGACCCCCTTTCTCTCAGCCATGCAATTGAGAGTCACTTCCTTGGTTTGGTGACCATATAATGACAATGTCATACCACTAGATATCCATGGAAGTGATAGGTCAACTCGTGATGAGACCTCCTATCTTTAAATATACCTTTTATGCATTTTTTTGTTATATTATGGGTCCCCTTTTTATTCAAAGATAAGCTTTTTATTTCTTTCCTGGGTGATCCTTGGATGAAGCATATGGAAGGTTCATATATGGATTTTATATTTTACCCAACACCAACCCCACTAGGCCTTTAGCCCCTTCTTCTCATAGAATGAGGGACAACCCCTTCTTTGGTCAGTACACCCTAAAATCCCAAGAGATAAGGAAACATATAGGAAAAATGATGAAAAATGGTAAGTATGTTTGGGAATGGTACGATGGCTCATTAAGGTATTTTCCAACAACAAACCCATTCCCAAAGAAGACCACTTACTAGGGAACAATGTCAACCACCAAGGTGAATCAGGGAAAAATGCATAATGTCCAAGCACATATCATGAAATCCAGAGCAATATAAGATACAACATAATCAAATGGATTAGGTATTGAAATGATGCTTACCATAATATTGACTTGTACCTCATGGATCAAGGCCCACTGCCTTCCTAAATCCAACTGGTGTGGTGGATGCCATCTATAAACCTGTGACCATCTGTGGTGGTGAGTGGGTTTTCCATCTGTGCAAAGGGTATTACTGGTCATGTAGTCTCTCTTCACTCCATATCTGCAACCTGAGGGCCTCGAGACATTATCTCCTTAGTTATCCATGAAATGAGAATAACAATATCCACACCAGAGGAGTCTAACCCCCAGGGAGAGTAATCGACCACTGAGTAGGAGTAGGTTGCTGTGGGAGTTGTGGTAGGTATGATGAGATCCTTTTAGAGTATGTTAAAGGCATTGATAAATGGACTTGATAGAGATGAGGGCAGAGCGTCTGTGCCCAATGAGGGTTCACAACATGCCCCAACTAGTAGTAGTAGTATACACAGAGAAATCAAGAAGGTGAAATTTCCCAAGTTCTGAGGTGCCCCGGATGACTTAGCCGCCGAGACATGGTTGGAGAACATGGTGATGTGATTCTCACTTTGTGATTACACCTCCGACATGAAAGTCCACATGGTGATATTTCTGTTGAAAGGAAGTTCTCTTCTCTGGTGGAAGATGCTCCTACCTCAACTAAACATGGCCGTCAAAAACATGTCATGGGAGATGTTCGAGGAACAATTCCGGGAGAGGTACTTGTCCAAGGAATTCATTCAATGCCTACTTAATGAGTTTAATGGCTTATGACAACATGGTCGTATGATGATAGAGTATGAGGACAGATTCATGGAGCTACTTAGGCATTCTCCACATCTGAACATGGATAAGTTAAAGGTCAACACATTTGTGTTTGGCCTTAACTTCAACATTCATGCAAAGGTGAGGATGTTAATTGTAATATCCCTCGACCAAACCCAATTTTAAATGTAATATAAATATACTTAAGTTGGTGAGCTGTTTTGACCTCATTTGATAATGCACATCATGTGGCATAGTGCGCACATGAACTGCACAGTAAAATGATGTAATATTCACATCACAAGATACCACACATAGTAACTAAAGTGCGCGCAACCTTGAGGACAACGGATACCGCGCACTGGAACTAAAGTGCGCGCAATGTTGAGGACAATGGATACCACGCGTAGTAACTAAAGTGCACGCAATACTAAGGTCATCGAACCTTTATGTATATGATACACATTATAGGCTGGTGAGCTAGTATTATAAGCCGAAATGCTTATGTTGTGGTATTAGGCCATAACGCCTAGATGTCAAGGGCCAATGCACCTACTTTGTACATAACTCATGATTAATATAAAATACATCATGGCACGCAGACCGACCATGATAAAAGAGATGGGGGACTGAACTTCACCATTTAGTGAAAGGGAGGGCCAAAATTCAAGGGAATATTATATTAATATTTCCTAAAACATAAAGTGAGGATACTTATTTTATCCCAAGTTCTAAAGTTGGAGACAAGTGGACAAAAGTAACTTCCGATAGGACAAGTGTCAATTTGGGGACATGCATTCATATCATGGGGAAACTTAGCTCATGGGGAGTTTTTCCTCATGGACACCTTATGAACGGGAGGACCATCATTCCGACCATCACTTTTCATGAAGATTTCACAGTGATTCCGAAACACATTCAGTTATCCAGTTAATGATTCCATGACCATTTTCACTCATACATTCCGTTATCCTTGAGACAACCATTTCACCTTTCTGAAGTCTATTTCCCCACCCTTTTTGGTTGGTGTACCTAGTTAGCTTGGAGCGGGATTGAAGAAGCAGGTTGTCAGGCCCGTGAGAAGTTCTTTGAGCGAGAGAATTGCTGGGGATTGATTTTTGTAGGTGATAAACTGCAGCTACAACACTCTAAGACTTCCAGTATGGCCTGTTACTGAAGCCCTGGAAGGGAAGTGGGGTAGCCAAGGGACTGTTGAGCAGAGAAGGGGCAAACTTCCTTGGGTGGGACAGGCATGTGGGGAATGAGAGGCTATAGGTTATTAGTTGAGTGAGCACCTGAGACAGAGTCTTACCTGTTGTCCATGAGCCTTAGCCTGTATAGGAATCCCTTTACCTTGGGTGGAGTTCAGTCCCAGCTTGGACATGACTCACTGTTGAGAGTGATGAACAATGTAGTCTATGGCTGGGAGGTTCATGGATAGTCTGTAAGCAGTTGGTGACGATCTTTCTAAGATAAGTACCAATTGTATGATATACTGATATGTTGTTTTTCTATTTACATGCCTATGTTACGATGTTATCATATATGTGATTATGATTTCTTGTGTGCTTATGGGGAATTTCCTGTAAATGATGCATATCGGTACTTACTGTTATTTCAATATAAAAGTCATAGGTTACAAAAAGTAATTGTTTGTTTATGTTTAGATGTAAAGCTTCCACGAGCGTGTTGTATGTATATGTTTTAGTTGCATGCAGTCTAAAGAGTAAATTTATGTGGCATTGCTTAGTTAACTACTGGGTATGCTACTGTATGTTCCGTAGTATGGGAATGAAAGTGTTACACAAAGTAGCATGGCCCAGCTCTATGGTTGGGAATGTTACCGACTGGGGTCAGAGCATGAGTGTTTGCTCTGGAAGTGGCATACCCGGGTCGAAGGTTGGCCGGGGGGATCGTTACAGTATGGTATCAAAGCCTCAGTTCAAAACTGAGCTTGGATGGGCTAGAGGGGTGCAATTGAAGTGAATATTCACAGAAAAGTAACTTCGAAGTGACCAAAGTTGGAGTCACAGAGTGTCCTTGGAAAAGGTTGGTGTATTGGCGCACATGGTAAATTTGGCACCGTGTGAGAAAATGTTGGCGTGCCAGTGTGAGCGGTAAATTGTGGTGCCATGCAGAATATTATTATGTGTAGATGCACACGCCGAACTTAGCCTTGCATGATAAGCACACACATAGTAAGGTGCACACGGGGTGCACAAGTATTGCTTAACACAGATGAGTTTTGTTAGTACGCACATAAGTATGAGTATAAGTTGTTTCGTGACGGTGTATTCAGTAGTATGCATAGATATTTGAGTGCTAAGGAATATGTTAAACTTGACATGGTACATGCATAGGATGAAAATGCATGTGGAATATCGATGCGCGATATCGAAACTGTGCGCAGTGGATATTGGTGCACAACGCCAGAGTAGTGCGCGTAAGTATCGGTATGACGAAGAAGAAATGCACAATAGATTTAGGTGCGCGGAGAAGCGTTTTACCTTGTAATATTGCTATGCATGATAAATATAAACGAACAAGTCAATTTAATGTGCGCGAAGTTGCTTGGAAGGCGACGAGTCTTAGTTTAAATTGCATAATAATAAAAGAAAAAGAAACACATAACTGCATTGAAACATTAATTAAAAAAAAGAATTCCGAACTTAATTTCCTCCGATTTAGACAGATGAAAATAAAATATAAGATTACAAGAAAAAAATTATTATAAAAGAAAACAAGAGTCATAACATCACCAGATAGAAATTGTAATAAAACAGTCTAAAATCAGTTTATGTATTTATATAATCATATTAATCACAAAATTACAAAAGGGTGATGACAATAGTTAGCCTGTTGTAAAAAGGGCCATTTGAAGAACAAGCCTATCATCTCTTGTACTCTTTACCTCCGCTACCGGCTCTTCAAAATTCGCTAAGACATGCTTATCTTAGTTGAGGAATTACTTCATCTTAGTGATCTCCGCCTTTAAATAAGAGTCTAACTAGACTAGTTGATTCTCTCCAACACTTTCAGACACCTCAGCCGTAGATTCCTCCTTCTTATGCCACTTACTCCTTTTCTTCTTAGCGGCTGGCCTGTTGATGACTAAATTCTTTATAGTGGGATTCAACCTGACTTCCAATCGTGAGTCTATAACCATCTCTATGTGGAACTTAGTTGCTAGAATGTGCGCAAGGACCCTTTCCTCCTTATTCGTAGGAAGGCCTAGAATGTTGCTCGAATAACCAGTCTCACTCGACTTATCCTTGTCCATGTATCTCAGGTTGGGGATACCAAAATGTGTCTTTACAAAGAGCAGAAAGTTGAGCAACTTGGAGATTTCTTTGGTTATGGATACACAGATATCTTCATACTTGGGGAGTGGTAATTAAGAACTCCATTTATGAAGTGAAGATGAATTACGTACAAGAGCGTTGGGTTTCCATTCTCGGCCAATCCATTTCGAATGATTAGCTTTTGAGTTCATTACATGGTGGTGTTCAGCTGAAGTCACATGGCTGCGAAGTACCGAACGAATGAAGCAGGGTGATCTGACTAGCCATCGCCCGCCCCACGAGTGGTGGATTTGACATGTTGAGACACATGATACCACATCTTGGTGAAAGTGGTTTTGACAAAACCACCTTCTTGCACAAGTGTATCTCAGAAGGCACTGCGCGTCAGTGTTCTCGAGACTTGGGTCTTATCTAGAATTGTCGTGGTGATAACCCCAGGAAACCAAGAGTGATAATGATGATGTGTATGTTGAATTGAAATGGTGCATATTCTCATGAATTGCTGAATTGTTATCCTGATTAGTTTCGATGGCTGCACATTTTGCATAATTAACAACAACTCAGTCAGGTCAGACCAGTGCTGAGTCTGTAGGAATGGAATTGGCACAAGGGAATTGTAGTCATCCAGAGAACAGAAGAGGGATGGATGTCCATTTGGGCATGGACGGAACGAACACCAACGAACATGGAGAAGAAAGGAATGAATATATGAATATGGATGAGACCATTAAGAATTTGCAGAAGGATGTCCAAAGCCATAAGGATGATAATGAAAGGATTATGAAAGACAAAGAGCATTAGGATGACCTCAACATGAAGCTATTGGAAGGTTTGAATAGAATAGAGAAGAAATTGGTTAAGGAGAGTGACTCAAGTAGATATGAGAGTCACAAATATTCAGAGGAGAAAGGAAAAGTAAAAGGTGCTAGTAAACATCGTCATCATCCCCAAAGGCATTCCCATAAGAGAGTAGGCAACAACTCAATTCTATCCCCTATCAGAAGGTATAAGAGATCTGGGGTGGATGAGCTGTGAGGAGAAATGAACAAAATCAAACCTCCTACATTTGATGGTGAGCACAAGAAGGATGAAGATGTCGAAACATGGTTTCTAGGCATGAGGAAGTATTTTCAATTGCATAATTATTCTTCTCATGCTGAAGGTAGAATAACTATCTATCAACTCAAAGGAAAGGCCTCCATGTGGTGGGATCAACTGGTGCAGGTACAACACATTGTAGAGAAAAGTGTTGCTTGGAGGGAATTCAAGAAGTATTTTGAGAAGAAGTACTTGACTAAGAGATACCGTGACAAGAAAATGAAAGAGTTCTTTGAACTCACGCATGGAAGTACGACCATAGATGAATATGAGAGAAGGTTTCTAGAACTGCTGAAGTATGTCTCTTTCATTAAGGATGAGACAGTCAAGATTCAATGGTATTTAAGTGGATTTCCATCATTCATCAGTGAAAAAATACAATACGATGATCCCAAGACATTAGAAGAGACCATAAGGAGAGATAAATGCTTATATGACCAGCTGAAAGCAAGGCCAACTTTCCAAAAGGCTTGGGAAGACAATAAGAAATTCAAGATGGATCAGAGGAAGAAGGGAGATAAGCCACCATTCTTTAGAAATAATCCACCATAGTAACAAACACATAAGGAAACTAGAGTGATTTACACAGGGATTCAAGGGCCAAGAGAACCACCTATGCAATGTTGGGATTGTAAAGGATGTTGAAATTACTAAGACAACTGAGAGGGGGGGGGGGTGAATCAATTGTAATTGAGCTTAAACAATATTAAGTTTATTAAAACATTATTAATCTTTCTTCAAGTGATCATCAACAATATACAACATATGGACAGTAAAAGTAAAGAGAATCAGTCACAAATAAGGTATACACAGAGACAGATTTTTCACGAGGAAACCCATAAAGGGAGAAAACCTCTTCTTCTTCGAAATGATAGGCAGTCTTTTAAGTTCTATACATGATCTATAATTGAGCACCAACTCAATGTGAGGCTGCTACCTCTGTTTTACAAGCTGCAACTTGTTTGAGAGCACCAACTCTCTGGTTTCTCTAGCACCCACTAGAAGGAAGCACCAACTCCCTTAATGTTCCAGCACCAACTGGATGGAAGCACCAACTTCCAGTTACATAGGCTCCAACCTGTATAATAGAGAACACTTGTTCTCCCTTGCACCACCCTGCCACCCTGGCTTCTCTGGCTGCAACCAGATGGAAGCTACAACTTCCTGTGTTCAAGTTCTCACTTGAACCTCTGAGGACAACAATCCTCCCGAGCACCTCCCAACCTCCCTAGAATATGAATGAATAAATAAACAGTCAACTACGCAGATAAATCAATTATTACCAATCTTTCTTTGTTCTGTAAGTCTGGTCTTCTTCTAACTGTTTTGCAATTCTTCTCTTCCTTTGTCTGTTCAACAGGTCTGCTCTGCATCAACTTGTTCTGTCATTTTTCTCTGCTTCAACTTATTCTGTTATTTTCTGTTATTCTGCTCTACTTCAAGTTCTCTTCATCATCTGTTACTCGTCTCTGAGTTTCATCTCCCACTGTCTATATTCTCAATCTTACATTGCACATTCTATGATTTCCCCTTTCTTACAGTTTCATTCATTTTTCATACAGAACAACCAACCGCACATAGTCTGTCTCATTTTCTTTTATACACGCACCCCCAGAAGTTCCACTTTGCATTTCCTCAGGCAAAAGAAACACCACTGTCCGAGCCACTGAAACGCCAATTGATTGGAAATCATGAGTCTGTTTCGCTAACAGATTCGTAACTGAGGAGTTAACTGTGAGAGAGAATAGTAACCCTCCGATCTTTGTTCAAATTCACCTGCACCGTTGGATTGGCTTCATGAGATCTTGCATTCATTTTGACATTTCTGTGGCCAAGCTTAGCACCTCTAGCTTCTACCTCCATATTCCATCGATGTGATCAATGGCTATGACCACACGCTTATACATAAAGCGCTTTCATGATTTCTCATTTCATGATTTTCAAAACTATGCTCCGTTGACCCCAAGTCAGTGAAATTTCAATCGCTTGCCACATGTCCTATGATTTCCATGGTTCAGATCTGGTCTTGATTCAACGGCTGCGATTGAATCACGATTTTTCATATCTCGATTTCGACATTCTTGTTGCATTGTTTTCTTTGCCTCTCCATGTCGCGATTCGCGAAACTCCGATATGGAGTTAGATCAACGGTTCAAATCTGATCTTGATTCAATGACTAAGATTGAATCGGGATTTTGCATATCGCGATTTCAACATTCTTGAAGTTCAATGTTTTTGTCACTTCAAAGTCCCAATGCACGAAACTCCATAATGGAGTCGGATCAATGGTCCAGATCACATATTTATCTCATGGCTCAGATTAAATCTCGATTTCGCATATCGCGATATCGGGATTCCTGTTGTTATTAATCTTTGACATATCCAACTCTCGATCCCCGAAACTCCGACATGGACTGGAATCAACGGTCCAGATTCAACCTTGATTTGACGGCTCAGATTAAATCGCGATTTCGCATATCACGATATTGGGATTCCTGTTGTTAATAATCTTTGACATCTCCAACTCTCGATCCCCGAAACTCCGACATGGAATGGAATCAACAGTCCAGATTCAACCTTGATCTAACAGTTCAGATTAAATTGCGATTTCGCATATCGCAATCTCGAGATTCCTATTGTTAATAATCTTTGACATCTCCAACTCTCGATCCCCGAAACTCCGACATGGACTGGAATCAACGGTCCAGATTCAACCTTGATCTGATGGCTTAGATTAAATCGTGATTTCACATATCGCGATATCAGGAGGTTAGGGAAACTTGTTCCTTTCACTCTCTAGTCAGCGAAATGATGATCTATCCCCATGTGTCCTACCCATAAATGGACGGTCCTCCTTCTTTCAAAATTTTGTACGTGCTCTTCTCCTTTTTATACTTTAAAAGGCGTCCAGGTTCTCCTTGATCCAACGATGGTCGGGTCCTGCGCTTGGATCTAACGTCTGAGATCTATCCTTCTCTTCAGCACTCTTCTTGTCTACAGTCAGATCTGATGGCCCTCGTTCTTTCGAGAATTTTGAATGAGATCCATCGATCAGAAATGCTTCTCAAACTTTACGGGCCTTCGATCATTCGATCAATGTTGCGTTGCCTTTGATCATTCGATCTTCCTGAACTTATCTTCTGTTTGCCTATCGATTACAAACTTCCTGTACTCATGCCATCTTCATTGTTGTACTTGCCATCAATGAAAAGCATTTGTTGTCTGTTAAATATTTTCCATTCGCTGTCTGTTAAATATTTTCCAACAATCTCCCCCTTTGGCATTGATGGCAACACAAGCACCCACATGCATTCGGACTCGAGTCTCCTCCCGAACTCTTTTCTCCCACTTTGACATCAATGTCAAAGAAGAAACATTCTTCCCCTAATCTATTGCAAAACATACTTACCCTGTCGACTATAAGCATCTTGGAAATACACCAGATATTCAATAAGTATTCCCCCTGACTCGGTGAACAGATTAGACACAAGAAATTATAACCCCCAATTTTTGACGAAGATATCCAAAAGGGGTTGCTTCTAATGGTTTAGTAAAGATATCATCCATCTGTTCTTTGGAAGGAATACAATTCAGATGAACAATTCTGTTTGTAACTTGTTCTCTAAGAAAATGATACTTGATTGGAATATGCTTAGTCTTGGAATGAAGAACAAGATTCTTGGAGACACTAATGGCACTGGTGTTATTACAATGAATTAGAAAAGGATCAATATAAGTTACCTTCAGATCTGAAAGAGTTTGTATCATCCATAAAATTTGTGTGCAGCAAGTAGCAGCAACAATGTATTCTACCTCTGTAGTGGATAATGAAATGGATCCTTTCTTTTTACTAAGCCATGCAACTAATAAGTCACCCAGAAAGAATGCTCCTCCACTGGTGCTTTTTCTGTCATCAACACAATTTTCCCAGTCTGCATCTAAAAAAGCAGTTAACTGGAAATTCTGATTTCTAGGATATCACAGACCATAAGTCATTGTTCCCTTCAAGTATTTAAATATCCTTTTGACAGCTGCCAAATGACTTTGTTTAGGAGCAGATTGAAAACGAGCTACCATTCCAACAACTTGCATTATATCAGGACAGGATGCTGTGATGTACATAAGACTGCCTATCATAGAGAAATATGTCCTTTGATTAACATAAGATGATATATCATCTTTACTCAACTTGTAACCAACCACCATAGGTGTGCTAACTGTAGAGGAATCTTCCATCTGAAATTTCTTGAACATCTCTTTCAAATATTTTTCTTGAGAAATAAAAATTCTTGCAGAGCTTTGTTTTACTTGTAGGCCAAGAAAATATGATAGTTCTCCTATCATGGACATTTCAAATTCTGTTTGCATAGAATTAGCAAACCACTGGACAAATGATTCATTAGTACAACCAAAAATAATATCATCTACATAAACCAAAACAACTAGTAAATTATCACCTTCAGACTTAATGTAAAGGTTACTGTCAACAATACCTTTCTTGAACCCTTTTTCTTGTAGAAATTTGTCTTGTCTATAATACCAAGCTCGTGGTGCTTGTTTTAGTCCATATAAGGCCTTCGTCAGCTTACAAACATAATTAGGATTATCTGTCAATGAGAATCCTTCAGGTTGCTCCATATATACTTCTTCCTTTAGATCTCCATTAAGAAATGCTGACTTAACATCCATCTGATAAACTTTGAAGTTCTTATGACATAAATAAGCAAGAAAGATTCTGATAGCTTCCAATCTTTCCACTGGTGCAAAATTTTCATCAAAGTCCTAACCTTCAACTTGTGCATATCCTTTACAAACCAATCTAGCTTTATTTCTAACAACTTGTCTTTTTTCATTCATTTTATTCTTAAACACCCATTTGGAACCTATTACATTCTTATCTTCAGGTCTAGGGACAAGCTCCCAAGTATTGTTCTTCTCAATCTGATCAAGCTCTGCATTCATTGCTCTGATCCAATTATCTTCCAGGCTAGCTTCCTCAAAATTTTTATGTTCAGTCATAGATAAAAAGGCAACATGAGATTGTTCTGAGCCTTTAGTCAATTTCCTTCTTGTATGAACTCCTTCATTTATATTCCCAATTATCTGATTTTCAGGATGATTTTTTCTAATAGTTCTGAGAGGTGATTTTGCTTCTTTTTGATTATTTGTGTCAGTTTGAATATTCATATATTCATATGATCCAGACTCTTCTCTTTCTGATCCTTGAACCTGTTCATCTTCATCTTCAACTGTATCTTATGTTCTTGGTTCAACACTGCTTACATTTCTGACTGAGATTTCTTCATCAAGTTTTATATCTATACAATCAACTAGTTTGTGCAGTCTCTTATTGTAGCATCTGTACCCTTTACTATTTGTAGCATAACCCAAGGAGATACCTTCATCAGCCCTGTCATCATATTTTCCAATATTTTCATCATTGTTCTTGATATAACATTTACTCCCGAAAACTTTAAAATGCTTGATTGAAGTAGGTCTTCCAAACCAAAGTTCATAAGGGCTCTTGTCACTGTGTGGTATGAGATGAGGTTTGTTAAGGATATGAACAACTGTATGAATTGATTCCACCCAATATGTCTGAGGTATGTTCCTTTCATTCATCATTGATCTTGCCATTTGTTGTAATGACCTATTCTGCCTCTCAACAACTCCATTTTGGTGTGGAGTCCTTGGAATTGTGTACTCTCTTTTGATCCCATGCTTATCACAGAACTCTTTGAAGTTCCCTAAACTAAACTCTCCTCCTCTATCAGACCTTACTTCCTTTAATATTTTTAATATTTGATTCTCAGTCAGAGCCTTAAATACTTTGAATTTTTCAAATGCTTCAGATTTTTCTTTCAAAAAGGCAACCCAAGTTAGTCTAGAATAGTCATCAATAATCAACATAAAGTAATTTTCTTTTCCTGTACCTTCTTTCCTTGATGGACGACATAGATCCATATGTACTAACTGGAGAGGTTTTTCTGTTGAGGGAAAGTTTTTAGATTTGAACTGAGTGCGAGTAAGCTTTCCTATCTGACAGGATTTACAAACAGAGTCATATGGATTTGATATCTTCGGAAGATCTTTTA
>ML777069.1:393370-408241 GCA_009831015.1 Picea engelmannii | reverse complement strand
ATGGGGACACTTAGATGCAAAATGACCTATCTTACCACAGTTAAAGCATTTGAAGGGCAACTTCCCTTGATATTTTCCTGACCCTTTCTTTAACCTTCTCACAAATTTTGCCTCAATATCATCTAATTCTGAATCAATATTCTCGTCTGCTTTAAAAGATGCTTCTCTAGTACTGGATTTATCTTTGTTAATTCTCATTTCATATGCAGTTAGAGGTCCTAGAATTTGATCAATGGACAGAGTTTTAGGATCATTTAATTCTTCTATTGCAAAGACTTTTGGATTAAATATATCAGGCAAAGATCTTAAAATCTTCTAAACTAAGAGTGAGTCATCAAACTTCTCACCAAGACCCTTCATGGCATTTACAAGTTCTTCAACTCTTAAAAAATACTTGCTAATTGTTTCATCTTCATTCATATTTAGTTGTTCAAATTTGAATCTGTATGTTTGAAGTTTGGCATCTTTTACTTTCTCATTTCCTTCATAACTGCTAATAAGTTTATCCCACATTGCTTTGGCAGTATCAAGATGCATCACCTTTACAAACTCAACTTTAGCAAGTCCATTCGAGATAGCATTCATCCCCTTAGAATTAAAACTAAACTCTAACTTATCATCCTTGGAGGCTAGCACAACAGGCTTTGTATATCCAGTCTCTACTACATCCCAAACATCAACACCCAAGGTCATTAAGTATGTTCTCATTCTAATCTTCCAGAAGGCAAAATTTGTTCCATCAAACAGAGGGGGCTTAGAGGCTGAAGTGCCTTCATGACTTGTCATGTTTAAGATTACAGATCTACTTTTGAATAAAAGGAACTCGCTCTGATACCAATTGTTGAAATTACTAAGACAACTGAGAAGGGGGGGGGGTGAATCAGTTGTTATTGAGCTTAAACGATATTAAGTCTATTAAAACATTTTTAATCTTTATTCAAGTGATCATCAACAATATAAAACATATGGACAGTAAAAGTAAAGAGCATCAGTCACACATAAGGTATGCACAAAGACAGTTTTTTCACGAGGAAACCCATAAAGGGAGAAAACCTCTTCTTCTTCGAAATGATAGGCAACCTTTTAAGTTCTGTACATCATCTATAATTGAGAACCAACTCAATGTGAGGATGCTACCTCTGTTTTACAAGCTGTAACTTGTTTGAGAGCACCAACTCTCTGGTTTCTCTAACACCCACTAGAAGGAAGCACCAACTCCCTTAATGTTACAACACCAACTGGATGGAAGCACCAACTTCCAGTTACACAGGCTCCAACCTGTATAACAGAGAACCCTTGTTCTCCCTTGCACCACCCTGCCACCCTGGCTTCTCTGGCTGAAACCAGATGGAAGCTACAACTTCCTGTGTTCAAGTTCTCACTTGAACCTTTGAGGACAACAGTCCTCCCGAGCACCTCCCAACCTCCCTAGAATATGAATGAATAAATAAACAATCAACTATGCAGATAAATCAATTCTTACCAATCTTTCTTTGTTCTGTAAGTCTGGTCTTCTTCTAACTGTTCTGCAATTCTTCCCTTCCTTTGTCTGTTCAGTAGGTCTGCTCTGCATCAACTTGTTCTGTCATTCTTCTCTGCTTCAACTTATTCTATTATTCTACTCTGCTTCAAGTTCTCTTCATCATCTGTTATTCTTCTCTGAGTTTCATCTCCCACTGTGCATATTCTCAATCTTACATTGCACATTCTATGATTTTCCCTTTCTTACAGTTTCATTCATTTTTCATACAGAACAACCAACTGCACACAGTCTGTCTCATTTTATTTTATACACGCACCCCCGACGGTTCCACTTCGCATTTCCTTAGGCAAAAGAAAGACCACTGTCCGAGCCACTGAAATGCCAACTGATTGACAATCATGAGTCTGTTTCGCTAACAGATTCGTAACTGAGGAGTTAGCTGCGAGAGAGAACAATAACCCTCCGATATTTGTTCAAATTCACTTGCACCGTTGGATTGGCTTCATGAGATCTTGCATTCATTTCGGAATTTCTGTGGCCTAGCTTAGCACCTCCAGCTTCTACCTCCATATTCCATCGATGTGATCAATGGCTATGACCACGCGCTTATGCATAAAGCGCTTTCGCGATTTCTCATTTCGTGATTTTCAACACTTTGCTCTGTTTACCCCAAGTCAGCGAAATTTCGATCACTTGCCACATGTCCTATGATTACATGGTTCATATCTGGTGTTGATTCAATGGCTGCGATTGAATCGCGATTTCACATATCGCGATTTCGACATTCTTGTTGCATTGTTTTCTTTGCCTCTCCATGTCGCGATTCGCAAAACTCCGATGTGGAGTTAGATCAACGGTTCAAATCTGATCTTGATTCAACAACTGAGATTGAATCGTGATTTCGCATATCGCGATTTCGACACTCTTGAAGTTCATTGTTTTTTTCACTTCAAAGTCCCGATCCACGAAACTCTGTAATGGAGTCGGATCAATGGTCTAGATCACATCTTGATTTGATGGCTCAGATTAAATCGTAATTTCGCATATCGCGATATCGGGATTCCTGTTGTTAATAATCTTTGACATCTCCAACTCTCGATTCCTGAAACTCCGACATGGACTGGAATCAATGGTCCAGATTCAACCTTGATCCGACGGCTTAGATTAAATCACGATTTCTCATATCGCGATATCAGGATTCCTGTTGTTAATAATCTTTGACATCTCCAACTCTCGATCCCCGAAAATCCGATATGGACTGGAATCATCGGTCCAGATTCAACCTTGATCTGACGAATCAGATTAAATCATGATTTCTCATATCGCGATATCGAGATTCCTGTTGTTAATAATCTTTGACATCTCCAACTCTCGATCCCTGAAACTCTGACATGGACTGGAATCAACGGTCCAGATTCAACCTTGATCTGACGGCTCAGATTAAATCGCGATTTCGCATATCGCGATATTGGGAGGTTAGGGAACCCTTTTCCTTTGACTCTCCAGTCAGAAAAATGATGATATATCCCCACGTGTCCTACCCGTAAATGGACGGTCCTCCTTCTTTAGAAATTTTGTAAGCCCGCTTCTCCTTGTTATACTTTAAAAGGCGTGCAGGTTCTCCTTGATCCAATGATGGTCGGGTGCTGTGCTTGGGTCTAACATCTAAGATCTATCCTTATCTTCAGCGCTCTTCTTGTCTACAGTCAGATCTGACGACCCTCGTTCTTTCAGGAATTTTGAATGAGATCCATCGATCAAAAATTCTTCTCAAACTTTACGGGCCTTCGATCATTCGATCAATGTTGCATTGCCTTCGATCATTTGATATTCCTGAACTTATCTTTTGTTTACCTGTCGATTACAAAATTCCTGTACTCATGCCATATTCATTGTTGTACTTTCCATCAATGACAAGCATTTGTTGTCTGTTAAATATTTTCCATTTGCTGTCTGTTAAATATTTGCCAACAAAGGAGACCATAGGTTTAGATATTGTCCTCACAGAGGTGAAAAAGGTAGGGCTGTTCACAATGTACAATGAGAGGAGATAGTAGAGGACATGGGAAGAAATGTGCAAGCAGCCCTGGATTTAGGCAGCCCTGGACAACAAGCAAGCAGAGTATCAGTCCAACTTGATTGAGGTGGAAGGTATGATCAACAACCAAACCCTTGCTATTTTAATTGATTCAGGAGCTAGTCATAGTTATATAGACCCTAAGTTGGTGGAAAGTTTTCAATTTCTAAGAAGCAAGCATGAGAAATCTTGGTTGGTGCAGCTAGCTATAGGATCCAGAAGAAAATTTAATGAGATGGTTAAGTCATGCCTCATATACATGAATGGACTGAATACCAAGGAAAATTTGAACATCTTACCTTTAGGTTCCTATGAATGTTTAATTGGGATGGATTGGATGGACCCACATAATGCTCTATTGGATTGTCATAACAAATCATTAACTTGCTTTGATGAAGAAGGGAACCAAAGGAGAGTGCAGGGAATTTCCAGGGCAGTAACCGTTAGAGAAATTTCAGCATTGTAGTTGAAGAAATGTTATAGAAGAGGATGTCAAATTTTTGCAGCTCATATGGAGGAGACACCTAAAGACAAGGTGCCAAATTTGGAGGATTATGCAGTTCTGAAAGAGTTTGAAGATGTTTTCAAGGAAGTACCAGGACTACCCCCAAGGAGAGACATTGATTTCTCTATAGATTTGATACCTGGAGCAACACCAGTATCAAAGACTCCTTACAGAATGAGTACACCAGAATTGAAGGAGTTGAAAATGCAGCTTGAAGAACTTCTAAAAAAGGGGTATGTATGCCCAAGTGTATTGCCTTGGGGTGCCCCAGTCTTGTTTGTAAAAATAAATATGGAACATTAATATTGTGCATTGACTTTAGATAGTTGAATAAAGTGTCTGTTACGAACAAGTATCCTCTACCAAGGATTGATGACCTCTTTGATCAATTGAAGGATGCAAGGATATTTTCAAAGATAGATCTCAGATCAAGATACCATCAGGTAAGAATTAAAGAAGAATATATTAGCAAGACCACCTTCAGGACAAGGTATGGTCATTACGAGTTCACAGTGGTACCATTTGGGTTGTCAAATGCACCAGCTGTTTTCATGTGCCTAATGAATGGTGTTTTCTGAGAGTATTTGGACAAGTTTGTCATTGTCTTTTTGGATGACATTATTATATATTCCAAGTCATAAGAAGAGCATGAACATCATTTGAGGATGGTGTTGCAAGTATTAAGGGGACATCAATTGTATGCCAAATTGAGCAAGTGCTCATTTTATCAGAAACAAATTCATTATTTGGGGCATATCATCTCAAAAGATGGGATAGCAGTGGACCCTGAGAAGGTAGAAGTCATTAGAGAATGTTCAACACCAAAGAATGTGTCAGAGGTTAGATATTTCATGGGCCTTGCAGGTTACTACAGGAGATTCATTGGAGGATTCTCAAAGATGGCACACCCAATCGCTTCCTTGCAAAGAAAGGGTATGAAGTTTCAGTGGACGTTGGATTGTGAAAGGAGTTTCCAACATTTGAAACAATTATTGACAAGTGCTCCATTACTAAGGATTGCAGACCCAAATGAAGATTTCATTGTATGCACAGATACATGTAATGAAGGACTTGGTGGAGTCCTTAGTCAAAATGGATTCGTTGTATGTTATGAATCAAGGAAGTTGAAAGAGCATGAAAGAAACTATGCCACTCATGATTTGGAGTTGGAAGCCATAGTACATTCCCTGAGGAAATGGAAACACTACCTCATGGGAAAGAGGTTTGAGCTAAGAACATACCACAATGGTCTGCAATATATATTTGATCAGCCAAATCTAAATGCTAGACAAAGTAGATGGTTAGAATTTCTAAGCGAATATAAATTTGATATAAAGCATATCAAAGGGAAAGAAAATAAAGTGGCTGATGCACTCAGCAGGAGGGTGCATGAACTACGTGCTACAACCATCAACATGTATCAGACTAATGTTAAAAGTAAAATTCCGGAGGCTACAAATATAGATATGCAGTACAGAGAATTGGTAGCAATGCTACAAGAGGGTAAGATACTTTGGAAGATGGATAATTATAAGTTGGGAGTAGATGGAATACTGCTGCACAAGAACACAATTTTCATACCAAATGTCTAGGACTTGAAACATATAATTTTGCATGAGATGCACAAAGTTCCTTATGCAGGTCACCCTGGATATCAGAAAACCATAGCACTGGTCAAGATCCAATACTTTTGGTCAGGTATGAAGAGAGAGATAGCAGGATACATCGCAAGATGTATGGAATGCCAGAAAGTTAAAGTAGAACATAGGCACCCAACAAGATTGTTGCAACCTTTTCCCATTCTTGAATGGAAGTGGGAAGTGGTGATAATGGATTTTATTATGGGATTTCCTAGAACAGGAAAGATGCATGATTCGATTATGGTGATGGTGGAAAATCTTACAAAATTTGACCATTTTATTCCACTAAAAAATACTCACAAGGCATCAGATGTTGCTGATATTTTCATGAAGGAAGTGGCATGATTGCACGGAATTCCTAAAACGATTGTGTCTGACAGAGACCCAAAATTCACCTCAAATTTCTGGAAGGGATTGTTCAAAGGATTCAAAATGAATCTGAACTTTAGTACAACTTATCATCCTGAGTTTGATGGACAAACAGAAAGAGTGAACAGGGTGATAAAAGATATGTTGAGAATGTATGTGATGGACAAACCATTGAAATGGGAAGACTACCTACACTTGGTAGAATTTGCTTACAATAATGGGTATCAGGCATCAGTGAAGATGAGCCCATTTGAAGAACTTTATGACAGAAGGTGAAATACTCCAATACGCTAGGATAACCCAACTGATATAATAGTAGTTGAGCCAGAGTTGCTCAAGGAGATGGAGGACCAAATGTTAAAAATTAAGCAGAATTTTAAAGTTGCCCAAGATAGACATAAAAGTTATGATGATAAAAACAAAATCCACAGAGAATTCAAAGTGGGTGATCATGTTTTCCTAAAAGTGAAATCTAACAGGAGTTCCCTGAAGCTGGGAAGCTACGCCAAGTTAGCAACTAGATTTTGTGGACCATTTGAAATCCTAGAGAGGATTGGTCCAGTTGCTTATATGATTGCATTACGTGAATCTATGTCTATTCATAATGTCTTCCATGTATCATTGCTAAAGAAATATATACCCGATGCTAATCATGTTATTGATTGGAATGTGATTCAGGTGGAGCAAGAAGGCGCTTTTCAAGTGCATTTGGTGCGCATTTTGGACCGAAAAGTCAAACAGCTTCGGAACCAAGCCATAGGGCTTGTAAAGGTTCAATGGACCTGGTATGGCCCTGAGGATGCTACTTGGGAGCATGAACATGCAATGCGGATAGAATAACCACATCTTTTTGAAGAATTTTGAAAAAACTGATATATATGGGTGTATGATGCACTGAGGACAATGCATAAATAAGGGAAGGGGATTGTAATATCCCTCGGCAGAACCCAATTGTAAATGTAATATAAATATAATTAAGATGGTGAGCGATTTTGACCTCATTTGATAATGCACATCATGTGGCATAGTGTGCGCATGAACTGCGTAGTAAAATGATGTAATATGCACATCGCAAGATACCACGCGCAGTAACTAAAGTGCGTGCAACCTTGAGGACAACGAATACTGTGCACAGTAACTAAAGTGTGAGCAACCTTGAGGACAATGGATACTGCGCGTAGTAACTAAAGTGCGTGCAATACTAAGGTTAGCAAACCTTTATGTATATGATACACATTATAGGCTGGTGAGCTAGTATTATAAGACATAATGCTTATGTTTTGGTATTAGGCCGGAACACCTAGATGTCAAGGGCCAATGCGCCTACTTTGTACACAACTCATGATTAATATATAATACATCACTGTGCACATACCAACCATGATAAAAGAGATGGGGGACTGAACTTCACCAGTTAGGGAAAGGGAGGGCCAAAAGTCAAGGGAATATTATATTAATATTTCCTAAAACATAAAGTAAGGATAATTATTTTATCCTAAGTTCTAAAGTTGGGGACAAGTGGAAAAAAGTAACTTCCGATAGGACAAGTGTCAATTTGGGGACATGCATTCACATCATGGGGAAACTTAGCTCATAGGGATTTTTTCCTCACGGACACCTTATGAACGGGAGGACCATAATTCCGACCATCACTTTTCATGAAGAGTTCACAGTGACTCCGAAACACAATCAGTTATCCAGTCAATGATTCAATGACCATTTTCACTCATACATTCCGTTATCCTTGAAACAGTCATTTCACCTTTCCGAAGCTTGTTTTCCCACCCTTTTTGGTTGGTGTACCTAGTTAGCTTGGAGTGATATTGAAGAAGCAGGTTGTCAGGCCCGTGAGTAGTTCTCTGAGCGAGAGAATTGTTGGGGATTGATTTCCGTAGGTGATAAACTACAGCTACAATGCTCCGAGACTTTCGGTCCGACCTGTTGCTGAAGCTCTGTAAGGGAAGTGGGGTAGTCGAGGGACTGCTGAGCAGAGAAGGGGCACACTTCCTTGGGTGGGACAGGAATGTGAGGAATGCGAGGTTGTAGGCTGTTAGTTAAGTGAGCACCTGAGACAGAGTCTTTCCTGTTGTCCATGAGCCTTAGCCTGGATAGGAATCCCTTTACCTTGGGTGGAGTTCAGTCCCAGCTCGGGGGTGACTCACTGTTGAGAGTGATGAACAGTGTAGTCTATGGCTGGGAGGTTCATGGACGGTCTGTAAGCAGTTGGTGATGGTCTTTCTAAGATAAGTACCAATTGTATGATATAAAGATATGCTGTTTTGTTATTTACATGCCTATGTTACGATGTTATCATATATGTTATTATGATTGCTTGTGTGCTTATGGGGAATTTCCTGTAAATGATGCATATCGGTAGTTACTCTTATTTCAATATAAAGTTGTAGGTTACAAAAAGTAATTGTTTGTTTATGTTTAGATGTAAAGCTTCTGCGAGCGTGCTGTATGTATATGTTTTAGTTGCATGCAGTCTAAAGAGTAAATTTATGTGGCATTTCTTAGTTGACTACTGGGTATGCTACTGTATGTTCCGCAGTATGGGCACGAAAGTGTTCCCTAGAGTAGCATGGCCTGACTCTATGGATAGGAATGTTACCGACTCGGGTCAGAGCATGAGTGTTTTCTCTGGAAGTGGCGTACTCTGACCGAAGGTTGGCCGGGGGGATTGTTACATTAATTCCCTAGCCATTGGATGATGCAGTTCTTAAGGACCTCGTAGCCGAGGAAGAGCTAAAAAGTGGGGGTCAGGGGAGTAATCCTTCTATACCGACTAGACAAATGACATCAAGAGCACAACAACATCACACACTGACTAGATAGACTTAGGGGTATTGATATACACCCATAAGAACTATGTTATCGACACCGCGATGACATAATCCTCAACAGAGGAATCCTTATAGAGGACCACAACAAAAAAAACAACATCATCCCCAATAAAAACATTTTAGGCATGTTCAATAGAACATACCAAGATCACAGACTGCTAGGACAAAATAATCTACTTCGGGGATGAGGAGCATTGGACCGAAGACTATATGTTGGACGTGTGGAGAGCCACATTACTAGTGAAATTGTCCGATTGAGAAGGTCAGGGCGGACGAATCATCAGGACCCACTACAATTTGATATTTGGGAAAGACCCACATTATACATGTAGTGGTGGACAACCGCCAGAACGAGCACCAATCCAGTGTGCTCGAGACATCATGTACAATTGCTGACCAAAATTTTAGTATTTTGATAGATCCATGTGCTACAAAGAGATTTATCTCTAGTGAAACACTAAAGAGAATGAAGGTAAAGGCCGTCGAGTAGGACGAGTTCATGTATGTAGAAATGGCATCGGGTGTAAAACATAAGGTTGGAGGAAATCTTACAGATTGTAGAATTAACTTGGGATATTTTGTAACGAAGGTCAACCTATATGTCATGATATTAGGATCTTATGACATAGTGATTGTTATGGATTGACTAGAATCACATGATGCGATACTTAACTGTAAAACAAAACGGATAAGTTTAACAGATGATTTGGGGCAGAATAAAGTGATTGTAGGAAGAAACTAGGGAGTGTCCTTGAGGTTTATTTATTCCATAAAACTATAGAAGAGTATGCGCAAATGATGTAATATTTATGCAGTCTTAGCACTAAATGAAAAGGGCGATGCGGAAGGATTAGAAAACCTTCCTGTAGTGTAGGAGTTTGTAGACATGTTTCCAGAAGAGTTACGAGGTTTATTGATCTAGATTTTATGAGCAGAATGAAATGAATATAGATTATTATTATTCTTAACACATAAACAAAAGGATAATAGAGATACAATAACAAAGATACAATAAAACTGGTTTCTATTCAATAAGAAAATGTGCTGAAACTGTAAAATGCAGCGGAAAACAAGCTTGCTAGAATGGTGGCGGCTTATCTTTGAAAAGAGATGTGATGGCTATTCTCATTCATAAGAATATGGTTACAATGAGGCTCTACAAGACTTTTTACAAAAAATAGGAATTCAAAAGCCCTATTCATCCAAAAACCTAACCCTAGGAGATGAAGCACCAAAAGTCATGTGGGCCTCGTTGGGGTAAATTAGTACATAAACTTCCCGGGGTCATAACTTTTGCATACGATCTACGTTTTAGGAGCATGATAACCTGTTGAAAAGGTATATCTGAGGACTACACATGTTTCCATCAGAATCAGAATCCATCATTAGTCTAATTGTGGCAAGCCCTAAAAAATCTATTTAGGGCCTCAAAATGGCCCCAGAAGTCAGGGACTCGAAAACTAGGAAAAAACTGCCAAAATGAGCCAGTTGGAATAGGTGGGTGGCCAACGAAATCCATATGGATCAATCCTCCCCCCTTAGGAAATGATGTTATCCATTGCATTGAATGGCCCCATCGGATGAGGAAATTTCTTCTGAATTTGGCCTTGGGTGAGCCACTTGCCTTGGTGTAGGAGTTTCCCTGCTTTGACAACTCGATAAAGCTAGATCCTTTGCTGGTGAGTTACCTTGACTTGTGTGTCCAAAATATGATCACTGGATGCCTGTTTCATTCCTTCAGGGTTGATCTCTATTGGTTTCAATTGTTTTTCTATCTCTTAGGTGTCCAATAATGGTGGGAAATATGGCCGAAGGAGATCCACATTGAACATTGGGTGCATGCCAAGGAAAGGGGGAATGTAGAGATCAAAATCATTGTCACTTATAGCCTTGGTGATGGTGTAAGGTATGTAACACAATGGGAGAAGCTTCCTATGGGGCCCTGTAAGGAGTTCTTTCTGCAAGTGTGATGTAGGAGCATCCCTCACGACAAGCAACCAACGTGGAAGTGGAAGTCAGCTGGAAGATGTCCAACGCAAGTTTTCAAATTTTCAAAATTTTCCCTTGGAGTTGACGCACTGAACATAAATGAGACCATTTATTTTAGGCGCCTTGGAAAGAATGTAATTAGACCTCGAGCCATACACTCTCGTCTGAGATAATCAGAGGCATTTATAGTAGTAGTTGCAGGTAGATAGAATTAAATTCTAGATTAGATAGTTCTAGAAGGAAGAGGGAAAACCGACTATAGACACCCTCATTTGGATGATTGTAACAGGAACCAGATAGATTATTATCAAGAAAGAGCATAGGAGAATAGCAGAGGGATTCGTAGAGGACATCCATGTACAGATCATGAATTAATAGAAGAAGTTGATTCAGATTCATGGTTGTTGTGTTATTCTCCATGTATGTGTGTTAATTGCTCTGAGTATTACTTCCTGTATGCATTTGTTATGCTGTGTATGTGAATGACTTCATGTGTTAAGATAGAATTCTGAGAGAAGGTTAAGTGAGGTACAACTATTTTCTCTTTGAGCAAGGATTCCTGCATGGAGTGCAGTTGAGTCGCCCGCAAGGAGTGCGTTGGCAGAAGGCTCGGGAGTTAAACTTTTGTTCTCAGAACCCTCAGAAGTGAAAGTGGGTTACTAAGACTTCTGCTGCAGGAGTGCACAGGGTCCGGAGGATTCAACACTCAGGAAGTTGTTGAATGCTGAGCACAAGGAAGGCACACAAGTTCCTCTGAAGAAACAGAGTGGAAGGAAGCTTAGGAGACATAACACCTTCATGATATCGTTACTGGATACTGCACAGGAGGATTCTGTGCCAAGAAGTCCTCAAGATAGGAGAAAGGGAATCAACAGTCAAGATCTCGTAGAGGAGGTCGATAGGACCCCGTCAACCATTAGATTTATCGAAGAAGTGGAGAGGTTACGGTCGTGCTGGGAGTTCAAGCTCCAGGAGTCGTGAACCGTTAGACCGTGGACCAGTCACCCGTCGACCACTAGATCCCGGAAAGTTGCGCAGGGGTTAAGTTCCGAGGCAAAGAATAAGTTCTAGAGGAGCCATCGGGACATTTGGCCATCGAGGTTTTGACAAGTAAGAAAATCGAGACCTTGAAAGTCCCGAAATTCCGAGTAATAATCTGAGCCGTTGATATCGGCAGGGACACGTGGCAAGGATCCAGGAATCCATCGGGGATCAGCTCATCGGAGAATCGGGTTTGCGAGGACATAAAAATATCGCATACTGGAATTGCGATCCACGATTTCCCGACAGGATATTTGAGCCGTCCATTCGCGAGGACACGTGGCGAACAATCCCGGAGAATCAGAGTTCGGGGCATCGGGGTTTCCAGTGTCGTGGAACTCGAGCACAACGAAATCGTGATCTGCGATTTCCCGAGTTGATCAGAGTCGTTGAACTGAAGGGAACGTGTCCAAGGATCTACATGAGTCGAGGTTCGGCATTTCAGGGTTCTCGGTGACGAGAAACTCACGACAGGAGAATTCGTGAAGTCCCAAAACGCGATGGTCCTACATTCATAGCTTTCAGTGGAGGACAGGTGTCGGAGGATTGAGCCTTGTCTTGAGGAGAGGACAGGTGGCATCGGAGATCAGGGATCGGAGATTCCAGGAGTGCGAGTTCTTTGCATTTCAAACTTGCAAACTCTGAAATCCCGATAAGTGGGGAAGGACACGGTCCCGGGGACTAGCAGGTCACATGAGAGAGAGTTAGCTTGGGGGCTAAAGGCTGCAGAAGGTGCCATCGGAGTTCGTGAATCGGGGATATGAGAGGTAAGTAACTTATGATATCGTAAGTTCCAGTTTCCCGATAAGGAATTTCCCGATAGGAGAAGAGGAAGGTGTGACGTGGATATTTCATCGGGATTCAGGGATTTATAAGACCGATCCCGTGAGTTCCAGATTCGCGAACACGCGAAGTCTGATTTCCCGATAGGAGGAAGGGGGATCGTAAGGAGAATATTCTGTGGGTGCAGAAAGGTCCCGATAAGGGATTTGAAGAACCTCTTTTGTTCTTCGGGCCTAGGGAAGAGAAGGTCCTGGTGAGAGTAGACGTGCCCCAGTTGGCCGTTTGCATCAAGTGGTATCAGAGCATAGAAAAAGCTTCTTTGCTTTCTATAGCAGAGGACAAGGGGAGTACACCATGCCGCCAAGAAGAAGAAATAGACAATCACCCGACCCAGAGGAGGAAAGGGAATTGTCCAGAGGAAGAGAAATGTCTAGAGAAAGAGGTAGGCAAGGACGGAATTCAGACATGGAAAGAGGAATGCGTAATCTTCGTGCTAGAATGGAGGACATGGAGATAAGAGAAAGGCGAAGAGCTGATGCAGGAGATATCAGTGAATCAGAACCTGAAGGTGATGCTGGATGAGAAGAAGAAGAAATCCCGGTAGAATATGCAGCTAACGAGCGTTTAATTAAGGCTATCGCTCGGATGAGTTCAAAAACAAAGATGGACATTCTAGCTTATGAAGGGAGTCTGGATGCAGAAGAGTTGCTAGACTGGATTAGAGCTCTTGAAACTTACTTTGATTATGAATATATCGAAGATGATAGGAAGGTCAGACATGCTGTCACAAGATTAAAAGGACATGCAACATTGTGGTGGGATGAACTGCAAGCTGACGGGCGTTGCCAAGGAAAGCAGAAAATTAAGAGCTGGGACAGGATGATTGCAAAGATGAAGGCAAAATTCATTCCCAGGGACTATCAAATTTCTCTGTTCAGGAGGATGCAGAACCTGAGACAGAAGATGATGACAGTGAAAGAGTACACCGAGGAATTCTACAGGTTGAACATTAGAGTAGGTCATCGTGAAAGCAATGACGAAAAGGTAGCCAGGTATATGAATGGCCTCAGGTATGAAATTCAGGATGAACTAAATTTGGCCACCATCCAACTGGTAGAGGATGCTTACCAATTGGCTCTAAAAGCTGAGGAGAAGCTGAGCCGCAAACAAAGTCAGAGGGGCCGAGGCAGAAGTCATCCCAGAGGCAAAGAAGTTTCCCAGGAAAGGACCCATAAGCCCAAGGAAGAATGGAAGAAACCTCAGACTCAGATAGAGAGAGGTGGAACCTCACAGAGAGGGCGATATGCTGAGCAAAGAGGACAACAACCTGAGAAAAGGGGAGGATATGCTGATAATAATAGGTTTCCTCGTACCAGAGGTAGAGGAAGAGGCAGAGGTGGAGTCATTACATGCTACACATGTGGAAAGGAGGGGCACAAGTCAGTCGACTGTCCAGATAGAAAGAAGGATGGAGGAGAGACTCACATCGCCGAGGAACATAGGCGAGATGTTGAGGCGGAGTACGCTGAGGGCGGAAGATCGCTGGTGATGCGAAAAGTCCTTTTGACGCTAGAAAAGGGAATGGAAACCTCATCACAGAGGAACAGTCTTTTTAGGACTGCTTGCAAGACCAAAGGTTGGGCATGCAAGGTCATCGTGGACAGCGGAAGCACAGACAATCTCGTTTCAACCGAGATGGTGGAGAGGCTGGAGTTGGAGACAACCGATCACCCAAATCCATTAAAAGTTTCATGGCTACAGAAGAGACATCAGGTAAATGTCACTAGACAATGCTTAGTTGACATTAAGATAGGAGGGTATAATGATAGAATTTTATGTGATGTTATTCCTATGGATGTCTGTCATTTATTGCTGGGTATACCATGGCAATATGATAGAAATGTAATTCATGATGGAAAATTAAATACATACACCCTGGAGAGGAATGGGAGGACTCATATGTTGTGTCCAATTGAATATAAAGAGGTGAAACCAGAGGTAAGCAACAGAGTACTTCTCATGAGTGGGAAGGAACTTCTTACAGAAGTTAAGAAGAAGGAGGATCCACAATTCTTTGTGGTCAGAAAACCGAGAATTGTTCTGACTAGCACAAGAGTGGACGATTTGCCAGAAGAAGT
>ML777069.1:364313-393320 GCA_009831015.1 Picea engelmannii | reverse complement strand
ACAGAGTACTTCTCATGAGTGGGAAGGAACTTCTTACAGAAGTTAAGAAGAAGGAGGATCCACAATTCTTTGTGGTCAGAAAACCGAGAATTGTTCTGACTAGCACAAGAGTGGACGATTTGCCAGAAGAAGTTCAGGAACTGTTGGAAGAGTTCGCTGATATTGTAGTGGACGAACTACCTCGTTCATTGCCACCGATGAGGAGCGTGAGCCATCACATTGATCTCATACCAGGGGCTAGTTTACCAAACAAAGCCGCGTATAGGTTGACACCGTAGGAGAATGAAGAAGTTAAAAGACAAGTCCAGGAGTTGTTGGACAATGGCTTGGTCAGGGAAAGCTTGAGTCCGTGTGCTGTTCCAACAGTACTCAGTCCGAAGAAAGATGGAGGCTGGAGGATGTGCACTGATTCGAGAGCCATCAACAAGATAACTATCAGGTATAGATTCCCATTGCCAAGAATGGATGATTTGATGGATTACCTAAGTGGAGCAAATTTTTTTTCAAAGATATATTTGAAGAGTGGATATCATCAGATTCGTATGAGAGAAGGTGATGAATGTAAAACAACATTCAAGACAAACGAAGGTTTGTATGAATGGCTTGTCATGCCGTTTGGCTTGACGAATGCACCAAGTACCTTTATGAGGTTGATGAATGAAGTCTTGAAGGAGTTCATCGGGAAGTTTGTCATCATGTATCTGGATGACATATTGGTTTTCAGCAAGACAAAGGCTGAACATCTGAAGCATTTGGCTATTGTGATGAAGAGATTACAGCAGGAGAAGCTGTTGATTAACATGAAGAAGTCCTCATTCCTGAAGACAAAACTCATTTATTTGGGGTTTGTTATATCTGCAAATGAGTTGAGGATGGATCCAGATAAGGTGGAGGTAATCAAGAATTGGCCATCACCAAAAAACATATTTGAGGTGAGGAGTTTTCATGGATTGGATAGTTTCTACAGAAAATTCATTAGAAATTTCAGTGGGATTAGTGCAGCAATGATGGATACAGTGAAGAAAAGACATAAATCTTTTCACTGGACGGAAGAGGCTAAGAAGAGTTTCAACTTGTTGAAATGAAAGATTATAGCGCAACCAATCCTGGTGTTACCATATTTTCAAAAGACATTCCAGGTGAAATGTGATGCAAGCGGGTTTGCAATTGGAGCGGTCCTGAGTCAGGAAGATAGGCCGATTGCATATTTTAGCGAGAAGCTGAATGAAGCAAAGGAGAAATACTCCACATATGATAAAGAATTCTATGCCATCATACTGGCATTGAAGAAGTGGAGGCACTATTTGATTCCGAAGGAATTTGTTTTATATAGTGATAACCATGCATTACAATATGTGACTCAACAAGAAAAGTTGAATCAGAGGCATGTTAAATGGGTAGAATACATGCAAAATTTCACTTTTGTAATAAAACATATTTATGGTACTGCTAACAAAGTTACTGATGCTTTGAGCAGGAAAAGTTTGATGTTGCAGGAGTTCAAAGTCAGGACGTTAGGCTTTGATGATCTTAAGGACATGTATGCAAATGATTCAGATTTCAAGGAAGCTTATGAAGCAGCTAAGAGTCCAGTTCTCAGAGACAGGAGTCAATGGATAGAGTATGTGATCCAGGATGGATTGTTGTTCAAGGGAAATCAACTGTGTATTCCAAATTGCTCCATGAGAGAGAACTTGTTGAAGGAAAAGAACAGTGGAGGATTGGCCGGACATTTTGGCCATGATAAGACATTTGCTAAGCTGAGCGAGTCATACTTTTGGCCAGGAATGCGGTTAGAAGTCAAGAAATTTGTGGACAGATGCAGGATTTGCCAGCGTTCAAAGGGAAGGAAATAGAATGCGGGTTGTTATCAACCCTTTCCCATACCAGAGAGGCCGTGGGACGGAATTAGCATGGATTTTATATTGGGATTGCCAAGGACACAAAGGGGTGTTGATTCAATCTTTGTGGTAGTTGACAGGTTTTCTAAAATGGCACATTTTATCCCATGCCAGAAGACCAGCGATGCGACTCACAGGGAAAAGTCCATTTCAGATTGTATATGGAATGCAGCCAAGAGGAGTTTCTGAACTGAGGGATTCAGAACAGACTGATACTAGTAGCGCTAGTGTAGGAGAATTCGCTGAAGCAATGAAATAGCTTCAGTCAGGTAAAAGAACGACTATTGAAGTCAAGTCAGGAGTACAAACGCAGAGCAGATCAGCACTGGAGACAACTTCAGTTTGAAGTTAGTGATCTGGTTCTGGCACATTTGAGGAAAGAAGGTTCCCAAGGGGAACATACAACAAGCTGAAGATGAAGAAAATTGGGCCATGTAAGGTCTTGAAGAAGATGGGACAAAATGCTTATGAGATTGAGTTACCAGATGGTATTGGAATATCTCCGATATTTAATGTTTCGGATCTATATCCATATAAAGCTGATGAAGCAGGAGCAGAAGGTGAGGATCAACCAGAGGTCCAGTGGCAGAAGCAAATTCCAGTCGCAGAGAAGCCACAGATGGAGCAGATACTGAACAAACGAGTGGGTAAGAAAACTAGGAGGAAAGAATATTTTGAATATTTAGTTAAGTGGAAGGGTCATCCAGTTGAAGATGCCAGCTGGGAGACTGAAGCAAAGATTCAGAAGCATGGACATACTGTGCAGGAGCTCATGGATAGGAGCCCATGCAAATTTTCAAGCGAGGGAGTATGATGCAGGAGCATCCCTCACGACAAGCAACCAACGTGGAAGTGGAAGTCAGCTGGAAGATGTCCAACGCAAGTTTTCGAATTTTCAAAATTTTCCCTTGGAGTTAACGCACTGAACATAAATGAGACCATTTATTTTAGGTGCCTTGGAAAGAATGTAATCAGACCTCGAGCCATACGCTCTCGTCTGAGATAATCAGAGGCATTTATAGTAGTAGTTGCAGGTAGATATAATTAAATTCTAGATTAGATAGTTCTAGAAGGAAGAGGGAAAACCGACTATAGACACCCTCATTTGGATGATTGTAACAGGAACCAGATAGATTATTATCAAGAAAGAGCATAGGAGAATAGCAGAGGGAGTCGTAGAGGACATCCATGTACATATCATGAATTAATAGAAGAAGTTGATTCAGATTCATGGCTGTTGTGTTATTCTCCATGTATGTGTGTTAATTGCTCTGAGTATTACTTCCTGTATGCATTTGTTATGCTGTGTATGTGAATGACTTCATGTGTTAAGATAGAAGTCTGAGAGCAGGTGAAGTGAGGTACAACTGTTTTCTCTTTGAGCAAGGATTCCTGCAAGGAGTGCAGTTGAGTCGCCCGCAAGGAGTGCGTTGGCAGAAGGCTCGGGAGTTAAAATTTTATTCTCATAACCCTCAGAAGTGAAAGTGGGTTACTAAGACTGCTGCTGCAGGAGTGCGCAGGGTCTGGAGGATTCAACACTCAGGAAGTTGTTGAATGCTGAGCGCAAGGAAGGCGCGCAAGTTCCTCTGAAGCAACAGAGTGGAAGGAAGCTCATGAGACATAGCACCTTCGTGATATCATTACTGGAGACTGCACAGGAGGATTCTGTGCCAAGAAGTCCTCAAGATAGGAGAAAGGGAATCGATGGTCAAGATCTTGTAGAGGAGGTCGATAGGACCCCGTCAACCATCGGATTTATCGAAGAAGTGGAGAGGTTACGATCGCACTGGGAGTTCAAGCTCTAGGAGTCGTGAACCGTTAAACCATGGACCAGTCACCCGTCGACCACTAGATCCCGAAAAGTTGCACAGGGGTTAAGTTCCGAGGCGGAGAAGAAGTTCTAGAGGAGCCATTGGGACATTTGGCCATCGGGGTTTTGACAAGTAAGAAAATCGAGACCTTGAAAGTCCCGAAATTCCGAGTAATAATCTGAGCCGTTGATCTCGGCAGGGACACGTGGCAAGGAGCCGGGAATCCATTGGGGATCAGCTCATCGGAGAATCGGGTTTGCGAGGACATAAAACTCTCGCATAGTAGAATCGCGATCTGCTATTTCCCGACAGGATATTTGAGCCGTCCATTCGCGAGGACATGTGGCGAACAATCCCAGAGAATCAGAGTTCGGGGCATCGGGTTTTCCAGTGTCATGGAACTCGAGCACAACGAAATCATGATCCACGATTTCCTGAGTTGATCAGAGTCGTTGAACTGAAGGGCACGTGTCCAAGGATCTACAGGAGTTGGGGTTCGGCATTTCGGGGTTCTCGGTGACGAGAAACTCATGACAGGAGAATTTGCGAAGTCCCGAAACGCGATGATCCCACATTCATAGCTTTCAGTGGAGGACAGGTGTCGGAGGATTGAGCCTTGTCTTGAGGAGAGGACAGGTGGCATCGGAGATCGGGGATTGGAGATTCCAGGAGTGAGAGTTCTTTGCATTTCAAACTCACGAACTCTGAAATCCCGATAAGTGGGGAAGGACATGGTCCCGGGGACCAGCAGGTCACATGAGAGAGAGTTAGCCTGGGGGCTAAAGGGTGCAGAAGGTGCCATCGGAGTTCGGGAATTGGGGATACGAGAGGTAAGTAACTTATGATATCGTAAGTTCCAGTTTCCCGATAAGGAATTTCCAGATAGGAGAAGAGGAAGGTGTGACGTGGATATTTCATCGGGATTCAGGGATTTATAAGACCGATCCCGTGAGTTCCGGATTCGCGAACACACGAAGTCCGATTTCCCGATAGGAGGAAGGGGGATCGTAAGGAGAATATTCCGTGGGTGCAGAAAGGTCCCGATAAGGGATTTGAAGAACATATTTTGTTCTTTGGGCCTAGGGAAGAGAAGGTCCTGGTGAGAACAGACGTGCCCCGGTTGGCCATTTGCATCGAAGTGTAACCACACTTTATCTCCCACCTAAAACTTATGTGGCACCCAATGTTGATCATGGAACTACTTGTACTTGGCATTGGATTTCTGTAAAATATCTTCATCCTGTTGGTTGATGTGCCAAATCTTCTGAATGAATCAGGAGGCTTTGTGAAATTTAGTTGGAGAAGGTTATGAATTGACTAGGGTGACTGCAAGAGGTAGTGCAACATCCATGGGACCCAATGGTTGGAATCCCAACTCGACCGCAAATGGGCTGTGGCTGGTTGAGCTATGTAGGGCTTTATTGTAGCTATGTTGAACATAGGGAAGACCCTCATCCCATGTTCATTGGTGCTTGGAATTGTACATGTGAAGGATATGCACGATCATCCAATTGATGGCCTCAGTTTGGCCATATGTTTGGGGGTGGAAGGCAATGGATTTGGTGAGCTTGGTGTCCAACAATGACCAGAGGCTTGACTAGAATGTGTTGAGGAACCAACTGTCTCAATCTAAGACAATGGTTTGTGGGATTCCAAAATGTACCTTGACTCGTTCAAATAAGATCTTGGCAGTGACCTTTGCTATGATTCTCTTCTTGCATGCAGCCATGATCGCCATCTCGGAAGAGCGATCAACAACCACAAAGACACATTCATTTCCCGTCTTGGTGGATGGAAGGCCCGACATGGTGGTTGGTTTGGAAATTGCGTAGGAAGTGCAGGACCTGATATACTTGTTGACAACTTGTCAAATTTTCAGCTAGTAGAAATGTTTCTATAACACTGCCACTATATTTTTGATGTCAAAGTGTACTGGAACCCGACTGTAGTGGGATTCCAAATCATCTTTGCTCACTCACTTGATGGAACGCATAGATGGCTCAGTCAACACAACAACTTGTCCTGAATATGAAAATTAGCGAAAAATGAGTTTGCACCCAACATTTGGTATGTGGTGGTGAATTCAGGGTCTGTCTCATAGAGGTTGGGCCATCCAGAGGTCTCATGGCTACAAGAGTCTATCACGTGGTGAGTTCCGCCACTGGATGTCAACTGAGGCAATACATGACTCAGTTGGTACTGCCTGTTTTATACTTGATGTTGAGGTGGAACTGCTGCAAGTATGTGGACCACTTCTGATGGCGATCATTCTGCAATTTTCCTTATGTCTGCATGAACTACAGTGGATTATGATCCGTGTGGATGACTGTCTCCTTCCTGAGAATGTAATGTCTCCACTGGCGGGAGGCTTGCACAATGAAGTAAATTTATTTGTCATAAGTAGGGTACTTATAGACAACATTTGATAGTGTCTCACTATGATAGGCCACAGGGTGGCTGTGCTAAGTGAGAATTTCACCCACAACATAGTCCAAAGCATCTGTCTCGATATCAAAGGGCTATTGCAGGTCCGATAATGAAAGTACTAGGGATGAGAAAAAGCGTTGCTTTAAATCATCGAACGCTTGCTGTTTGAACATGCCCCACAAATATTTTTCCTTACCACCACCCCTGGTTACTTGGATGAGGGCCGATGCAATATGGGAGAATCCCAATACAAACCTGCGATAGAAATTGGCAAGGTCTAATAAGCTCCGAAGCTCAGTGAGTGTGGTTGGGGTTGGCCAGTCACGAATGAACTAGATTTTGGCTGGATCCACATGCACACCATGTTGATCCATGATGTAGCCTAGGTACTGGACCTTGTCCATGCCGAAGGAGCATTTTTCCAAGTTGGCATATATCTTGTGCTGTCACAGGGTGTGCATAACCTGCTGAATATGCTGCAAGTGTTCCACACAAGTATTGTTGTAGATGAGGATGTCATCTAGATATGCCACTAAAAAAGTATTTGTGAAAGGTTGCAAGATATCGTCCATCATCTTCATGAAAGTTGCTGGAGTATTTTTCAAACCAAAGGGCATGACCATCCATTCAAAAAGACCTTATTTTGACTTGAAGGCAGTCTTACATACATTTTTCTATTCTATGGGGACCTGGTGGTAGCCAGACTTTAGATCAATCTTATTGAATTATTTGGTGCCCTTGAGCTGATCAAGTAGATTGTCGATTCTGGGAATTGGGTACCAGTTCCTGACTGTGATTTTATTTGGGGCCCAATAATCAATGCAGAGTCACCAGGTCCTGTCTTTCTTATGCACCAACATGATTGGGCTCCCATAATGATATGAGCTAGGAAAACTGTTCCCCTTGTGGAGAAGTTTTTGGATCTGTTGCTTGATCTCCTCATTCTCTAACAAAGAGTAGCTGTATATTGGCCGATTGAGCAGCGGTGCATCGGGGGTTAGATCGATGGGATGCTTGACCTGGCATTGCAGAGGTACCCCAGTTGGTGAGGAGAATATATATTTCTATTCTTCAACGAACTTGTCCACTTGATTTTGTTGTGTGGAGAGGTCAACCACGATGACCTTGGATGTGGCTGCAATATTTCGCTCACTTTGAGAGTGAATCATGAAAAAGAAAAACTTCCTAGTCTGAGAGATGAACTTCCTTTATTTCCTGGAAGAGAGCAAGGAAATAACACTAGGTTGGACTGCCTCGAGTATCCTATATAATTTCCTGTTCAAAGTAATAATAACACTACGAGGCCTAGAATATATACAACATGAAGTTTCCATAAATAATGTTGTCCCAAAATAAAATTACAAACTTTGAGAGGAGAAACATCACACAATACCTCATCTTTGAAGGGCTTGATGTCGTATGACAGGTGACATTGTTGGATGACATAGAGATCGCTTCCTTGGCAGAGCCATCCAATGGTGTAGGGATGCGGGTGTGGTGTTGTTGGTAGGGATAGCCACTTGACAACCTCTTTTGAGATGAGGTTCTTCTGGATACTACTATTAATGATAAAGTACATCGGGGTTCCTTTTACCCACATTTGTGAATGAAAGAGGCACTCTCCTTCTTTTGGCTCGTCTGGTTCACCGGGATGGACCTTGGTGATAGTAACGATGGAACTGGGTTCCACGTTAATGATCCATCTCCCCCTTTCTAGTTCTGACTCAGAGTTGGAACACACATCTGATTCAAAGGCTTTCACCTTAGCCACTAGCGATTTCTTGGAGCGACAATCATCAGTGTTATTCCAAAGACTCTTATGGAAGTCGCACCACTTCTCGATATATTTCTTTGTATTTCTGGTGTCCTTATTTTCTTGTGACCTAGACTAGTTTTCCTGAAGCTATCCATATTTTCTCTATCCTTTGTTCTGTGGGTTTTGGATTCCCTTTACTTGCTTCTAATGTGAGGGGTTCCCAGGCCCAAATTTCCACATCTTTTGTTTAATATTTTTCTCGATTTAATAGACCATGCCCAAGGACGAGATGTCAAAAAAATCCATTTAGGCCTGGATTTATCTATGCAGACCACTGTGATACTTGAGCACCAGATGTCACTCAGAATATTTGATACCCAACTTGGTGCGCAAGGTATGGAATATATTTGTGAACTTTGGCACTGTTGTTGGATTATTGAGAGGAGGGGTGAATCAATATTATAGCAATCTAATCCTTTTTCACCAAAAATGTAAGTGTTATATCAATGTAGAATTATCATCCAATAGTTACAAAGTAAGTAAACAATGAACAAATGAGAAATCACACACATACAGAGTACACCATTTTTTTTACGTGGAAACCCAAAGCGGGAGAAAACCATGAAATTCTTTTTCTTATATGTCTTGAAGAATTACATTCATTGGAAGCACCAACTTCCTTTGTTTTCCAAATGAAACTGGAAGGAGGCTCCAACCCCCTAGTTTCTTAGGCTACAACCTGAGGGAAGCTCCAAATCCCCAATTCTCTGGCTACAACCCCCTAAGTTCTCTGGCTACAACCGGAAGGTGGCTACAACCACCTGTCCTTGCCCCATCCAACCTCCTTGAAATATAAATGCCAAATGTAGACAACCTATCATTGTCACTAAATAAACCATTGCCATTGTCAACCTATCACTATCAACCTGTACAATAACCTGTAACAACCTATACCAATCAACCTGCACCAAACAACCTGTACCAATAACCTGAACCAACATGTACCATGCATCAACCATGCATCAACCTTGAATCATCAAGATGTTGAAACATCATCAAATATACACTTCATGTATGTTCCAACTCATCAAATATACACCTCATGTATGTGCCAACTCATCAACTACCTGTCTCAACCATGTACCCAACATGTACCTCAACCATATACCAAAAACATACACCAATATACTCTATTCATAAACCAAATACCATAAACCATTACATCAAACCATGTGCCCTAACCTCATTGTTATGTAGCCTCAAGCTAAGACAACAACTTCAACAACACATCACAACCAAAAGAACAATACCCATATGCCAAATACCAACAACAAAATACCAACTGTATCCTTCAACAAATCTGATATATGCAGCAATACTGGACATCCAATACCATCTCAAGAGATAAAACCTAGCTCACAAAACATACCTCAAACAAGATGTGCGATATCTCTCATAAATAGACCCCAACCATGTTGCTGCCGTGATTTTTCTGCCGCACTTTTCTGCCTCACTTTTTCTGCCGCGATTTTTCTGTCGCACTTTTTCTATCGTGATTTTTCTACCGCACTTTTTCTGCCGCGATTTTTCTGCCGCACTTTTTATGCCGCACTTTTTTTGCCACATTTTTCTTGCCGCACTTTTCCTACTGCACTTTTCCTGCTGCACTTTTTCTACCACACTTTTCTTTCCACACTTTTCCTGCCACACTTTTTCTGCTGCAATTTTCTCTATCAATAATACCTGCCCAAATAACCTTTCAAAAAATAGATATTCAATGATATTCAAGTGTGATTGAAATGAGAGAGCCTTGCCTCTTATTTATACTTTCATGTAGATTCATCAAGGGGTTACCTTTTAACCATCTTAACCCACTTTTCTTATTTTAGGGTTAACCAACTTCTAACCACTTGTCCACTTAGTAATTTCTCCATTAAATTTATTATTTAAATAATTTCTTTTGTATCCACTTTGACTTATAGTACACTCATCACTTCACTTTATTATTTACCTTCTAAAATATCTCAAACCACTTTCCTTATTTTAGGGAGTTCTCCATTAACTTTATTATTTAAATAATTTCTTTTGCATCCTCTTTGACTTATAGTACACTCATCACTTCAATTTATTATTTAAATAATTTATTCTTTGCAAACACTTTGACTACTTTGACCTTTTAGGGCTTCTAGATGACTTATGAGGGTTCTCCAACTTCACATGGCCATAACTCTCTAACCGTGAGGAGTTATGTGACATTCCACATACCATTGGAAATGGCATGACATGTACTATCCATCTAGAATATTATTACCTGCCAATATATCAAAACTCATACCATTATCCATAAAACAAACTTGGGTCCATTACCCAAACCTTTGTGCTACCAGAATTCGCTACCAAAATTTCTTCAAGGGTTGACATCAATGAAAACCAACCCAATTAATCAACAACTTCTTGGTTTCTTTCCTGCCGCAATGTGGTCCATTTTGTATACAGGTTGTCATAACTTCCAACAATGTAGTATTGTTCCTTGATAACGTCCTTGAAGGACTCCTAGGTGACCACAACTGTAAATAATGAGGGTTCCTCTATTTCCTTTTGATCAGAGAAAGTCTCCCACCAATATTTGACACAGGGAATGAATTTGAGGGGCTCACACGTAATCTTTTCTCTGTTCAAAAAGTTATGGATAGAAAAATACCCTTCTAGCAGATTCAACCATTTGTCTACAACATTTGTGTCTATATGAACTTAAAATATGGTAATATCAAAGTTGATTTGTAAATTGAAGGGGGAGACACCTCCATTCAAGAAATATGTGTCGCCTATTTGTAGTCATCGAAGGATTTGTGCAAAACTATCCATCATTTCATTCCTCTGTTGTGTGAGGGCTTCCTCAAGAAACATTTTGAAAGGATCTCCTGTCCCATTGTCTTTCTTTTCTCCCACCATGAGAGGTATCTTGGGCGTGCAAGATCTTTTTTACTCAAGAGAAACAAGCTCGAGACCCAATTATTTGTACCTTGACCTCGTCGGGGACATGGATTAAGAATGGCAAGGATCAGACCACTCTAATACCACTGATCCAAATTTTATGATCATAATGAAATGAATACAATTTTTTATTATTATTAACACATAACACAAGTTTTATATGAATATTGATTTAGAGAACCAACTCTAGGAGATGACAATCCCATTGTTCAGGGCACCAACCCTAGGAAGCTCCAAATCCCCCTTTGTTTTAGGTCTCCAACTCTAAAAAGCACAAAACCTTTGTTTTAGGGAACCAACCCTAGGAAGCACCAACTCTTTATCTTTAAATTTTTATTTAGTAAAGGATACTAATCATTTCTTTCTCCTCCCTTCCACCCTCACTTCATAAGTATATTTGTATTTCTTCCTTGGACTCTGCACTTGATTTTGATAATTTGATGTAGAACACACATACATCTTCTTCCCATCATAAATTTTTGTTTATATAGTCTTCTAAAGGGCGTGACTTTGAACCAATGTGTCTTTTGATAATGAAACATTGCACCCTATTGTTTAAGTAATAATAATGCTATTTTAAACAATCTCTTCCTTTTATTTTTATTTGTAATTCTACAACTAAGACATCCTATTTAGTTTTAGGCACTCTTTTAATCCTTTTAAGGACTGTCTTTGCATAAATTCCATATGACTAGTTTTCTAGTGACCTCGACTTGTTATTTTTTGGCACTAGATCCTCGTCCTTTAACATCCAAAGGATATCAGGATCAAAACCCGTGACCTTGTATTATTCCAGTGGTGCTAACCTCCAACACAATTCTTATTTTAATTTTACATGACCACTCTTCTAGTGACCGAACACTAAATCCATATGCAAATTTAATCTATGTGTGTTGCGCAAAAGAAACCAAGCAATTAAATTGTCAAGTGACCATAGGCGGTGACCGATGCTAATCCTTATGGGAACTTTATACAATTTGTTTAAACTAATTACACATCTAAAGATGTGATTTAATCAACAATTGGAATGAAAAATCATTGTTCATGTTGGGGGCTAAGTTGCACCTCGAATCTCATATACCGTGGGGGCCGAAATCCATGATATTTTGATGCATGGAATCATGATAAAAGATTAATAATATTTCAGGGGTATACCCTTTGTTATCCTCCACACTATTTAGCTTGCAGAATGTATCTATGCCTTCGATCTTGACTATGATCAATGGTGGAGTATTACACCTAATCCTTTCCTTCAATCAATGACTATGTTTTAATCACATGGTGAGTGGATGATGGAGGTTTGAAATTATTCTTTTAATGATAATCTGATGGTCTGCATTGAATCTTTCTCTAGATTGAATGATCACAAATTCTGGGTTCGAAGGATAGATCCTAGTCTTATCCGAATCTAACGACTATTGTAGCTTTATCCTAACCTCAATAATTCTTCACCTACTACATGGGAAGAATCATTGATCCTGTAAAGTGATCGATGATCACTTGAAACACATTATGATCTCATTTATGTTCATGTTCACAGAGATACTTTCTTGAGGCAATACTCCTTCTCCTATGTGTGGATCTTTTTCACATACTTTCCACGCTATTCCTTTTAATATTTCTCCAATGAGGATACTAGACAAGTTTTAGATAAGGCCCAGAGAGAAAATACTGATCTTGTCATAGATATAATTATTAAACATTGTGGTTGTTGTTATAATAGAAATTAACACAATAATATATTTTATATTCACTGTTTGTGCCAAAGTTGTTTTTCACTATTTCAGTAGATGCTTTAGACATAAACATAACACTAGACATAGTTCTTCTAGACAACAATTCCAACACCTTTATATATTTAATATATAATCCTACACTTCCATCTCCATTTGTAATAGCCTCATCAAGGTTAATGTTTTTTCAAGGATCTTTTGCAATAAGTACAACAAGGTTCTTTAACAGATTTATTGTCTTGAATGGAATTGTCTAGATGATAGGACCATATTAACCCTTTCTTCAACACTGCCAATATCATAATATTATGTCCAACAATGATCATATTGGCCATCTTGAAATCAATGCCCAATCATAACACATGATAGATCTATATAGATCCTTGTTGACATTAATGACCACTCCATAACACAATGTGACCACATTTTCCTTTTTGACATCAATGCCAACACCAAATTACTATATCCAACACAATTTGTCCCCTCCTATTCCTGAAGTAGTTCCACTAGATCCATTGGTCCTCTACATACCCAATAGAGTAGAATTGGAACTTGACGATGGTTTTGAAATCCTCCCACCTAGTTACTAGAAAATCGCCCTCCATCCTAAGTGTTTGTGTATGGATTTTCCACCAGGTTGAGGCATGACCCTCTAACTTCAATATAGAAAACAAAATCTTCTTCCCTTCATATATATGGTGAATTATAAAATAAAATTCTAGTTGCTGCAACCAATGATTTAGTTTTATTGCATCGATATCATCTTGATATTGATTTATGTCAACTTTTTATTCCATATTTAATAAGGAATGTGAAGGGTTAAGGACACTTGAAATCAATTACTCTTTCTTAGATTCTTTCCATGACTCCTTTTTCTAAGTATTCCTAATCTCCCAATTTCCCCTATGAACCTATCTCCGAGTTAGAGCCTCCATCATCTCCAAACGATTCAAGCATTCTTTCTAGAGCCGCCATGAGGAGGTTTATATTATGATTGATGTCGATAACTTTTAATTCCAACTACTCAATTATCTCTTCTGCTAGATCTTGATGGTTATTATGAATAGACTCGTCCACTATGAATAAGGTTTCTGTGACTTCTCTTTAAGTCGATTCTTGGATCCTACAACTTCCCACAATGCCCAAAAAGAAAACCTACTCTGATACCAATATGATATGTAAATTTTCGTGGACATTCTACTGGAACAGTTGATCACAACATATCTAATAAATAACTTAAATCTTTACCATTAAGGTTATTTTTTCCTTTATATCTCAAACTCTTGATTACTAGTTTTCTTCTTAAAAAGAAGTATGAAATAGTTCAAATGAAAAAAAATAGATAACATAAATTAATACACACACCATCCACAAATAAACACAATATATGACCTAGGAAACCTAATATAGGAGAAAACCCAACTAGAAGGTGAGGCTGCTTTGCTCTCCTTTCTCTGGTATAGAAATGATGCAAGTACAAAGAAACAGGCACTCTCTATGGAGTTTCCTTTAACCTATGGCCTATATGGCTGATACATAATATCTCCTCCTCTATTATTCTCATATAATACCACTCTTAGATGTTTTTCTCATATATGGAACAATATACAATGAAAAATAATGGAACCCCTTCTCCTCTTGGTGGCTTGGTATTTAACATATCCCGATAGCCATCTAGGGGTAGGTTTTTTGACTTCCTCAACCTTCAATTGGGATATGTTTTTGAACCTCGTAGAATATTCTTGAAATTACATAAATGGATAGGCCCATATGCATGAATAACATGGGTTGACAAGGCATCGTCTCATACCATGGTGGTCAACATGGTAGGTCAACTTGAGGGAGGCATAACGTTTTCATACGATCTTTGATTGACACACGGTCTACATAATTGTAAATGTATCAAAGTGTATAAAATTGTCCAGGGGGTTTGTGAAAGTTATGGACATCAAAACCCCCCAAAAAAGTTGTTTAATGCCTCAAAATGGATCTGGAAGGTTCTGGACCCCAATTTTCCAAAATGGGACGTGCCACTAAAATGACCCTACAAGTTGATTCCTCCATGTTTTTTCCACTATGAAAGCATGAATATAGATGAAAAATAATATAATGATCCAATCCAGATCAACTCATCTAGAAATTAATTCTCAGAGATAGTGACCACCAAGAGATAATGAATTTTCCCCATAGAATTGATTTGTCTATGAAGAAGTTCAAAAACAAAGTCCATGCTCAATAGTTATGACATGCACTAGCCAAAATCAATTTGTCATACATGAAACATGACACGAATATTGGATCCAATATCAACTTTGATTTTCCTTAATAGTTCATTCCTTCATATGGATAATCAACTCAAATAAAATGATGCCAATAATTCAACTCAAAAATAAATCCCATGATGCAAGTTGTGTCTGAGGATAAATAGCATTAAGGCTCACTTTCAAAACAAACTGAAAACATAACGAAATACCATAAGAAACAATAGTTGATATAACCAAAATACTAAGAAAATTTTTCAAGGTTAAGGTTTATTGTCATGTGGAATCCACATTATATTACAAATCAAATCCCCAATAGTAAAACCTATCATCTTCGTGACTCTATAAATCATGTATCCATTTGTGAATAACTCTAAGAGAAAAATATGATATTAAAAATTTATTGTTGTTGAATGAATGACCAAATTTTTTCAATGGGACTGAAGACCATTTATAATAATTCTTTACAAAGTCCCAATATTCATTCGATTACAACCAAAAACTACCATCTATAGATAATTTCACTTTCTTGAAGAGTCTCTATTATAATTTATTGTATAAAAATAAATATTACCTCGTTTAAATTGTCTCCAAGGACGATGAAATCAAAATTACCGATTATATCATATAACAATGTCTTTGAAATCAAAATAAATACAAATTGTTAGGCTAGGGATGGGAATAGGGAGTAAGTAAATCCATGGATTAATTGAATTAAATTAACGTGAGACATTCATTAATACATTGTGAAGTGACCATTGGTTTCATCTTCCAATAGGTCCAAATGACTCTTCCTATTCATATATGAATCTTCATATTTATCCTAAATAATATTTACAATAATATTCACAAAGTACCATAATCCCAATGATTAGGTATCTAACATTCATGACTTAATATGAAGGATTTTTTTTCAACTACGAGGCCAGGGATGAATAAATCCATAGATTAATGTTTCATTAATTCATGTCATGCATATACGCAAGAGGAAGATACTTTAGGTTTCATCTTCCAAGAGGTTTGAATGACTCTTCGTATTAACTTATAATTCCTCATATTTATCCTAGCTTAATATTTACAAAAATATTTACAATGTACTTCAATCCCCAAGGATTAAGTATCTAAAATTCCCCCCTCAGTCCAAATGGGGTGTTTATTATTCCAAGCATCATTATGAAATTTTCAAACTTTTCTCTTCCAATCACTTTGGTGAAAAGTTTTACAATTCTCTTATTTTAGGAACAATGTCTCAAAATATTATTCTTGGCCTCTACATGATATTGAATTAGATAGTACTTTGTGTTGGTGTGATTGGTTTGATAATGGAATATATGTTTCTCTTACAACTTGATTGCCAAAGTATTTTCAACATTAAAAGGAGTAAAATTAACTCAATTCTCCTACAAATATTCAAGTATTTTCCTAAACCACATAATCTCCTTTGTTGCTTCTGTAACTGCCACACACTGTTCCCCTGCTATGAAAATTGTTGGATTGTTTTTGTAATCTCCAGGAGGAAGTTATTGATCCAAGACTCATGACATGGCATGAATTTTAAACTCCATTTTATTTATCCCCATTGATGTCTGAACCATAATATCCAATCAAGTTGAAGTCATCCACCTTAGAATACTTGATTCCAAAGTATTGAGTTCCCTTCAAGTATTGTAGACCATTTTTTTTTCCAGCAGATCAATGTCCTTCACCATGATTTTTCATAAACCTGGAAATAATCCTAACAATGAATGAAATATCTAGTTTGCAGGTGGTATGGTAGATAAGACTCCCCACAGACTATATGTACTTGGTTGTATCCTCAAATTCATTCCCTTGTTTTGATGTGAGGTTCAAACTCTATTCCATTGGAATAGAGAGAGAGTGTTACACTAGACCATACCAAACATGTTAAAAATTTCTCTATTGTACTTATTTTGGGATATGAATATGTATTTGGATTTTGAGTTACTTCAATGCCCAAGTAGTATTTAAATTGTCCCAAATATGTCACCTCAAATAATTTATTCAATTATTTCTTTATGGATGCAATATAACTTTCATTTGTCCCTTTTATCAATAGATCATCCACATACACTACAAGATATACAATAGTTTTTCCAACTTTATTCACAATCAGAGTTGCGTCATCGAGATTAAAGTGCTTGAAATTAAATTTTAGAAAATGATTGATGCAAGAGCATTTCACCTCCAAGACAAACCATGTTGATTGGACCTAGGATTATTTCGATTTACTAAGGGAGTGGGTTCCCTAAACTTTGAATTAATGTAATTTGACATGGTTTAGTTGGATTCTAGAATGATAGGTTTTTTTCCCCTGATTGAAGTATAAAGGATTAATTGAGCAATTAGTTGGGTTTAGGAAGATCATCCTATGTATGAGGATTCGATTGTAAAGTACGAGAGTATTATTATGTGTATTAGTTGCATAATATTAGGGATTTGTTGACGATATGGAAGGAGACATTCCATGTTTAAAATTGTAATCTTATGGACATCAAAGTGATGGTATATGTGTGTGTTAATATAGAGTGAGAGGTGTGAGTGTGAAAGAGGCCAAGTGTGGCTAGGAGGCTAGTTAGAGGCCAAAAAAATGTAAATTAGGCCTAGAAGGTGAGAAGTACTTTGTACAATTCATGTAAAGATTCATTAATAGAATCATCTATTTGTTTTATGGGCTCTTTGTGTAAATGTTAAATCAATCATCTTTTGATTGAATAGATATTTTTGATTTCAATATAGATTCAAAATTTCCTAAGTCGTGTGTGTGCAGATGCGATGAGCATGATCACAAAAGAGAAGGAATCGAATAAAATTAATTAAGAATTAGTGAAAAAAACACTCTTTAACAGTTGGAAGAGTTGAGGACCGTTGATCGTTGATCAAGGATAGAGATGAATGATCCCGATTAATCATTGAAATATCATGGGAAGTGATCATATGGAGAATGCGAAGAAAGATATGGATCGACAGATCTAGGTGGAGTTAATAGAAACCATCGTTTATTTCGAATCGGCCCTAGAAAAATGGTAGCTTGAAGTTATAAGTCTGACAACCTTGTGTCCAACAAATTGAACTAGTCATTTTTCCATCCCGTGATCGAATTGGTCGGTAACCATTAGATCGAGATAGTAAGTGTGTGTGAAGTCTTGAAAGACGACAACTTAGTGTCCTATACATGTGGTGATCATGCTATCACTCCATAATTTCCCTTGGATGCGGGAGGGAAACCACAGAGGTAACCACCGACCACTTTGGGCTTGGAATATGGCCTTTCCAAACCAGAGAGAGATCTCTCAATGTAAATTAGGTTCAATGGACAGATATGAAATAGAAATAAGGTTTTAATATGGAGTTAACAAAAACATAGAGGAGATTTCTTTTGAGCATTTTGTAATCTTTCTAAATTATAATGGAATATTAGTGAAAAAGTACAATGATATTCATACCAGAGATTCTTGTGGTGGTGATCTGAAGTGTGTGTTTCATTCTCATGTATGTATTTCCTATTTTCTTTCTCATTTCATTTGCAACTCTTATATTTGTAGATTGGAAAGCTAATGGTCTGAAATTCATATGATATTGATGATTTAGATTCAAGTGATTTAAGTATTGTTATATATTTTTAACTCAATCAAAATTCATCTCAGCTGGTGCTCTGAATGTGGTTAATTGTTTCCTCTTTTTTATATCATACAACAAAAATATTTTAAAACTGAAATATTATCACCTATCTAGCCTCTGCTTCCTTGATAGTTCTACCCACTAGTCACTGATAGTTCACTTTTATTTAAAAGTTGACTCCATTCCCAATTGATTTCTCTCTCTGTCCTATACATGTGGAAGTCATACATTGAAAAAATAAGATCAACGATGATCTGAGGCACAACGGTAGTGTGAGGGAGTAGAGGATATTACTATCCATTACAATAGAATATCGACGGTATAAAAGGAGATCGGATAAACAAAGGAAATCGACCTTTAACCTATTGTATCGAACATAAAAGGGTTAAAATAAGAGAGGAGACCGATAGTCTGGTCCCGACATACATCAACACACATATGTAGCCCCTCAAAGAGTGACATATGGCAGCTGATAGATCCCTAACATGGAATAATCTAATGATAAGTGGACATGTGGTGGAAATGTGGATGAGTGAGAAAGAGACACATGGATGAGTACAAAGGAGACACATGGAAAGAACGTACAAGTTGATCGATAAAGACTTGGCATAGTGAAAGAGAGATGGCGATCCATGATCATTGGATCTAGAGAAGATCAACGATGGAGGTGGTTTGGATGTCTGGAGTTTGAGGAGGAAGGTGAAGAATTCTGGATAGACGTTTCAGAGTGTGGCATCTCATGGTAGTCCTATGGAGGAGATCCTAAATAAAGGAAAAGTGACATTGAATCTAAATTGTCCATCGGGACGCGACCAAGAGAGATATCTACTAGACGATTTGGAGAAAATCAACGACGAGGATTAGAGGATGGAAAATCCCAAGGAATGATGTGTATTTTCCATCCTGTGACGATTGATGGTGGACTATGAATGCCGAATAAGGCATGAAATTGACAAAGGTATGGTCATAGAGCAAGGTTGTTTTCTATGGGGAAAGGGTATTAGCTCCGAAAGGAAAAAAAAGCTCTCAAATTAGAGTTAGCCCGTGGTCATGATCAAGGTTCTATGGAGGGTTTTAAATGCTCTAGATAAGAACCATGAGGACTTGTGTGATAAAAGAACATAACAAAGTTATGTTAAGAAGGGATTTTGTGCATGAGAATAGAATTGAGAAGAACTCAAGAATTGAGCTGTGTAGATTTTTTATTTATAACTCTACACTCGTGGGCACAAAGTTCCCTGAGGGGGTATTCATCATTTTGTATTAGAGAAGATTCTCTCTTTTTAGAATTCAATCATATCGATTTAATTCTTTTTGGATTCTGTAAAGGATACATAGAAACAAAATTTAGTAGAATTACCGACAAAAGGAAATTGGAAGGATTGCAACAATAAATGTTCAAATGAGTTTGGAAAAAATGTAAATTGGTATTTGTTTTTCCAACTAACTTGAGAATAATTTTTTGATTATAGGTAGCACTAATGGTGATTACAAAAATATGACTGTAATAGGGAACATAGGAAGTTCTCGAATATTGTGGAAAAGAGCCTGTTCCAACTCGAGGTTGGAAGTGAAGATAACAATAGATTTTCTTAGAGGAAAGTGAGTAAGTGCATAGACATAGAAGATAAAAAGGATGTTAAGAATGTACTAGTGGAGAGGACCTATAATACCAAAAGGCCATAGCTTAGAGGAATATTTGTGAGGTATTGAGTGGCAAGTAAAGGATACTAGCTACAAAGGCTTGATGTAGCTCACATTCAACAAAGGGAATCTCATAAAGGAAAGAATACAATGAATACTGATTATCATGTCATAGGTTCAGAGAGAATCCACAACTAGAGGTAATAGGATGTGAAATTAGTTGAAATAAATATGAGTCAACAAGAGCTTGACAGAGAAATTTTTGAGCTAAAGGAAAGACTCAACATAATATTGGAGTTGCTACAGGAAAGCAATGAAAACTGGAGATATGGTTGGAGACTGAAGAGGAAGGATACATGGCCTATTCAAAAATTTATTACAAGGAAGCTGAAGAACATATTGAAGGCTTGGATCATAGAAGAACTTAGAGAGTTTGAGTATGGGAAGTCCTTGAAAACAAGACCAACAATTCAATATTGTGAACCATAGCAGGGAGTACTGCTCGGAGAAGAGAATGAGGTTAAGAGTACAGACTTCATGAAGAGATTAGAGATTTAATTCCAACATAAGGAGAGGATGCTAAAGGCATATAAGGTGACTCATATATCTCATGTTTTTAAAAATAATGATTTGTGCATGTTTGTAGGACTTACAGGTCACGGAGATAGGCAACCACTTGTAGTTGTCCTAGATGAAGAGTTTCCTCATGAAGGCATGAGAAAGAGAAAAATTTTGTAAATGTGTTGAACCTGCATAGAATAGATCTAGCTAGAAAATACTACACACATTTGTAGAGAGAAATTGCGAAATAAGAAGAAGGAGAGAAAGGATGGAAGAATTCTCTTTAACTGTAATGAATAATGAATAATTTACACATGATATACTTTGTATAACTCAATGAATGTTCTCTGGAGGAGAACCAATGTGCCATATTGGTGGTCTAGAGTGATATGGACACACACCAACATTTACGGGAGTGAACTTCCACCTAATCTAGTCTCTCAAGAAGTTACAGGAATGAACTTCCACCTAGCTAAGTTAACTAGTCAACTAGTCTTCAGTTAACCGACTGAACAAAGTGTAGTGATAAGTAGATCAAGGAATCAATGGTAATGTGCCAGTCTGGTGATGATCCCAAGGAAAGCGTGCATTATCATGGTGATGATCCCATTTTTGCATGGTGACAAAACCAATGCAACATCTAGACTCAACTCAACTATTCAAACTGAAGTGTCAACTGAAAGAGAATATTCTCCAGGTGGAATATTCTCCCCTGAAATATAGGATATTGGATAATGACTAATTATGACTAATAAAAAATGGAAAACCTTAGGAAAAAGAAATCATAGGTGTGCGTGAAGTAACTCCAACACCCCCCCTAAACATCACTATGGTGAAAATAAAGAATGGGTCCCGACAACGAGGCCATGTTAGTTACCCAAATACAAAATATACATTGAAATAAAGTTAGGAAAGAGGGAAAATCTCATGGGAAAAACCAGCCCTCAAGGTACAATGTATGTAAAATGAAGAACTACACTTGCTAGGAAACTATGTCCTTCACTCCAAGATGGCTTCCCAGAGAATGAAATTTCTGCTCAATGAAGGTCTTGGTGAAGATGTCTGCCATTTGTTCTGCTGAAGGAAAAAACTGTAGGTTGATGATCCCCTCGTGTACTAAGTCATAGATGTAGTGCATGTGGATGTCTATGTGCTTCATCCTCTTCCTATGAACTGGATCTGTACAGAACTTTAGAGTGATCTGGTTGTCACACAAGATGATGATTGATTGATGAAACTGAATGCCCAACTCAGTGAGAAAATGTTGTAGCCACATAGCCTGAATGGTTATGTTAACTACCCCTCTATACTTTTCCTCGACTGAAGATAAAGCAACGACAACTTTCTTCTTGCTCAACCAATAGATAGGCCCAAAACCAAGACTGAGTGAGTAACCAGATGTGGACTTGCGATTAGTGCTATCGCCAACCCAGTCAGAATCAGTAAACCCGATGAGATATAATGTAGATTTTTATGCATAATGAATCCCAAAGGTAATGGTTCAATGTATGTATCGAAGGATACACTTTGCATCCTTCCAATGTAGCTCATGTGGTTCTTGCATCAACCTGGAAACTATGCCAACTACATAGGAGAGGTTTGTTCTAGAGTGTGTGAGATACAACAAGATCCCCACCAACTGTCTGTATGGTGTGTTGTCAACTAGTGGAGTCTCCCCACCATCCTCAAGTTTGACTCCTAATAGGAAGGGAGTCGGAGAAAACTTGCAGTTTGTCATGTGAAATATCTCAAGGAGATCTTGTGCATATTTTTCCTGAGACAGTTTGATCCATGATGCATCCTGACTGATATCGAGTCCAAGGAAGAAGTGTAGCAGATCCATGTCCATCATCAAAAACCTATCATGTAGAATCCTCTTGACTGCAAAAATCACTGAATTTTAGCAACCAGTGATAAAAAAATCATCAAAATACATAACTAAGAGTAGAAGTGAATCAATCATCCTGAGCATGTAGACATTTGGGTCTGATTTACAACGTAAAAATTTCTATGACAACAGGTAGGAGTCCATCTTGGCATACCATGCCCTCAGATCCTGCTTGAGGCCATAAAGAGACTTCTTCAGTCGACAAACCAAAGATGCGTCCTGTATAAATCCCTAGGGATACTCCATATAGATCTCCTCAAAGAGATCACCATGAAGAAATTCATTCTTCATGTCCATCTGATGTACTTCCCATCCCTTGGCTGCTGCAATGGAAAGTTCCAATCGTATGGAATCCATCTTCACTACTCGAGTGAAGGTTTCATCATAGTCAATACCATGCACCTGTTGAAAGCCTTCGGCAACAAGCCTAGCTTTGTATCTGCTAATATATCCATCCACTGCACTCTTGGTCTTGTAGACCCATCTGCATTTGGCAATTTTCCTCCCATAAGGAAGGGGAACCAGATCCCAAGTCTAGTTCTCGAGGAGGGAGTTGTACTCCTCCTGCATGGAGGATTCCCAAAATGGATTTCTAGTAGCCTCGCCATAAGACTTTGGATCTGAATAATGAACCAATAAAATATGCCTAGAGGGCAATGGTTCAGTGGCGGTGAGTGCAACAGAAGGCTCCTCGAAATCAGATCGAGTCCTCCTAGTATCGACTAGATCACCAATGAGATCCCCTGCATCCTGAAGAGCAGTCTGTACCCACTTGGGCCTCTGCTATGGCTCTACAACTGCATCTGGATGCTCTGAATCTACATCATATTGTACTAACTCTAAATATGAATTATCCAAGTCCTCTGAATCATAACTCTCGTCTAAAGAATATTCGACATGTGCATGCTCATAGTCTCAGACATTTGGAAGAATGAAGGTCTTTGCATGCGGTTGTTGAGGTACACGTGAGACACTTTCCTCGAATTGGACACTATGATCAATGATTAGATGTTCCGAGGAAAGATCAATAATCCTATATCCCTTCACACCATCAAGGTATCCAACAAAAATACACTCAGGTCTCTATGGTTCAAGTGCCGTCCTCTTTTCAGAGGGAATTTGGGCCCATGCACATGAACCGAAAATGTGAAAGTGGGTAACTTCCAGTTTGAGGCCACTCCAAGCCTCATAGGGGTTCTTATCTTTGAAAGATCTATGGGGAGATCTATTTTGGATGTATGTTGCACAATTAAGTGATTCGGCCCATATTATATGTGGTAGTGACTTTGCATGCAACATGCAAGATGCCATCTCCTTTAGAGATCTATTTTTCTGCTCAACAACTCCATTTTGCTGTGGAGTATAGGGAAATGTGTGCTGCAACTGAATCCCTGCCTCATGGAAACAATTATGGATCTCATTATTGACATACTCTCCCCCATTATTAGTTTGGAGGACTTTCATCTTCTTTTCGGACTGTGTCTCAACCAGGGATTTGAAATCTTTGAGGTGTTGAAAGACCTCATATTTTTTCCTGAGAAAGTAAATCCATGTAAAACGTGAGAAATCATCAACAAAAATGAGCAAAAACCTCGCTTTGCTGATACATGGATGCGTAAAAGGACCCATAAGGTCACTGTGGATCATATCTAAAGGCGTGGAAGCTCTCTGAGACTTTCCTTTATCGAATTTCTCTTGAGGTTGTTTTCCAAGAACACATCCCTCACATACTCCCTTAGAGAAATGGATGTCTGGTAGACCATCAAATGATCTTTTCTTGCTAAGCTGTTGCATGTATCTTAAATTCAAATGTCCAAAACTTTTGTGCCATATCCTACTACTTTTATCAGCATGAGTAAGCAGTAAAGAAGAATCAGGTTCAATGAATTTAGAAAAAGTATACAATCTAGACTGATGATTTACCTCACCGGTAGAAACCATGGAGTTGGTTTGCATGTATTAGGTGTCCAAAAAATTTGGTGTGAATATGAATTTATTTCCGGTGCTGGAATTATTTATATGATACATAGAGAGAATGTTGGCGGAAATTTTAGGATCATACATCACATTCTTGAAGCTTCTGTTGGTGAGTTCAATCCTTCCTTTGCTGGTGACTATGGCATAAGAGTTGTCCCCCATCAGATTATGAGGACCTTTTCATGCATCCAATGAAGAATATACTACTTTTGAGGCATCCATGCGATGTGATGCTCCTGAATCTATGATCCAAGCATCAAGAGAGGAGTTGATGGCAATCAAGGGATGGCTGGAATTGCCTTTCTTGGGATCCCGATCCTCTAGATTCTTCTTCTTGGCACCCTCGGGGATGCGATCTCCAAGGTTGTTTTACTAAAGTATTTGAGACATTAGCTTTATTTTTTTTGCATGCATGCATATTATGGATGGAATCCTTTGTGACAGTATGTGCATTTCTCCCCTTTTCCCCTTTGGATCTAGAGGCATCGACGAAGGGTTTTGTGTACCCTTACTTCTTAGGATGTGCATGAGATTTCCTTTTGTATTTATATTTATATTTATGATATTTATGGCTTCCATCTTGCATAGTAAGTGCATGCACCTTTGGGCCTTTGATTTTTCCCATGTTGATGAGCTTGGTTTGCTCTTGTGTCAGGGATTCGATAAAGTCCTCAAGAGAAGGCATATTCCAGGTGTCTCTAGAGGAGAATATGATAGAATGGAATGTGGATACGAATACAAAGAATTCAAGACCAAGTTTGGAGAGAATAGTGAGAACCATCTGTTTCTCCTCCTTAGATTTATCAACCCCGCAAGCTTTGAGTTGCGACAGTAAATCCTTGAATTTTGTAAAGAAATATTGGATATTTCTTTACAATCTGAGAAATTCCACCTCCAACATGTGTCCCCTCATCTCATCCTTTTTTCCAAAGATCCCTTCCAAGGTGGTCCATGCCTCATTGGGAGTCTTACAGGAAGATATGTGAAAAAGGAGATTGGGAGAAATAAGACTGCAAATTGTTTCGAGTGCTTCATCCATGCGATTTAAATACTTGGATTTTTCTATGGATGATGTTGGTTCTGTATCTGTATTCAATTTTAATCTGTACAATCCTCTGGTTCGGATATGTATGGCTATTTTATCCTTCCATGCAAAGTAGTTGTAAGGTGTAAGAATGAATTCTTTTTGGAAATCCATCTTTCCGCTGTCTTTAATCTTTTGTACCTGCAAATTTTTTTGGTGTAGCTTTTGATTAGAAGTCCATCGGCTCTGATACCATGTAAATGTTTTGAAACTACACAAAATATATCTAGCTAGAAAATACTACACACATTTGCAAAGAGAAATTGTGAAATAAGAAGGAGAGAAAGGATGGAAGAATTCTCATTAACCGTAATGAATAATGAATAATTTACACATGATATACTCTGTATAAATCAATGAATGTGCACTGGAGGAGACCCAATGCACCATATTAGTGGTCTAGAGTGATATGGACACACACCAACAATTACGAGAGTGAACTACCACCTAGTCTAGTCTCTCAAGTAGTTACGAGAGTGAACTGCCACCTAGCTGAGTTAACTAGTCAACCAGTCTTCAGTTAATAGACTGAACATCATGTAGTGAGGAGTAGATCAAGGAATCAATGGTAATGTGTCAATCTAGTGATGACCCCAGGGAAAGTGCACATTATCATGTTTATTATCCCAATTTTGCATGGTGACAAAACCAATGTTGCATCTAGACTCAACTCAACTAGTCAAACTGAAGTGTCAACTGAAAAAGAATATTTTCCAAGTGGAATATTCTCCCCTAAAATATAGGAGACTAGATAATGACTAATTATGACTAATAAACAAGGAAAAAACTTAGGAAAAAGAAATCCTAGGTGTGTGTGAAGTAACTCCAACAAATTCAAAATTGTTTCATATCAAAGGAAGAGACAACATTATCTCTTGGAAGATATGAATGAGGGAGTCATGCATGTTGAAAGGATGCAGATGATGAATTTACAAAGAGGACAAATATTTGGCTTGGAGATACTTCATAGGATGAACTACATAGATTCTTGTAAAGAACTATGCAAGGATAGAGTGATGAGAGTATGGAGCTTGTCATAGGAGAGATGACAGTGGATGAAGATGGTGATGATGGCCATTGGTTTTTGATCATATAAAAGGTATAAATTGTTTGCAAAAAATATCTCATTTTAATAAATTCCAAGAACAAAATTTATTTGAGAAGTCATGTACATTGAGCATGCAACTTAAGGATATGCAATATTGTTTTCATAAGTTTCTATTTGATGAGAAATGTTCTAAAGGAGATGAGGATAGACAGAGTTGTGGATACAAAGAGAAGGAAACAACCATACAAATTTTCTCTAGAAATTTGCTGCAGATAAATTACAACAATGGTGTGTAGCAACAAAGGACAAAACTAGATATTGAGGGGTTATGGAAGCATTTGATGAGGATATTCAAGAGGAAATACCAGAAGAAGAAGAAGAGAAACATGAAAGTACAACTTACTCAATCCCGTAGAAATGTTTCACACCAACAGAGTAAAGTATGGGATCCTGGAAGGTTGTTGACAACAAAAGGGTAGCAACAAAGAAACAAGATGAATGGTGAGAAACAACATAAGATTTCAGATCTAGGAGGACTTAGGAAAATGAAGAATCATGATAAGGATATCATTAACATTTTTAACCTTGGCAATATGATACAATAGCATTTCACCTCCAAGATAAACCCTATTGATTGGACCTAGGGGTCTTTTGATTTAATAAGGGAGTGGGTTCCCTATACTTTGAATTAATATAATTTGGCATGGTTTAGTTGGATTATGGAAGGATAGGTTTTTTTTTTCCCTAATAGAAGTATAATTCTTAATTGAGAATTTTTTTTTTTTAGGAAGATCATCCTATGTATGAGTATTCGATTGTAAAGTACGAGAGTACTATTGTGGGTATTAGTTACATAATATTATGGATTTGTTGATGAGATGGAAGGAGACCTTTCATGCTTAAAATTGTAAGCCTATGGGAACAAAAGTGATGTTAGATGTGTGTGTCGAGACAAAGTGAGAGGTGTGAGTGTGAAAGAGGCCAATTGTATCCAACATGCTAATTAGAGGCCAATAGAATGTAAATCAGGCCCACAAGGTGAGAAGGCCTTTGTACAATTCATGTACAAATTCATTAATATAATCATCTATATGTTTTATTTTCTCTTTGTGATCTAGGTGGATATTTGTGGCCACCCACCTAATCAACTTGGACCCCCACCATTGCTTCTTTCATTTTTTCAGTTTCCGCACAATTTACTATTTTTAGCAATTTTTTGGATCTTGAACTTCCGGAGACGTTTTGAGGCCTTAAATGACATTTTTTGGGAAAAAGATGAGAAAAATGGATGATGGATCAATGTTTTTCACCCAAAATTTGTATTCCTCAGATAGATCTTTCTAACGAGGTATGGAACGCGTCAAACAGAGATCGTATGCCAAAGTTATGTCCCCGGGAAGTTGATGTACCAACTTACCCAAATGGGGCCCATAGTCTTGGCGTTTCATCTCCTAGGGTTAGGTCTTTGGATGTTTAGGGTTTTCCATTGTTTCTCAATAATAATAGGCCTTTGATCCTCATTGTAACATAGTTTAGATGCCAGTAGCCACCACATCTCTTCTCAGAGATAAGCTACTAGCGCCCTAGCTAGTTTATTTCCATTCTGTCTGTAAGCATATTTCAGTCATTTGTTATTAATGAAATGAAGTCTTATTTCCGCTGCATCTTTGGGTTTATTTGTATTTCTGTATTTCATTGTGTTCCTACATAAATCCAGATCAATGGTATCAAAATGGTCAAAATGTTGCTCGAGGAGGCCCTTGAGAAACAAAGGAACGCGATGATGGACAACTTTGCCCTGATTCTTCAACGGATTCCCACTGGTGGCGCATTGACATCCAACAACCACTCTGGAGGTGCCACTCCTTTTAAGGTACAAGTAAACTTTGAAATTCCCATATTTAAGGGCCAAATAGATGTATATGCCGTAGATAGATGGTTGAATCCGTTAGAAGGATATTTCTCAGTTCATGACTTTTCCGACCGAGAAAGGATTATTTTTGCACTCCTTAAAGCCACCCCCCATGTCAAGGATTGGTGGGAAACCTACTCGAAGCAACAGGGCGATGGATAACCCTCTCTGTTCTTGGCAGAACCCACTTGGATTTATTTCCTATATGCCATTGTAATGTCCCCCACGTCTTAGAGAGGTGATGAGGAGACTCAGTGGCCTGGGCACCCCCACTAGGTCATAGTCTCACACTGAGGGGGGAAAAGTCAAGAAGTTAAAAGTTATATTTTTAAGTTGACTTAAGAAAGGAAAAGGATAAAGGAGTAAAAGAT